>CM052703.1:81455005-81498414 GCA_028551405.1 Uromys caudimaculatus | reverse complement strand
ATTTAAGGCTCTGAATGTATCTGACCTGAGAGAAACCAAACCTCCTCAAATCACCGTGGCCAAGCTACAGTTTTATGTATCATCTGCAAGGAGAAACCATGGCTTAGAGCAGTTATCAAAGCGAAGAAGGGGAGGGGACTTGGAAAAGTGGCTGCTGCCAACTCTCTTTTCTCCCTAATTCTGGATCACTCCATAGGAACCAAGTCTTCCTGCACCCCCAGATTTCCAGGCCCACCTCTAACTTGTTTGAGGCTTAAAAAAAAGTAAGAATAGGGCTGGGGACAATCTTGCACAGCTATCTCTTTACTAACTGAGCTATGTCCACAGTCCACAGCTCTGTTCTTGATATATATATATATATATATATATATATATATATATATATATATATATATACATACACACACACACACACACATATATATATGTGTGTGTGTGTGAGTGTGTGTGTGTGTGTGTGTGTGTGTGTATATATGTATATATTCTCCTAAGCAGGAAGGCCTGACAAGATGACATGATGGTGTGTGTCAGTAGTAACATTAGCACTAGGTTGGGAAGGGGACTAGGTGAAGACAAGCAGATTTGTGAAACTCATTGGCCAGCCAGCCTTGCCAAATCAGTGGGCTCCAGGTTCAATGAGAGACACTGTTTCCAAAAACATACACACACACATATGGGTGCATGCACTCACACACCAAGGGATAGTGAGCAATTATATAATTCAAAATTTTTATGTTGAAGCCCTTAACTCTAAGGTGACAATATTTGGTTGGGTTGGTAGGGATGTTGAACAAATACACTAATGTTAATATTCTTGAGCGAAAAACTCAACTTCCCAACCTTTCTTTCTGAGACGACATAGCAAGAAAGTAACCATTCACAGACTAGCAAGAGCCTTCACCAGAAACTGAATCGAGCAGATGCTTGAGCAATATATTTCTTTTGTTTATGTATCACTCCATAAAAAGTGATTTGTTATAGTAGCCCAGATGGACTAAGCAAGCTTACTAATACAGAGACCCAGACAGCATGTATCTATTTAGAAGTGACACATAAGGAAAGCTAACTGATAAATGGTCTATTTACATCCATCTCTATTGTCAAGCATATCATGTTTATGACCTGAGAAGCCACATCCGAATGTGGGATTTTTAGGACTCTGCTCTATGGGGTTGGATAGAGTGGGTAGGGTAGACCCCACTTCCTGTTCCCAGCCTACAAGATCTGCTTCTGTTACTCCCACCCCTATTTGGGTCCTATACCATGAATAGGTACAAGTTCACATCTGGGAAACAAGTTCTGTTCCCAGTCTCACAGTCACCCCCGGAGTCACATTTTGGATTCAAGATAACTCAATGATTGAAGGCTATTTTTTGGAGTAGAGGCCAAAAGAGGCCCTCAAAGCAGTCTGGAGGTTATTTTCTCTGGAAATGTGGCACCCACATGCACATAGTGTGATCTACAAGGAGAAGATGAGGGTGCTAGTTTCATACATCACACTGATGGCTCCTCATGTTCCTCACTGCAAGGAAATGGTATGGGTACCCAGAAGTAGAGCCCTATACCAGGTGGGACCCAGAGCAGAGAGCCATGCTGCTCCTCTCTGAGACAACAGAGTAAATCATATCTCATACCTATGGCATGGCATTCATCAAAATCTAGAAAGCTCCATCTGAGAAAGAGAGGAAAATACACTTAAGGCATCCAAGAAGGGTAAGAATTCCAAGTTATGCACAACAGGATTGGAACCTGCGTTATCTGGTTCCCTAGTCTATTCTTATTAGTACATTACAGTGATTAGGGAATATAGCTAAAGTAGGGACAGCCAAGAACACTTGAATAAACAGAGGCAACATGAGGGGTACCCCTCAAGAATCTGATGTCAGCGAACCTCTTGCCCATTTGAACAAAGACTCAGTTCTTAGGGCAGGGCCTTGCCTTCTTGCAAAGCTATCGAGGAAAGGCTCCAGGCTCATTAAAGAAAGATAAGCACTCATGAAGGAAGGCCACTCCATGTAGGTCATACTCATGGACTGCCACCGGATTATGCTATAGAATATGCTGGCATGGAGAGGAAAGTGGCTAGTTTGAGGTACCTGAGCTCAGGATTTAAATTCTAGTATAATCTTACTCCAGATTCCCAGTGTATTTCAATTGTGTAATACTGAGGCTACCCATAGTGGCACTAAATGATATTCAGTCATTTGCAAAGGCATGTTAGGAGCATTTCTTGCCATCCATTGATTAGCTTGCCAGGAGACAGATGTGGACCAGACTAGCCTCTGCTAGAGTTCTTACAGAACAAGGGGAGGGGTGAGCAGGTAAAGTGGAGGAGTACCAGGTAAGTGGCAACAAGAATCAAAGCTTCGAAAAACACAGGGAGCACCCAGACTAGAGTTGCCAGGAGTCATTACCCTAGACCCTGAGGGTGAACAGGAAGTAGCCGGCAACAGAGTGATACCCTCTCCAAAGAAGAGAGATAGAAATCAGGGATCAGACAGGGGCCTGGAGCCTCCTGAAATTGGAGCATGTTGGAGTTTTGAATATGCAGTTGTCAAGCTTACTAAAGCCTGGATGGAGATAAGCAAGACCTCTGAATGACTTAAAGGCAGGAAATGACCAGCTCATAGACAGGCTGTATCATGAATGACTCCATCTATACTTAAATGGCTTCTGTCCTGGCTCCTCTCCCTAACCCTGTCTGTGAATTCCTGCTGAATCCTGTTTCATTCATTTCTAGCTTCTGCCTTGTGTGGGGCCTGACATTCACTTGTTAAATGAGTGAGTGTGTGAATGTATGAATGGATGAATGAATGAATGATTCAGTGATTAAACTAGGGCCACATGGTTGCCTCCTGATGTTTTAGCTACATTCTTTGTACTGTGCTGTTTCTGATTTTAGTGGTAGACTAAATGTGGGCTCTGCGCACAGGCCCTGAGGCTGTGAGTCTATGTGTATGCTGTATGTGTGTGTGTTTTACATCAGCCAAACCAAATAAACACATGGCAGAACCCCAGGCCTGGGGCTCCTCTGCTCGGCACATCCAGCTGGCACGTGGCAGCCCCTCCTTAGTCTCCCTTAGCACCTCCCTCTGACTCTGAGGCTTGGCTGGGGATTTGGGAGCATCACCCCCCATACACAAGTCCAGCAGTAGCAGCAGGACTCCCAGCACTTGCAGAGCTGTTCCCTTTAATTAGGGAACAGCTTCTGTCTGGAAACTCTTTGGAATACTGGGTGGCAGCAGGGAAGACAATGAGGACCCCATGGACAAGGCTGTGACCACACGTCCTGCCAGGACAGGACAGGCATCCGACACCCTCACAGCTTCTTGCCCCCACTTCACCCTTTCTAGTTGTACCTGCTGCCCAATTCCTTAAAATTTCCTTCCCAAAGAAAGCTCCAAACTTAGGACTTTCTTTCCCAGAGATGTGCAACCAACTCTTCAAAGGACCCAATTGACCATCAGCACCTTCGGTATTCACCTCCTTAGGACAAATGAAAATGTCTTCCTGAATCCTCCCAAACAGCCAGGGACAGACCTCAGTCCCCACTCAGAAACAGGACTGAAGCTAGACACCTTCTTATACTAAAATATTCATTTATTTTTTTCTATTAGATGGGGCTACATAAGCCCATTTTCATGCAAGTATATGACGTGCTTTGAGCACATTGTTCCTATACCTCATATATCTCCTTCTCTGTCACCCCTATTAGTCCCCTCTGATTTTCAGTCTGTTTTTATCTACTTTCATGTCATAAAGACATATATGACATTAAGCATCCCTGACATCTAGAACCCACAAAGAGATAAAACATGTATTTCTCTTTCTTAAACTGACCTGAGTCACTTAATAGACTATCTCCAGAGAAGGGAGGAATAGCTCAGCACATCAAATCACTTTTCCACCCTTCTACAGGACCTGAGTTCAGTTCCCAGTACCCATATTAAGTGGATCACAACTGACTGTAATAGCAGCACCTCAGGATCTAGAAGGCTCTGATACCCTTTTCAGGCCTCAGTGCTCAACTGCAGAACATTGCATATATACACAAACACGTACACACAAATAATTTTTTTTAAACTTTAAGACTATGTTGAGTTGTATGCACCCATTTTCCTGTAAATGACATAACTTCATTCTTTACAGATGAAAAAAAAATTCCATTGTGCGTATTGGCCATATTTTCTTTATCATTCCTCTGTGTTTGGATACCTACATTGGATCTGTGACTTCACTATTGTGACTGGGGCTGTAATAAACACAGATCTGCAAGTGTCTCTGTGATGTGCTGACTTGTATCCTTTGGGTAAATACCCAGGAAGGTATAGCTGGTCATGTGGTGGTTCTATTTTTAGGCTCATGAGGAATCTTCCAAGCTGATTTCCACAGTGGCTGAACTTGTTCACACTCTTCGAGCCACGAGTTCTCTTTCAGTCTTGTCTTTCTGGGCCACCAACAGTGAGACTCAGTAGGCACTGTCTGTTGTAACACCTTGCTGAGTTACTGAGCCAAATCCTCCCTTCAGCCTCCTCTGCTGCTCTTCTCTCCTTTGGTCTCCTTATGGCCACTCTCTTCTGTCTCTAACCCCTTTCTCTGTCCATTAATCTTCCTCAATTCCTGATTTGATTCAGCATTTCCTTACCAAAACTAAGTCAAGCACTTTCAGCCATCCTTACAGAAGATAGTGTTGTTTTTCCGTAGTGACTCAGATCCTATGGTTTAGGTGGTTACCGAGACTACATTTTACAGCCTCTTTGCAGTGAGGTGGCTGTTTGACAGAGTTCCGATCGTTACTGTTTACCTGTCATGGAATATACAACTTGAAACAATATTCTTAAGGATAACTAATATACCTTTTATCATCCTTTTTTTCCTTCCTGCAGGGTGGAATGCAGATATGATAGCTGGAACTGGAGTAGCCATCCTGGGCAATAAGTAACAGACCATGCTTGTCTTTCCTTCCAAAATCTCTCGTGAGAAAGGAAGATCTCCTGCTCTGATTAACCAGATATCTGCCGCCATTTGAAGGTTTCTCTGATGCCCCAGCCAATCCTAACTGTAATGAATTATCACAGTGGTGGTCTGGGCTTCTCATATACATGAGGCACCAGGAGACAGGTAAGCAGACTCACTTGTGATGCCTGCAGGAACCTGGAAACTGGGATGGATTTGCTTATTTAATCATTCTTGTTGGTTGAGTCATTCAGCTTTCCATTTAACAAGTATTTCCAAGCTCCATGCGTACCAGGCACTCTCACAGGCACTGAGAGGACCAGCACAGATTGGACTTGGTCCATTCTCACAGGCGATGCAGGTCTGTGTAGGGAAGACATTTTTAATAGATAAATGAAGAGTCATAGAGACTGTAGAAGCTGGTGCACAAATAGCAATTATCAGCAGGGGGTGGAGAGGTGGATTAGTGGTTAACAACACTGCAGTTGCTGATCTTTCAGAGGACTCAGGTTCACTACCTTCTGTACCTCTAGACAGGGGATCCAATGTTCTCTTCTGGCCTCTGTGAGTACCAGGTATACATGTGGTACACAGACATACATTCAAATAAACACTTATTCACAAAAATATACTAAAATAAAATTTTAAAAAGAGAGTACACACTGCTCTTCCTGGTCCAAGAGGACCCAGGCTTGGTTCTCGTATCCACATGGCAGCTCACGTCATCGTTAACTCTAATTTTAGGGGATGCGATGCCCTCTTCTGGACTTCATGGACACTGCACATATATAGTACACATATACACACATGCAGACAGAACACTCATGACATGAAACAAAAAGAAAATAAGTTCTATTCTTTTAAAAATGAGCAACAGAGGCAGGAAAGGGAGTAAAGTCAAGCCTATGAATTGTGCATACTTTGAGGAGAAGGCTTCATTTCCTGTTCCCCAAACCAGAGGCTGGGTGACAAAAGGAATCCTGAACCAGAAAAAGCTTGGATGATCTGTTTCTCTACTGCTTACAGTCACTTCCCTTTCAGAACTGAGTAGAATGGGGCCTTAAATGGGCACCCGTACTGGCTTTGTCCTGCCTAAGGCATCCCAGACCTGGGTTCTCCAGCCTCTTTTTCAATGTGTGCCATGCAGAATTAGATGGTACTGTAGAACAAGATGACACAGTTTCTTTCCTTCCCAAGAGTCACCTGAACCATACTGGCAGAAAGGAAGATATTCTAAAGAAACACGTGTGTGCTCCTACCCAACCCTACCACAGACAATCAAACTATGGAGATGGTGGTCCTCAGTTCTCTAGAATTTCCTCAGCAATCTCATGCTCAGAGGAGGAAAGAATTGAAGCCTGTAGCAGTCTGAGGGGATCTTGTCTCCCAGGAGGCACAGTTCTGACTTGTCAGAATACCTTGCAGGAGAGACTAGAGCAGAGAGAATGATGGGTCATGGATGGATACAACCACACCTTGATCAGGACTTCTTTGTCATGTCTACTTCCTGCTCTCTACATTAACCCAAAGTTCACATCAGTACCTTGAAGATAGAGTAGAAGTCATTGAATCCCTTAATGTGTTTCTTTTCTCAATGTAGCCATATCAAATAATGTCAGTTTTCTGCCCTTTCACAACTACTTGTAACTGGCCAGTTAAGGATGGGCGGCCAAGCCTAGCTTACTAGGGGTGCCAGACCCTAGGCTCGGACCCTAACAACTTCAGTAACAAACCCTCCCTTGCAGAACTGAGGATTAGGAACCAAAAGCATGAGTAAGGATCTGACACATAATAGAAAGTTGGTAAGGTCTTCCTGAGGCCTTTGTATGTCCTCTACTTCTCTGATCCAAAATATGCAACCTTTAATTGGAAAATTGAGTTGAAATTGCTCCTGTCTTGAAATTCTTTGAAGAATTGTTGATAGACTTATAACAACTGTGAATATGTGAATAGGGTTACAATTGCAAGAGTAGAATGGAGGTCTGGCCTCCAGCTCTGAATGTAAATACTTCTAGATGTTCAAGTAATATTCAAAATAGGAAACAGTTCATTCTGCATAGGATTCAGTAATTAGGTCTACAAATGGGTATTACCAGTCGGTGTGTGAGCCTGTAATCAGCTCTTTTTGGAAAAAAGTTTTCAAAATGACTTTCTAATGGACAGAAGAGACAGCTAACTGGGTTAAGAATACTGATTGTAGAAGCATGAATATCTGGGCTTGGATTCCATTGTTCATATAACAAGATAGATGGCAGCCTGGAATATATCTGTATGGATCCCTGATCCAACGATGAATCACTTCATGAATGCCAACCTAGCCAAAATAGCAAGAGCTCCAGGTCTAGAGAGAGACTGAGAGACACTACATCAAAAAGAATAAGGTAAAAAGTGATAGATAAAGATACAGTTGTTTTCCCTCAGCCTCTGTGCACACACAGGTACATGCATGCATACACATTTGCACATAAAATTAAATTTAAATGATTTTATAAAAGTGATTTACTTACTCAAATCTTATAGTAACATTTAAAGAGACCTCTCATAGTAGGAATTGCAAAAACAAAAGTTTCAGGTGGCAGCCTTTCTTTCCTTTCTATTTTATACTCCTTGCTATGTAAGCTCTCTGTTCTGGTAAGACAGAGTCTCACGAATCTTAGACTGTCCCCAAACTCAGTATATAGCAGAGGAAGACCTTGAGCTTCTCATCCTTACAGTACACATATTACAAACATGCACTAACCACATCTCATGTATGGTGTGCTGGGGATAGAACCCGAGGTTTGGTGCATACCAGGCAAGCACTCTACCAACTGGGCTATACCCCGATTATCTGTTTATTCTTTGAGATTCAATCCTGCTCAAATCCCACCTGAGTCCACTGGAATCTGAAGAGCCAGGGCCTGAGACTTGGTGGTAATCAAGTCATCTCTGCCTCCCCAATTCCCCATCTCTCCCCCATGAGTGCAGACCCCTTCCAGTGATCCTATCTTCCAAGGCAGTAGAGAACCCCACTGCTATGTTTGTACCTGTTCATTCCACCTAGTTTCATGTGTTCTAAGCTGTCCCTAGAGATACCCACAGGGAATACAAACCTGACAAACTCTCCCTGCTGGGAACATTTTGCTCCTGGGGAAATGATCTTCAAAGAATGCCTTCAGAGAATAGACAAGAAGAAGGCAGGGCCACATTTGCCAGCCGTGGAGGACCTTAGAAATAACTCCTCCAGCTGCTCAGTTCTAAAAAGGGAAAGCTGAGACCCAGAAAACTGGAGTATTTTGCCTGAGAGCAAACAACATTTCGCAAAATTCTCCAACACTTTGGGTAGTTCACAATCCATTTCTCCGTGTGCATCTTGTAAAGAAGTTTTAAACAGGTGGAAGAATTGGGCCTACAACCCTGAGCTAGCACATAGTGTCTCCTTGGGAAAAGGACTATTTATGATCAGAGCATTTGGGGAACCTCTGTGGTTCAAATATGTCAAAAGAACAGAATAGAAATGGAGAACAACATGGAAGGAGGGCCAGAGCTGGAGGGGTGGGACCAAGACTCAGCAGGGATCCCGGGTGATAGGAGGGGGATGGACTTTTCTCCCTGGTCTAGAAGGTTTGAGTCTCTAGAGCAGTGGTTCTCAATCTGTGGGTCGAGACCCCATTGGGGTCAGTGGTTACAATATTAGATATCCTGTAGATCAGATATTTACATTATGATTCATAACAGGAGCAAGATTACAGCTATGACGTAGCAATGAAATAATTTTATGGTTGGGGGTCACCATCACATGAGGAACTTTACTACAGGGCCACAGCATTAGGAAGGTGGAGAGCTACTGCTCCAGAGTCTAGCAGGTGGGTAGCCAGCTGAGAGCATTGGTGTTTGTTTTTCTACTTTGGTTCTTTGTCTTTCTTGTTGGCCTGACTCCTCTAACAGGGAGGAGAAGGGCACCTTGATTGACTGAAGAAAATGAGAGAACCTTTCTTCAATAACAGTCCAGGAAATCTTTTGTCAAAGCCTACTGGTAGGCTCACTAGATTGCACTATTGCTTCTGCTCCTCTCAGTTCTCAAGTATACAATAGGAGGATTTGCCCAGTCCAGGGATTTTACAGCTTCTTCTCTGTAGCATTTAAACCACACTCTTTTCCCTCAGTTTGTATGCAGAAACCCAAATTCACAGCAAAGCCTAGCCATGCCTGACACTGGAGTCAGGGTCCATCCCATTCATTTCCAGTCTTGAGGACAGCTGACCCTCATATCCCCAAAGAATCCGTGAGAATTCAGCTTTAAATACCAGATGAGGGAACTTCCTGTCGAGTATAGATCTCTCTTAGAGAATCTGTTGTTTATACAGTGTAATCTGCCATCTTGGTGATATCATGTCTCTCTGTAATTGTAACATTAGCCTTATGAATGGGGGTGTTGGTCCAGGATCTCTAGTCCAACAGAGAAATGAATGACTAGAAGGCATAAATAGCACAAGATTCATCTGCTATGCAGAACAGACTCTGATCACCTTTTCTTGAAGTCTAATTTTTTTGCTTGTTTGTGGAGAAGGTGTCCTCCAGCTGGAACACTCTGGTCTTCATTCAAGGTCTCTTGCCAAGAGCTTCTTTTCTGGAGACTAGAACTTGGAGTAGATGTGATGGCAGGTACTGAGCTGGAGAAAATATTTATATTTTAGTGTTAAAAGAGAGAACTTCAGCCGGGCAGTGGTGGTGCACGCCTTTCATCCCAGCACTCGGGAGGCAGAGGCAGGAGGATTTCTGAGTTCGAGGCCAGCCTGGTCTACAGAGTGAGTTCCAGGACAGCCAGGGATACACAGAGAAACCCTGTCTCGGAAAAAAAAAAAAAAAAGAGAGAGAGAGAACTTCAGGGCAGCTATTTAACCTAAAGTTCCATGGGAAGATGGTACTTTTGTCACTAAAGTTTTTAGGAAACAAGCCTGAGCTGTGACATCTCTAACAAGTGAGGCTCTGCCTCCACCCCACCCCCAGTACACTATTTAAAGAAACAGGCAATAGTGAATGTAGAGAATGGAGATTTGACCAGTATGACCTCATGTGGAAGAAGAACAAATACGGAGGTCCCGTGTCTTAGGGTTACCATCGCTGTGATGAAACACCACTACCAAAAGCAACTTGGGAGAAAGGGGATTATTTGGCTATGCTTCCAAATCACTGTTCATTATTGATGGAAGTCAGGACAGGAGCTCAAACACAGCAGGAACCTGGAGGCAGGAGCTGATGCAGAGGCCATGGAAGAGTGCTGCTTACTGGTTTGCTTAATGTGGCTTGCTCAGCCTGCTTTCTTATAGAACCCCAGCCCACTAGTCCAGGGGTGGCACTGTTACCACCCTCTCCTATCAATCACCAGTTAAGAAAATGTTCTACAGCTGGGTCTTGTGGAAGCATTTTCTCACTTGAAGTTCTCTCCTTTCAGATGACTCTATTTGTGTGTCAAGTTGGCATAAAACTAGCCAGCACATCCAGTGGCCTCAAGTCTGTCTTCAGGAAATTGATGTGAGGTTAAGGTTTAAATGGCAGGCAAGAGGTAAATATTAACTAAGAAATTCTGGCCAAGGTAAGATCCTGCTTGTTGTTGTTTAAGCTCTTAATCTGTTCTTCAAGGTGGTCTGATAAAGCATCACAGGAAGACAAACTTCTCTGGACAACACTGGGCTTTAGCCTTTCTCTTCCTCAGTATGAGATTCCTGGGGAAATTTTAATTCTTTGGGGCTCATTTCAATAGCCTAATGGCCACAGGGACACAAATGTCTCTTTAGAACATGTTGTGCCTGCCAGGATAGTTTTGCTTTAATTTTACCACTAGCACATCTACCAGAGAAGGACATATTTAATGAAATGGATGAGTGGTTGGTGAGTCTCTTTTACCCAGTGACAGACCAGTGTGAGAACTAGAATGTTCCATCTGCTCAGGCCACCATATCTTTAGCAGCACCCGTTCATAGGTATAGAGACAGTCACCCTTCTGTAACATTATCTGTGAGTCACCATTTAAAAGACTTCCCCAAGTCTTCATGCACCTGAGAAGAGAGTTTACTTCAAAGTCATACATGATGCTCCCTAAGCCCTTCCCAACCTCCCGTGGGAAACAGAGCACCTGGCCTCAGGCTCTTCATATGATAGGCCCCCTCATCCTCAGAGAGGATAAGAGCAGTTTTCTATCTCTTCCAGGTAGCCTCTGATGCCTCTCTTCAGAGACTCCACCATTTTGTCTGAGTCTGGTCCTGGGATCTAAACTCTCTTTGGAGCCTCTACCATGCTATTTTCTCTTATTTGTCTATCCACGGCATTAATAACTCTTCTCCTTACTCCCCAGTTACCCATCCCAATTTCCTCTTGAACCCCTCTCTCCATCTAAAACCGAACAAAGTCTAGATCTCTGAATGTGTCACTTGTATGTATCAAGCTACACTCTGGAATTCCTTAATGAAATAAGAATCTTGCCCATGAGGGTCTATTGATCCATGTAAGCTGATAGGGATCCTGGTAAATTCCTGAAAGGGATCTTATATTCCTCCTCACTAGAATATGGGTAGATTCTAGAACCTGAAATGGCCAGGAAGACTCATTGTTTTGGTGCCGTCTTTGTTCCTTTGACCCTTTCTTTGGGGTTCACTGACCTGGTAGTGGATTATATTTAAGAGCTGAAACTCTGCAGCGCACGCCGGATCTTCCATCTGCTGTTGCTCAATGTTGCTGACTTCATCAGCTGTGCTCACAGGACTTGAGTATATCCACATTGCTTTCATCACTTCTGTCCTCATTTGCCACCAACCTAAATGCAACTGGAGTCAGTGGAAGGAACCATTACTCTGTGTCTGCTGATAATTTTGGGCTGAGGAAGAACCCAGTGAAATAAAATAATACATAACGCATCAAGATTGAGCCAGGGTTTTAGGAGAAAACGTGTTATTATGGTTAGAAGCTGCACGTTTCTTATTGATAATCACCTAAAATAAGCACCACTAATTTTTAGATGTATTTATTATTTTATGCATATGAGTATTTTGTTCTCATGTATATCCGAACCCTGTGTGTGCCTAGTGCCTTCAGAAGTCAGAAGCGAGTATCCTATCCCTTTGAAGTTATGGATGATTGCAAGGTGCCAAGTGGCTACTGGGACTTGAATCCTGGTCCTCTGCCTAAAAAAACAAGGCTCTTAACCATGAGCCATCTCTCCAACACAATAAGCTGAATTACTAACAGCCCTTGGCTCTCATTCTCAAGTGGCTTCTTAACTATAGCAACTAGGATTGGGCCACCTAGTCACTGATACTGTGAGCTCCCTTGCCTAGCATTTTTGTGCCAACCTGGATTGCTGGACTTCAGTTATTACTCTACTGACCCTTAAATGGAGCTGTCCATGGAAGCAGAGAAATGTGTATCCCCTATTAAATTTAGCCATGTATAAAGCTATACATAAGCAGTCCTGGTCAAGGTGTGGTCCCTCACATCATTGCTTCAGCTCTAGGCTGTCCTTTAAGGCAGCTTGATAGAGAAGATGCCATTCAACCATTCTACAAACATTCTAAGTGTTTGCTTTGAGCTGGAGTTGTACTCAAAGATGGGGCAAACCATGATCCTTGGGATCCCTACACTTCAGTAATAACTTTGGAAGCCAAGTCGTGGGGGTTTGAATGCAAATGGCCCCCATAGGCTCATAGGGAGTGGCACTATTAGGAAGTATGATCTTGGAGTAGATGTGACCTCGTTGTAGGAAGTGTGTTACTGGGGATGGGCTTTGAGGTTTCAGAAGTTCAATCCAGGACCAGTGGCTTACTCTTTCTCTTCCTGCTATTGCCAATCCAGATGTAGAATTCTCAACTCCTCTCCACCACCATGTCTACCTGCGCGCCTCCATGCTTCTTACCATGACAATAATAGACCAAACCTCTGAACCTGTAAGCCAGCCTCAATTAAATGTTTTCCTTTGTAAAAGTTGCATGGTCATGGTGTCTCTTCAAAGCAATAGAACCCCTAACTAAGACAAATGTGGCGCATATTAACTACATCCATCTATAACTACTGTGTCCCCTTACACATGACAAATGTTTCTGAATAAGCCAGCTGAAATGAACCTTCTCCAGGGCTAGAGAGGTTACTCAGAGGTCAACATCACTTGCAACAATTGCAGAAAACCTGGCTTTGATTGTGTCCCCTAAGCTCCTTTATCCAAATCTATTCTGAATCCATGTCTCTTAGGGTAGCAGTTGACTGTTTAGGGGGCCTGTTCTCTACCAGATGAGGCAAATTCTTCTATCTCCATGAGTATAAGGAAAAGGATGAGAGAATGTCAGTTGAACAATCTCTCTACAAGCAGTGGTGTGCAGACAAATGGCCTGTTCTTCAGTGGACAGGAAAAGAATTCTGAGTGCCCCACAGCTGTGCTGGGGCTGCGCCCACCTGCAGGCCTGGCCCTGCCCCAGCTCTGGAGCAAGGCAGGAAGTCTTTAAGCACCTTTGGAAGCCGAGCCAATGAGGCTTACTGCCATTTGCTTTGCTTGCCTGCCTCATGTGTGAGTCATTTCCCCAGTACTGAGTTTAGGATCCCACTGCTTTTCCAACTCATGTAGGTCTGGCCTGGAAGGTGGTTTGTATTACCTATCAGGCTTCTGAGGCTTCTGTCATGTAGCCCACCACCCCATCTGCCTCCTGTCACCTCCAGTTCATGTTTGGAGCTGGGCCTTCCTATAGCATGCATCACAGTCCAAGACTAGAATGTTTAATGCCAATCTCTGGTGGCTTCTCTTTTAAAGTGGCTTGGAGAATGGTACCATATTCTTGCCAGTCCCATCTCCACATAGGCCCTCAGCTTATCTCTGGCTACACAATTGAGGGTATAGATTCTATTCAGATTTAGAGACTACAGCACCACTCAGCACTCAGCTTCTTGGAGGTTGAGACTACATTCCAGAAGGAGAGGGCCTGTCTCGTGTATAGCACGAAAGAATACTAAATGAACAGAACGGGCAGATGTGTGCCCAGCCTCGTGGCTAGCCTTCTCTAGGATGAGGCGACAGAGTGTCCTGACCTTAGACTGTTCATCCTTTAATCTCATATTCTTCTCTTCAGTTCTTCACTCTCTGATAGCAGCTTCTCCAGCAGAGCCTATCTAGCCACATCTCAGTCCAAGTCCTTCTTAGAGCACCATCAGTTGCCCCCAAGTCTCAATCCCTCATTATCTCATTATGTTCCCATCGGCCTTATCTTTGGCCAGTCGCTTCTACCATGCTCTGTGGATGGAGCTGTCCTCATAGAGAGGCATGTCTATAATAGCTGGGTTTTGTCAACTTGACACAAATTAGTGATCTGAGAGGAGGGAACCTTAACTGAGGAATAGCTTCCCTCCAAGTGGCCCGTGGTCTTGCCTATGGGCATTCCCTTGATTTGATGACTAATGCCATCCTGGGCAGGCGATCCTCGGTTGTCTATGAAAGGAACAAGCCCATATTCGGGTTTCCTCCATGGTTCTGCCTCTATTCTTGTTTGAAGTTCTGCCCTGACTTCCCCTAATGATGTACTGTTACCTCGAAAATGAAAATGAAATAAATCCTTTCTTCCTCTAAGTTGCTTTTGGTCATGATATTTATCACAACAATAGAAAGCAAACTAGGTCAGTGTCCTACCCTGTAGGTTCTAGAGTCCAACTCCTCCAGTCATCCATTAATCAGAGCCTATGTACTTGAACCATTTATATATATATATATGTATATATATATACTGCCTCCAGGACCAACCTTGAGCCTCAACTATCTAGTATGATAGAAAGGCCTCCCTAAAAAGCCCCTTTACCTAATTCCGCAGGAGAATTCCTATATTCAGCCCCTGCCTCTAAACCAGCTGTCCTCTCTCAGTGCCTCCTCAAGCATGCACCTTATTGTAGTGCTGTGAGGTAGGGGCTTTGATGGAACTTAGCACTTCCCATGGTCCTCTAATGCTATAATAAACAGTCCTGTATTATGGCTAAATTCTAAGAGACAGGAAAAGGAAGAAGGTCCCCAAGCCCTCAACTTTCTCAGCTGACTGGTCTTGGTTTTCATAGGACAAGCTACAGTTCTCCTTTCTCAAGAAGTAGCTCTTGGGGCTAAAGAAATGCTCAGTTGCCTAAATGGATTCAACCCCCAAGTACCACGTTAAAAAACAAACAAACAAACAAACAAACAAACAAACAAACAAGCCTGGCATGGTGGTATTTGCTTGTTATATTAGTGCAAGGAAGGTGGAGACACAGGATCCTGGGGTTCACAGCCAGCCAGCCTGGCCTGTTGGGATTCTAGGACAATGAGAGATTCTGTTTGAAAAAATAAAGTAAAATAAAATAGGTACACAATACTTGAGGAATGATATACAAGGTTGTCCTTTGGCCTCCACAAGTCATGTGAACCTACACACAGGTGATCACTCCCACAGAGATATATTCTCATTCTTTCTTTCTATCTATCTATCTATCTATCTATCTATCTATCTGAGAAACCAGACATACACTCCAATATATAAAACCCTCCACATCCCTCTGGTAGACTTACCCTATTACAGAACACCTCAGGCACTAGAGACCTAGCAATCCCAAACACTTCATGTACTATGTTCTTCATGAGTTGAGCCAAAGACTTTCTGTGTCAGAAATGTGTTAATAGTCTCTTAGCTATTCCTTCTGAACTTCCAAGATACCACCACAAGCTTGGGAAGAGTTCAGAGCACCCCAAGGGAATCTAATCATCCCCCAGTTTATAGCCCTTTTCTGAAGCAGCCAAAATCCCATTTCCCTTTAAATGTCCCCATGGGGCTAAGAAGAGTGTCTGATAAGAAGATAAAGTTGTGAATTCAGAAGCCCATTTTAGGTCATTAAACCACACCAATGTCTTCAAGGCATTTATTTATGCTCCATCCTAAAGAAAAACATCTCCCAGCTTCACTTTACCAGTTCCCTCCAGCTTTGAGCCAGTGCAGGACCCCTGACAGCTGAGGGCAGTCTCCACCCTCTGAACTCCCTCCCAAACTCCACACCCCACACACACTTCTCATCTCTAACACCCTTTGCTATGGGGGCTGGCTTTTTTACATGCAAATCTCACATAAAATCTTTCAAATGAAAACAGGTACTTTTCATTTTGCTCCCATAAACAGACACTTTCTAAATATTTAGACATCTGTATATAATGCCCTTAAACTGTTTGTTCTGAAGCATAAATAGGTATCTACATGTTTGAGTTACTGTCTGATGTGTTTCTCATTTAAGGAGAAAACATAAAAAATAATTGGAATAGCTGCAGCCAGGAACAATGCTTACCCAGCATGTCAGTGTCTTTTATTATGTCTTAAAGTAAAAGCTTCAATTGTGTCTTTCCTTCTTCAGGAAAATAACCACAGCATGTGCTTTTTAACTCTTTCTAGTTTTCAACTAGCTTCAGGCAAGGGCACCAGCTACGTGCTCCAGTTCAGAGTCTGATATGCATGGAGCGATAGGCTGGTTATCTGTTCCTCATGCTTACTTTGTCATGGAAGGGGATGGATTCTTCTTTTATTTCCAATATAAGAAAAGTGCAGCTTTTTCTTCAGTCCATGTTTTTACCTCTCAAAGTATGGAGTTGAGGAATAAGGATACAAGCTCTGTTGACTCGCCTCTGACGTTCAATTCTTATGGTCTCCATTAGGCAGGTCTGTGTCTTCCTACCCATTTTAAATGGGTCAACAAGTCTAGTTCATGAGAAAAGAGAGATTCAGGACTCAGAATAGAGAGCTCCAAGCCGTTTTGTCTACAATTGGCTTTATAGTACATTTGTCTTTTCCATCACTGTGACTCTAGTGGGGGTTTGTTTGTTTGTTTGTTTTAATGAGCATATATGTGTATGTCCCTTTGTCTCCCTGCCCCCTTCTCTCCCTATGTAAATACTTCATGGGTATAGAGATCTTTCAATGCACCAAGAGCTCATCAATCTGGCTAGACTATTACAGAAATCCACTTGTTTCTGTCTCTCCTTCCAGTGCTGCCATGATAGGCCTATACTGCAGCTCCAGGCTTTTATTGAGTCCTGGGGATCACATTCTTCTTAGCCCCCTTGTAGTTTTCTGAAATGGCTGGATTTTATTATGAGACATTGGGATAAGTTTTACATCTAAACCTTCACTATCAAACAGCATACTCCTGACTTCTGAAGCTCCTTGCAGTGAGCAGGTGAAATGTTAACTTTTACTTCATCCTTAAGAAGAAGCTTATACATATTATTCTTTATGACTTGCTTCTGGGAGATCTAATTCATCTCTCCCTATAGTCTTTCAACAGAAAGAGCTATTCAGCCTCTGCCTAGATCTCACAACTATGGGGAATTCTGTACTGTAGGAATAAGTCTCTTTTACTGTTGAGCTCCGGCTAGTTGAACTATGTTGTTGTTGTTGTTGCTGTTTTGTTCAAACAGGGGCTTGTGTATCCAAGGCTTGATCTCACTGGGTGGCTGAGGATGCCTTGAACTCCTGTTACCTCTGCTTTCACTCCAAGTGCTGGAATTATAGATGTGTACCATTAAACGTGGTTTAAGCAGTGCTAGGAAATAAATACAGGGATTCATGCATGCTTGACAAGCAAGCTAACCACTAAGCTATATCCCAGTAACCGTGCTATTATTATAATAGGGTAAAATTCCACACAACATCTACCCATTGTCCCCATTCATTCTTTTTTTTTTTTTTTTTTTTTTGACTTATGAAGCAGATAATGAAACACCAGTTTTATAAGGTACTCTATTGGCTGTATGAAATGAAAACAAGAGTAAAGAAGCTTTGATTTCTGCAGAGTAAGTGAGAAAAATAAAACACAAAAGTCAGTAATTTTGGCTTCACCTGAGTGCCACTGAGACAAAGATGGTAAGGACCCAGGACAAAGCCATTTTCATACGCAAGAAAGCCAGCTCTTAAGTCCCTGGAGAACAGGGGTAGCATGAAATCTGGCTTTCTTAGGGTAGTCTTGAATCACTTTTGGAAGTAAGGAGTAGCAGAGGTCATAGAGTAGGTTCAGGACCTGGAGTCTAAGGAGACTCCAGGATCCATGCACACTCACATATTCAGAGTGGAGGAGTGGGTTTCCCTATCCTATGGCTATGCATCTCTAGGTTGGGTAGGGATGAGCAGACTCACACACACTTCCTCTTCTTTCTTCTTCTCTTCCTCTTCTGGCTGTCTCAATGAGGCAGCCAGAGGGACCCTTCTCAGGTGTTAGATGACACTTCTGGCTCATTCTACAATCCCCTGGAAGCTGAAGAGAAACCAAAAGAAAGCTAAAGTGCGCTGAGGTCAGGAAGGCCTGAATAATCTTGCCTTCTTGACCTGTGGTTATGTCTTCTTTGTTATTATAATAACATCATACTGGAATAGCAAGTTATAAAGAAGAAGGTTTGCTTTTGTTTGTGAATCTGGAGGTCCAAATTTGACAGACTGTTGGCAGAGTCCCAAGGTATCACTGGACATCACATGGCAAAATCTAGTGAGTAGACGTGTATTTATCCATTCTCTCTGAATATCTGACTGTCTGTCTGTCAATCTCTCTAGTGTTTAATTTCCTTAACTTTAAAATCTGACAACTAATTCTAACTGGAAACAGAAACAAACAAATAAAACATGTACAAGCCAATGAGCAATATCTTTATTCTAGTTATTTCCATGGGTTACCACTGAACTCCTTGGATGGTCATTACCAGGACATAAAATGCCTCTTTAAAATGTTTTTAAAAGTCTCACCTTTAAGAAAAATACTCTCTAGATGCATGCTTTAAAGATCAGGTAATTCTAGGTTTCAGTGCTCCCAGTTCCTGTCTACTGGACCTTTGTACAACATTCAAACTACCCAACAATTTCATCCATGCCTCTCCGAGTCATGTTGACTCAATTCCTATCAGTGGTCCTAACTCACACAGGGCGCTGAACTCACTGGGTTTTGCCAATCACATATTTACTTACCCAGTGGCTGTCTTTCCAACTGGGTTAAATGTTAGAGAAACATTTATCCTTACTTATCATTTATCCTCATCTATCCTTGCTGAGAAACAGAGTCAGGCACACAGAAGGCATCTCACAAAGAGTGACGCAATAACCAGTTATAAGCAATACCACTATGAGGTGGCTTCTTCTAGACTTGAGAGTGTCCTAAACCTGAAGTTGTTTTAGTCCATTTTGGGGGCTTTCTGATAAATCTTGACACTAACATGCTCCCTTCTCCAGACTGTTTTACCCAAGCTCTGGGCTCCTTGCCATCCCAGTTAGCATCTTTGGGTCTCAGTTTAGCTCATCAGTGGTGTTTGGAACTGTTTTGACTCTCCAGTGTGCAACACTGGCTAGCAGAGGAATGGAAACTCAGGCTTGTGCTCTCAGGTATGTGGCATATGGGACTTTTCCCAAGGCAGAAAACAGTCATTGGATTAGAACATTTGCCCCATTTCATTGGAAGAAGAAGAAGGACTCCTGGAGATGAAATCATGTATCTAACCAAAGCCCAGTTGCATACTCAGAGAGCCTCGCACTCAGACTTTGATTGTTCTGCCTCCCTGAAGTCATGGTCTTTCCACTATGGCAGGTCTCTGTGTTCCATCGAATTAGACTTACATGCCAAGTCAGGGACCATCCAGGGTCCAGATATCTCAAGCATGAGTGAGCTGGGATTGTGGAGGCAGGAGAGGTCAGAGGCAGGAGTTAGATCCGCTGAGAACCCAGCACCAGGCACTTGGCTGAAAACCAAGCATCAGCCTAGCAAAGGAGAAAATGGCTTAGCGGGGGACAGCTGAAAGGATGTTTACCAGGACAACCCAGAGGAGATTAAATTAAACTCTGTTCACTTGCAAGGCTCCTGAGCCTGCACTGCTGTTTACTGCTGGAGCAGTGAAAAGCCAAATAGAAACTTGTTTTTCCTCTTTTCCTGGTAATAGCTTTTGGCATTCATCTCAGGACAAAGAGAGAAGGTTACTGACCTGGGACAACTGCCATCTCACTCGATCTTCTAAATAAAAGACACATAACCCCCCAAATGAGGGCAGCGGAAGGCTGAACTTCTTAACTTTTAAATCTCAGACACTTTGGTGGGGTCAATGATAACTAGATGGATTATTTGAGTTTGGTGTGATCTTCAGAATTTTGTCTTGTTATAAAGGACACGTCAAAGCAGCTGGAAAAGATGAATAAAGCCAGTCGTCTGTGAACAAAATCCTCAAGCCTCAGCTGGAAAAAAATCAAACTAATGTTTGCAGAGCCCAAGAACATATTACCTGATGATTCTAGTCTTGTTTTTATCTTTGAAATGTACAATTATGATGGGCACTTTAAAAAGAATTAGAGAAAAAATTATTATAGAAGCAGATTTTTAAAGTTGCAGAGACAAAGTTTCCTTCTGGCTTATCATCTTGTGCAAATGCTCTGTGTTCGTTTGTATTTCTGCCTCATCTTTTCAAGCTTCTGGATATAACCAGGTCAGAGTCACCCTAATGATTATCTGTTTCTGAATACTTCTGATGATGTTGTGTCAGGAGCTTTAAAACTATGATCTCAGACTGGAGAGGTGGTTCAGTAATTTAGAGCACTTTTGCTCTTACAGAGGATCTGAGTTCAATTCCAGGCACTCATGGTGGCTCACAACCCTCTACAACTACAGTTGCAGGCAATTAGATGCCTTTTTCTGACTTCTGAGGGCAGTAGGCATGCACTTGGTGCATGTGTGTGTGTGTGTGTGTGTGTGTGTGTGTATGTATGTATGTATGTAGGGAAAGTGTTTGCATATTTAAAATAAAATAAATATAAACAAACAAGAAAGAAAATAATATAGTACCTAGCACCATAGGGAACTGTCTAATGTAGTTTAATTGTTCACTGACTGGGACATTCAAGTTGCTTTTTATTACAGCATTCGATGGCTATTATTAGTGTAATGGATTGCTAGTAAATCACTGTTTAAACATAGCTCTTAAATCCAAAACCATTGAATGCCAAAGGCCTTATTTTGTAAGGAACTCTAAGTTATACAGTATACTGATGAAATAAGAATTAAATATTTGATTCTAAGCATTAGCAGAGAATGTTAAAATCAGCTAATTCAAATTTTAATTGATAACGGTCTCCTTTATGTTTGTGGTGAACGTGCTCAATTGTAGGAAAATCTCTGTGTATGACAGCAGCCATGTCTGCCTAGAGCAACTAAGACACCTTCCTATCAGCAACTTCGAGACACAAGAAAAAATGAGATTCTTCCTTTCCTATATGAGTGTCACTCTTCTTCCATTCTGAGAGAGCAATTATGAAGTCACTTAATTTGTGTCTAATCACTTAATAAATATTTATTGAGGGTTTCCCTCATGTCAAACACTTCCTTAGGCACTGGAATGGAGTGAAGAACCCCACATACACCTCAGCCTTCAGGGATCTTTCAGGGTTACAATGTAGTATGCTTTGGAAAGTAAAAGATACATGTGGGTATCTTACACAGCCTTCAAAGAAAGGAAAGGTAACCCCGAGGTAGAACCCGCAGAGCTGAGACAGTTGGCTCAGTTGCTCAAACTCTGGGGAGGATACATTAAGCAGGAGAAAGTATCCAGAGACTAGGGGCAGGGGAGATAAGACATGCAATGCGAGAGCGCTACCAACCTGGAGCTTTCTCATGCACATTGCACTAAAGCTCCATGTGGGCAACACACTGACCTGCTGATTAAAGAAGCGTGGAATGTTCTGGGACTAAGAGATCACAGATGTTGCATCCCTAGGGTTTCTCTAAAGATGCCCTACAGCCCCATTTCCCAGAACTGGCACTGAAGAACGCCACTTCCTTGAGCCATAGGCTTATACTGGGACAAAAAGTCAACATTCCAGATATGCAAAGTTAAATAGAGATGAATACACGTCTTCACTGGGTGCTGTTTCGCATATTTCCCAGGCACACCATCACAGTCATTCTCTAGGTGACTTTGATACACGCCAGGGTTCGTAATCAGTGTGCCACAGAATTATGTTCTGTGAGATAGCTAGTGACACTGAACTTCAACGGAAACTTTCTCCTTCAGGAAGTTCAGACCAGTCCTGACTTTTTATAGGTGGAGTCACTGAGCTGGGGAAGGGAAAAGATCACAGATCAGGAGAAAAGAAGAGCAACAAGATCCCACCCTCAGGTCGCCGCCTGCTCCAGTCTACTTTGGTGTTTTACAGAGCTGTTCCTATTTGAATGTAAAGTCTCCCCTACAGGATCATGTGTTAGAACTTGTCCTCAGCTGATGTCACTATTTTGAGAGGTTGGGAAACCTTCAGGAGGCAGGGCCCTGCTGAAGGAGACAAATCTTCTAGAGGTGGTCTTTGAAAGTTAAAGCTTGGGCTTATGTTTGCCCAACTCTCTGCTTCCTGATCTCTCCATGTATCCAGTAGCTGGTTAGAGTGACTAGAAAATTAATTTTTCAGCTTGTCCTAGGACCTACAGTGTGTTAGCTGTTAAGACCCTAAATGCCCTGAAAAGTGGTGGTTTGGCAGTAATACATTCTTTGAGAGTTTCCACTTGGCCTTGGGTTTATGCATTGTTGTGGACACCTTTCTCCAGGACCTGCCCATCCTGGCTAGCCAGTGGATAGCTACTATTCCATCATACCCTTCCTTCTTTGATGGGCCTGCTCTTCTGATAACACCACCACTAGTCCTAGTGATGAGTGAGCCCTAAATTTACAAGATGTTGTGTAAAAGATATGAGTTTAAAATCATCCACTTGCAACCCCGTAGTCAGCCAGTTTAGAAATGTCCATCTATCTTCTATGCAAAGGTTTCCAAAAATGTTGCCCTTACTGGCTCAATCCCTCTGGGTCTCGGTGGGTTTCCAGGAACAGTTATCTAGGCCCGGTCCAGAATCCCCAGGCTTTGGAGTTTAGGGGCAGGTAACTGCTTGACCAAAGCATTTAGCCTTAAAGGCTACCTACCCCAGCGTTCTTCTCTTTCCCTGCAGCTATACTGTAGAGATAGCTGGAACCTACCCTGGGGGCTCAGTGCTGGCAGCCAACAACCATCATGCTTGACTTGAGTAGCAAAGAGTTTCAAGATGATTTGTCTAAAGAGAAGCAGCTATGGATTAGCCTTTGATTGCTCTTAATTCTCATAATGAGAAAATCTATAAAAAGCACCAGGAAGAAGGGGGATTTTTATTGTCTCTCTTTCTCTCTTTAATGACAACAGGGAGACATAATGAGGAGAGAAGGGGGCTTTCTTGTGGGTGCCGTGGTCTATCTCCCACAAGAAGGACCTGGCACTATCCCAACTCTGGAGGAAGGAACTCGTGAGAAAATGAGGCAGTGGGAGAACAATAAAACTTCGAGGGAAGGACATATGTCTTTGCAGGGAAAATAGGAGCAGCTGAGGGAACAGAGGGATCCTGATGAGATCAAGATTTGCATGTGGCTCCAGCCGCAGGCCTCAAGACAGGCAAGACAGGCACCATTTTGGAGATGGAATCTCCCTGAGAAAGCATGCAAAGCCAGCTTACAGCCATGCTCAACCTGCACTGTGGCTTATTCTTAACCTAATTTTCAAATTGTGAGAGGTGTCAGAAGTTCCAGCAGGGCAAGAGAAGGTCAAAGAGACAAGTGTGAGTTGTGTTCCTCCATTTGTTAGTCTGTCAAAAGCAAGATGGCTACCCTTAAAACCCTGACCCTGATTAGGTATATAAACTAAGTTCCTATAGACTCTTAGCTCTCTGGCCTCCAGGGTCCTCTAGGTACTATCCTAGAACAAGATAATGCCCATAAATTAGCTACCACAGGTCCAGAAGACAACATGTAGCTTCTAGGTGTAGATTTCTAATTTGGGGGGGGGGGTTGTCTTAGGCCTGGCCTTCAGAGATATTTCAAGCCAAGGAAATCAGCTGCCATGGGTAGGTGTATGGACATGTGGGATATTAGGCCTGAAAGGTGTCCCTGAAATAATTGTTTTGAGCAATTAAAAGAGATTAAATTGAAGCCAGATAGGCAATATGACTCAGTCAGGATCATTTGAATGATTAAGTCCAGGATCAGATGCTCTGAATCTGGTGGCAGCTCTATTTCCAGGGCTTATGGGAGAAGAGAGCCAGGTATGAACAGAGAGAGCTATTGGCTCTCATTTCAAAGACTCCATACAAGGAAATATACTGACATATTGAAGAAGTGAAGGAATAAATTTGACAGCAAGAGTGAGGGCAAGCAGGCAAAGAGTAAAAGCTTCCTTCTTCCACATTCTTAATTTAGGCTGCCACTAGTAGATATGGCCCAAATTAAAGAAGGATCTTCCCAATTCAAAAAATGCAGAGTATGAATGAGTTTTCCCACTTCAAATAGTTTAAGAAAATTCCTCACAGGTATACCCAGCTACTTGAGTTTTAGTTAATTCCAGATATAGTCAAGTAGACAATCAAGAATAACCATTACACATATAATCAATCAGAGCCTGTCACCAGAGTTGGCCTCAGTGTCTGATAGTCAGATCCACTTCAAGTGACATCTTTAGAGCAGGGAGGAAGAAAATTAGAGAGTCATTAGCATCATCTGTTGGAGAGGTCACTGGATTCCTGATCTATCATTTCCCCTAAATGTTTCTACTATGACAGATATCCAGGCATGAGCTTTAAAAAGTTCTCCACTGTCTAGCATATGAAGATCCAAGACAACCAAGGTTTGATTAAGAAAGTATTATGGGAATAAAAGATGGTACAGTAGGACTTTGGCTTCCACAAGTGTGGCGATAATGGAAGGAATGAAGAGATTCCTGAAAAGCCATGATCCATGGCATAGAGAAAATGGAGTGGATGTTGGTGAACTGGAGAAGGGAGTCTTTCACAACTGCAACTGGGATGATGCCTGCTTCCATGATTTCAGTGGAAGTTTGGAATCCAACAGCACTATAAGGTTTAGAAAGACAGACCAGTCTGTGCCTCTTAAATTACTCTGGAGCCAGGGCTGGAGAGGGGGCTCATTGGGTAAGGGCTCTTTCTGTTCTTTCAGAAAACCCAAGTTCAGTTCCCAGCATCCAGAGAGTGGCTCACAATCACCTGTAATTCCAATCCCAAGAAATCTGATGCCGCCTTCTGACCTTGAACAGTACTGCACACACACACACACACACACACACACACACACACACACACACACACACACACACACACACAGTGAATAAATAAAATTTAAAATTACTCTTGAGTCAAAGAAGAAATAGGTGAAGAAAGTTATGGGAATGCTCTCTGAGCTTAATAGTCAAGGTTCTGTGCTTTGTAGTCATCACATTACTAGGTTGGGATTTCTGCACTCATGCAACACCTGCTGAGCGCCTGTCCACAGCAGGTTCATGGGTGCAGTAAGGAAGCTTAGACACTCTGTAGCTGGGTTTGAGGAAGAAACATACTACTTCAGAATGAATTCTTACTGAATCATATCTTGAGAAACTGAGGTGAGAAGTGAAGGAATGAGATGAGTAGCAGACAGTGTTAGTGACTGAGTGGTTTATTGCAACAGGTCTCAGCTGACAGGCACAGCTCTAGCCCTTACTGTCATAATGGCTCATGGATGGGCACTTACATTACATTGGTTCTTTCTGTAACCAAGATTGTTTTCTAGTTGAGCAGGAAATTCTCTGGGCATGTGCCAAGACCAATATTCCCCCATGGCTATTGGGCTGTATCTTATAACTGCAAGGTCAACCTTAGAATGAAGCCAAGCTCTGAAGAGACAAGGAGATAGACAAAAGCTGAGTCTCAGTCATGTTCTGAGTTAAAGTCAGTGTTCTTCTTTTCCAAAAGATATCCCACACTCTAGCTCTTAAGGCATTTTGAGTTGACTTATCTGATACTTTCTACATAAGAATCTATTCTGATACATTAATATCACATGGGAGATTTATAGAAGAAATGACACATATTAATAGGATATAAGTGGTATCTATGATCACATAGAAGGAAATGCCATTCAGTGAAATTAGATCTTCTGAAAACCCTTCAAATCTGTGTTTCTATATATGCAAAGGAACTGGGAGAGGGTATATAAACCACTAGCAGACAACAGATGACAGAAGTTCCCAGTGCCTCTCTACTTCAGCTAGCTCCCTTGCACAGACTAAAACCCATCAACATATTCCTAAGTCAATGAGAAATCTTCTGTCCTAATCTCAGTAGAAAATCAAGCTCTGGACCTGGTGTCATGACCCTGTATACTTGGATATACTGACAACTGCTCCCCTAATGCCCACACAAAGGCCCATCTTAGAGGCTTACATCTTCCAGTTCCTGCTGGGTCTCCAGCCTGCTAAGTCTGTCACTCTAGCTTAAACCCAGAATGGTTGGCCAAGGTTTAGACAGTTCCATCATTTCTTCAGGAGGGAGTTGACTCAAGGGTTCTCTTCCACTAGCTTTCAGAGAGCTGATGCCTGCCATTCCTGTTCTTCCTGTCCTATTAGCTTCACCTTCTGGTTCACATGTCCAATGAGGGTTTCTCCTTCTGCCATGTCTAAAACCTGCAGCTTTCCATTGCAGAATAAGTGACAACCAAAGTTCTTGCAATGTTCTGTATTACTCCTTATTAATGACTTTTAAAAAACTCACAATAATCCGTATCATACAAGTCATACTCACCATGGTCACTTTACTACCTATTCATACTCCAAAGTATATTCCACTCTATCTGGACCTAAGGACTTTGATGACAGGAATATATAATATCTTCTCCATGTATATGCTTCTAACTCCCAGTCTAATATCTGGTACAAAGAAATGTCATTTCCACTTATCAAACTAAAAAAATAAAACTATATAAGTATATAAATGTTTGTAGATGGGTATATAGATGGTAAATCAATATATCCCAAAGAATGCCAGCAGGACTAAGTACTGAGTTTCTCAGAATGGGAAAGAACTTTAAAGAACAGCTCACTCAAGCCTTCACATGCACAAGGATCCCCTTCAGCCCCAGATGAGGCCACACCAAGTCTGTTGAGCACTGGCTGTATTTTTGAGTCAGAGTGAAGAGGTGGTAAGAGTTCAGATTCCAGCTCATTCTCAAGCCTCCAGAGCAAGAAAGGAATAGAAAATACTGGCATCATTTATCACAGCTTAAGAGATCTTCCCTAAAGACTTACCGTTTGACCCTGACAAAGAATTTATAGTATCTTATTATATGTTATCTATTTTACTGATGAGGAAACACACTTAAAAGAACTTAAAGAAGTCCCCTGAGTAGACATCTAGCCACTGTTCCATCTTAAGCCTAAATCCATGTCTTAAGCTTCAACAACAAGAGGGATTCAACCTCTGTGCTACTCCTTACAAGAGAGTGATTGTTTTTTGCTTGTTTATTTTCTTTTGTGGGGAGGCAGTAGATGCTGTCTATGGGACTAGACCTAGAGTCTTACATGTGGTAGAATAACACTGAACTATATTTCTAGCTCTCTTTTTACATTTTACTTGATGAGAAGATTTTTCCAAGTTGCTCAGGTCAGCCCTGAACTTGTGATCCTCCTGTGAGCAGTTGGGATTACAAGTTTGTACCTCCAGGACTGGTTCCTTTGAACTCTCTAAATGACATTATTTTTTTTAATAGAAATAAATATTTATTGCATAACAATCCAGATAGCTGAGATAAGGCAATGGTTCAGATGACAAAGTGCCTGCTGCTCAACTCACAGACTTCAGTTCAGATCTGCAACAACTACATGAAAATTCAGATATTATTGGAAAGCACTGTAATCCTAGTGCTCAGGAGGTGGGGATAGGAAGGTCCCATGAGCTCATCTTACTGAATCTGTGATTTTTAGGATCAGTGGAAGACTGTCTTAAAAAATAAGATGGAGACGAACAGAGGAAGACACCTGTCAGACTTCTGGTGCCCATGTGCATGTGTATATAAGTGCAGCGACACAGACAGACAGAGACAGAGAGACAGAGACAGACAGAGATAGAGAAACAGAAACAAAGAGACAGAGACAGAGAGAAAGAGAGACAGAGAACCTAGTGGTAGCATGAAAGAATATGGGGGAGAAGGAACATAAGAATAGACTGAGTTATTGCAGCAGAAAGACATTTGTATTTAATATTGTCTTACTTTCTTTTCTTTTTTAAAAAAAACAAACCACCAACTTGCAACAATTAGGTTGTAGTTACAGACAGCTTAGCACAGGATGTTTTAAATTAACAACTAAATTGTCAGGTTTCTTTGTAAAGCATTTTACTGTTGGGCACATTTGGAGAGAATCAGTCCTGGGTGAGACCGTCTGCTGTTCAATCCACTCTGTGGAACAGATGAGGGCCACATAGCATGTCTCCTCTTTCCTCCCTCCAGCTTTTGACACTCTAACCATGCTTCCTTGGGCCACCAAGAGTGTATGCAGTTTCTCAGAATGGGAAAGGACCTCGGGGAACAGTTAGCATGATCCTTCACCCGTGGAGGAATCTCTAAGTAAGACTTCACATATCCTACTGTAACTGAGTCAGGGTGAAGAGGTGATGGGAGTTCAAATTCAAGCTCTCACCATAGCTCTGGGGAATCAAACCAGTTCCAAAACCTCTCTAGAATTCATTATGTGAAAATTCACAACTATAGTGAATACATTGTGGCAAAAAACACACAAAAAGCCCAGTCCAGACCCTGGCTGGTAGCAGCAGACACTTAATAAATGCTTGCATTACTTCCATTCATTCATTTCTGAGGTCCTCTGTGGCTTTCTACTTCTGGTTCGTCTGACTGTAAGGAGAAAATCTTTTTGTCACCCTTGGTATTGACTAAGGGTCCCTCTGCCCTATATCCTGTTTCCTTTTACACTAAACAGCCAAGGCTCCTCTGTTATTTCTTATCAAAAATAGCTTGTCCCATACCTTGTGTCCGAGTCTTTCTGATGTACCCTGCTTTCCGAACATCCCCCTGGTATCTAACTGAAATCAGAAGATCAGCAGTAAAGGCAACCTAGTTAGATGAAGCTTGTAGCTTATCCTTCCTCTCTTTCCTAATTATTTCATTTAAATGGACACCTTGCTTCTGGATGGAATGGGGGAGGCTAATAAGATTATGGAAGATAATGAAATTAGGAGATTCAGAAGCTCCCAAAATGCATAAGACTCAGTAAACTTAGAAGGTTAAGAGGCCACAAGTCCCCTCCTGGGGGTTATATAAGGAATAAAGAGTTGCTGGGGAGGAAATTCTTCAGTGGAGCTCCCTAAAAGATAGGAAGGAAACTCCAAGGTTGTAGCTTTCTTGGGTTGTCACTCAAGCTGGGGAGAGCCTTTTGGGGATGTAGCTGCCTTTGAACCCCCCTTGCTTCTGTACCATTGTTGCATGTAGGTTTTTTGCTACCCTGCCTAAGCTCTGGGAATGGGCTGTGCAACCAGTCCCCACCCAGCTTCCCTTAAATCCTTGGATAAAAGACACACATACACAGGTTGCTCATTTTCAACTTGCCTTTTGATATAATTGGGGTGCTACTATCTCCCGCCTGGAAAAGTGTGCCCTTATTAATATTTTCATCTCCTCCAGAGACCTCACCTAGCGCTTGGCTTTTCTCTCTCCAAAGCATGGTGAACTTTCTCCCTGCTTGGGTCTGCCTCTTTTCTCCAGTGACCTGGAAGTCCCACCTATTCCTTCAGCCCAGCAATTGGCCGATGGATTCTTTACCAACAGATCAAGAACCAAGTGGGGAACAGGACCTTAGCATAAGCAGCATCCCTACATACCATCAATAAATTTATAAACTCAGCATGTTAGATTTTGGTGGCATCCTTTCTTCCTCTATTGTCACTGCCCTACCTGGATGAATAGATGTTTGTTCATATCCCAGAAAAAGTCACACAGAATTTTCTTTTCTTCTTCCTCCTTAGCCTCAAATCCTTCTGTCTTTGAACATTTCTGAATTACCTGCTCACTGATGGCCCAAGGTAGGGAAGACATGTTGTTGGACTTAGTCAAGGTATAAGTAAATATGCTATGAGAAAGATGGGTGTCTACTTGTCCCTGATATGTCTATGTAAAGCACCCCTAGCATCCCTGTGGCATCATCTCTCCCTGCCCTAATGAAGGAGGACCCATATTTCCTCACCCTTGACTCCGATGATGCTCTGAAGTACAATCTTACTTCTGAGTTCTCAGGGCACATGGACACAATGTGGATGAACAAGGGCCTGTGCTTACTTATGTGAAAGATCCTGAGTTCTCCATGAGTATTAGAAGTTACTGCAAAGGGAAACTAGTAGTTGGAGCATCAGCCAACTTGGGTCCCTCACATCCCTGTGCCAATTAGGGATGCTTTTGTGAAAAGCCAGGACAGTGTTAACATCATAAATATGGGCTGAGTTCTTTAATGTGAATCCAAAGCATTAGAATACATAAAGAGATTTGCAATAATTAGGGGCAGATTTCTGAGATTTTAGCAACCCCTTCCCCTAATGTCTGATTTATTATTATTGGAAAATCAAAGAATGCTTTGTGTTGATGCAGTATCCGGACCAGGGGCTCTGAATATGTAAACTTGGCTTTAAAGAGAGAGACATATAATCTGGAAGCAGCTCAAGTCTATGCATTTAGAACTGGGACCAAGGAGGCCAGAGCCTGGTGCTAAAGTCCTAGTGTGTTTCAAAGATAAGTTACCCCAGGTGAAGGTGAGAGAAAATCTAGGCTATATGTGCATCCATAGCCTCATGCAGTTCTTTTGTCCCAGAACCAGGATATAGGGGCTGGAGTAGGTATTGATGCCACTACTCAGGATGGAAGACCACAAACCGAAGACCTCTCCTCAAACTGTTGGCTTTCAAATACAGGGGTCTAAAAATGTTAACTTTCTCCAGATGTATTCAGGTCAAGGCTGTGGATGGAGCTCCATCAGTAGTGTTTGCCTTCTTTAAATACCATGCACCATTTAAGAAATCCTCTCCACCTTCCCCTCACCCCCAAAGGAGGTAAAAATCCACGTTACCCTAGGATGCACCAACAAATGCTTCCACTGAAACGCCAAGTTCTGAGTTTTGTTCCTTTATGTTTTCCTTGCATTCTAACCACCACACCTTGTAAAACCAAATCCCTAAGTCAAATTTATTTCTTTTCCCTTTCCCAATAAAAACACCAACAGGCGAAGAATCTTAGAACGAGTTTCCCAAGAGCCCAGGGTCTTGCTGACCTCCACTGGACATCAATTGGTGGCACTGGGGCCCACAGAGAGAAAAGCAAACTTAGCAGAGAGAATTTTCAATAGTATCTGAAATATAAAGTGTGTTAAAGCTACCAGCTATGGGACACAGAGCAAGCGACCTGACCTCTGTGCTCACTTCTGGAAACAAAGATCATTTCTAGTGTTGGGAAGCTGCTGTGACTACAAGATGACATCAACACAGAACTGTCTACACAGGCTTTACTGTTATGAGTCAAATGAATTTCTGCAAGCTGCAAGCTCTTCACTTCAACTGGGAAGTGGATGCAAAGGTGCCAGCAACCAACATGGGTCATGTGACTGGAAGGAGGACCCTTGTCCAGCTTGAAGTTCCTTAGAGGTCAGCAGCCAGGGTCTTGCCTCTGCAAGGAAATGGAGTAGCTAGGAAGCAGATTGGGGTTGGTTTTGTCCCTTTTCTAGTTCTATAAAGATCAAATAGACCACTGTGCATGGTGTCCAAGGAAGAACAAATATAGATGCCCTCATCTTCCCCGAATCATTGGTTCTGTTTGTCTTGGGAAAAATTCTATGGCTGTCTTTATGGCAAACTGTAAAAAAGTATTTTTGTTCCTCATTTATCCAAGAATAACACAATCCCCTTCTAAATAGCTATTTTATTATGACCGCAATCAAAGCTGAAAACAATTTCATTTTCCCCCTTTGAGGTCTTCGGAAACAATTTTAATTTCCTAATAAAGTGAGGCAGCCCAGGGTTCATTTCTAAGAGGCAGCAGTTGGGGAGTGTGAAGTAAGAACCCAGGAATCAGAGCTGAGCCTGTGTTGGCGGCTCTCTTGCAACCTGTATTCCAGATGCCTTAGAGTGCATTCCAGAAGCCATTTTCAGGGCACTTTTCCAGAAGGTTCTGACCACAGGAGATGAAGGCCATACATCCAGGTCACTTGAAGCCTCAGGAGAGATGCAGCCATGAAGAAGTAACCCAGAGTTTTAACAGATAGCACTGGGCATCAAAATTCCTGTCGTGTGTCATAACAGCTACCAGCAACGCTCTGCCTGTGGACCCACCTGGAGAATGGTGTAATTTCTGTTGTCCTAAGCTACCTACCCTATGTTTCATGTCGCTTCATGTCTTCAGTTGTCAAGTCTTCCTTATTGTTTCCTCAGACTTTCCTAGCATGTCTTTCTACTCTGCCTGTTGCAGCCATCCTTGCTCCCAGACTACCCTGTGACTCTCACAGCACTGCTCCCTGCTGCCACTGAGTCCCCAGTCATTCCTGCTCCTCCTCACCAGCTCTGCCTTACAATTAAGTCCTCTACCTAAATCCTTCAAGGTCATTCAACTACTTTGAGCATTAAAGTCTCAGGTTCATTTTTCTGTCTCAGCTTAAATGAGCCTTCTCTCCCACCCCCTTGCACCTTTATATATATTCTTACATATATTCTTAAATATGGCCACTCAGAGCATGCTTTTGCTTCTAGGACCATGGAGCTGAAGTACTTTTTCTTCCCTGCCTGCCTAGTGAGCCCCTTTCTCTTTCAAAAACATCACTTTGGGGGGGTTGTTATTTTATTTGTTTTTGGTTTGTATTTGTTTTTGAGAAACCATCATGTACCCTCTTTTGCATGGACCCTTCAGATGGTTCGACTTGAAGTTGCTTACACAACCATGTGCCATCTACTTAATCTCTACATATATGAATCATCTTTATGGTTCCTTGTGACTAATGTAGTCTTGTACATGTGGGAGCAAAGAAGATAAGGAAGGAATGGGAAAAGAAAAGATGGGGAGGTGAAAGAGAGGGGAACTAGAAAGGAAGCAGGGGAGGGGGGAGGGAAGGGAAAGGAAGGAGTCTCAGCACACAGAAGCATGTTTTCATGGTTACCCGAAGATTTTTCCACTTGGAGACATAAAACATAAACTTGTATAGAATTCAAGACCTTGAAAGGACAATAAAGATATGTGTGTGTGCATACCTGAGTGTGTACATGCCCGAGAGCTTGTATATGTCAGCTGTGTGCTTTGGGGAATGGGGGACAAAACCCCAAAATGTTATTTGGAGGCATTGTTCCTTTGGAAGACTCTTATAAAAGTGGGGCCAGATCCTTACTGACATATTTCCTAAATATTTTATGATGAAAACATTTAATGCCCAAAATGTTGAAAGAATTATGTAGTAAACATCCATATACTTCCCCAAACGTGGCTATTGATTGATGGAAAGAAGAAGAGTTATGAAAGAGAAAGCTGAGCACAAAAAGATGAAGTTAGGATGACGGGAGAGAAAATGAACTTATCAAGAAGCTACAAACTATTACCTACCAATGCAGTAGACCTTCCAGATCCAGAATCTGCCCTTGCAATTACCAACCACAGTCTGGAAGTGTTAAATTGAAAACTTCAAAAAGTAAATCATGTTTTAAGTCATTTGCCATTCTGAATCATGTGGCAACTGACATCTCGTTTCATCTTTCTGACTTGCCCGGGTCATTAATCTATTTTGTTTCCAGTATTCACACTGTATGTATTACTGTTCCATTGATCATTAGAATCATCTTGGTACCAGACATGACTGTTGAAGTATCACAATGCTGGAGTTCAAGTAATCCTTAGGTAGCAGCCTACCACTATGCTGCAATGTCTATGTCATCTCACATCTGATCACATGGGTATTTGATCATGTCACACTGTCACAAGAAAGATTAGTATGGTCTGTTGCCTTTACATTTATTACAGCATACCGTGGTAATTGTTCTATTTTACCACTAGCTATTATTGTTAATCTTTTATTGTGCCTAATTTATAAATTAAACTTCACCACAGACATACATGTATTTTATAGAGAAAAAATGTACTAAGGTTGAGAATCCCTTCTAACACTGCTTGGGACCAGATGTGGTTTTGATTTTATAATTTTCAGGATTGTGAAATATTTGCAAACTTTAGAAACTGTGAAACTTTGAACATCACTTTGGTACTTGGAAAAGTTTTGTCCTCAGAACATTCCAGAACTGGGGTTTTCATACAAGAGATGCTGGCTTGAATATTCATGATAGAGTAGTGTCTGTCTGTAGGTGTAATCATCATTGGAGGTCTTCAAAAAATCCTCATGGATAAGGAACCTCTGTGTGGACTGTGGAACATAAGCAAATGCATATTTTCTTGGTCTTCTGTACTTCAGTAATGGATTTTTTCCTAGACATTTGCCTTCATTAGAAAGAAAGAAAGAAAGAAAGAAAGAAAGAAAGAAAGAAAGAAAGAAAGAAAGAAAGAAAGAAGGAAGGAAGGAAGGAAGGAAGGAAGGAAGGAAGGAAGGAAGGAAGGAAGGAAGGAAGAAAGAGAGAAAACCACATTCAATGAAGAAGAGCCAGAAACAGAGAAACAAAGAGACACAGACAGAAAGAGACAGAGAGACAGAGACAGAGAGGGGAGCGGGGAGGGTGGTTCTCAGACCCTCCGCTTGCATCACAGCTGGTGTGTCCACCCTGCACTGGGACTTCAGTTTGCTTGCTGCCTCCCAACAGCTTGCATTCTTTCTACTGCTTTTCTGGAGAGCACAGCCCTAAGGAGCTTTTGAGTTCTGCACACATTTAGGCAAGAAGAAAGGAACTACTCACAAAATCAAAGTTTCTCTGGAAAAGGGGCCAAGGTTCCCAGAACACAAGAGGAAGGGTTTTTCCCAGTGACATCAGAAGAGGAGAAGTTGAGCGCCCTGAATGGAGGAGTCAGGACTCAGAGCCAGACAGCAAGGGCATTCAGAGCACAGAGTAGCTAATGGATTTCAGCCTTGTCAGGTCACGGCCTTCACACATTTCCGATTACAGGGCCTCAGTGTGTGACCTTGCACTATCACCATGGCAAATTCGGTTAGAATCACCCTTGTCAGAGCAGTCAGTATTTCTGCTGGGTTACCTGAGGACAGGAACATAAAACTTGCTCAGATAAGGGTCCTGTGCATCCCAGCAGTCTCACCCATTATCCTTGTGCTCATTTGCATGCGCTCCTCCTAGATTGCATCAGTTAGCAGAGGCTTTTATAGGTGTGCATTGTGCTGTCAGCTTGCTTTACAGCGCAGTTAGCCCACAGACACTTACAATGAATGAGCTTTTCACCAGTGCTCACAAACACATTAACAGGGAGCAGGTAGCAAATTATCCAGGGCTCCCCATAATCTGCACTTATGTAAATATCAGGTTCTTAGTAGACTGGGATTGTTTAAAAGTCCCTCATCATTTGTCAGGTGGTATGTCAGCTTAATGGGTCCCTATGCTCATTTGTGGGCCACCATCTCCCACTAAAATGTCTGCATTGTCTGAGTGCTCAATGTGCTTCCAGAATCCAACCATCCCTGAACATGGGCTAATCTTAAAGCCTGGATATTTGAACCTCTATTTCTTGGAGAATCTACTAAAGAATTCTAGAGAAATTTCCAAAATCCACATCCACAAGAAAGATACAGATGTGAGCAATGATGAAGAAAGCAAGTCGGGCCGAATCCCAGTCTCCCTTCCACTTACTAGCTGTGTAATTTGGGGCACATTGCCTCAGTTTCCTCATCTGCAAATGGGGATAATAACTGTAGATCAGGCATTAGTATGAAATAAAAAGAGCATTGGGTGACAGCAAAACTTAGCATTGAACTGAGAGGTGCAAAGGCTTCTACATGAACTTAATTGATCCTCAGTGCCCCCTGGCCTCCCATAAGGCCTAGCTCTTGTTTCGGTAACTCCATCTGCAAACTAAACCCCACACCCAAAGGTTCAAAAGGACAGCTGGCCAGTGCCAACTACTTCCCCATCTGTGATCCTCTCCAAGAGCTACTGTGCCACAGTGCTGGTTGCAGGGACCAGAGAGGAGAGGAGTTAGTGCTCTGAGAGTAGGGAATCTAGAGAGAGAAGTGTACCAGGCACCTTAGCTTTCAGAAACACTGCTGTGTGAGGGAGACAAGGTCACTGGACTGTTCACTTCACGGTACTGCTGGGGTTGCCACACTACTAGCTGTTACTGCTACATAACAGTAAGTTACAGGGTCAGTGGGATAGAAGCCCAGTGTGGACAAAGAGGGTCCTCTGCACAGTCACGGGCTGCAACAGACCATGTTCCCTTCTAGGCTTGAAATCACCTTCACGTTCATACTGTGGCAGAGTTCAGGTGCTTGCTCATGCAAGTACAGAAACCAAGTGTCTTCCTGACAGACGAGTCACCTGCTGAGAGCTAGCTGGAACTTAAATTGTGAAGAGTTAGAAAATCAGACTGGTCATACCAACCTCTCTGTTTTGGGTATATTTGAAAACTCTCCCAAATAAAAAGCAAGAAGAACAAAGGAAGCCTGCCGAGAACTTAATGGTTAAACATACATTGAGTATTACATAGGATCCCACAAAGAGCAAATGCTTATTGAGCACCTTTCATGTGCCAATTTCTAAGCCCAATATACTGTATATAAATCATATCCACAAAGGAGGCATTAGAGCCCATGTTACAGACAGAAATACTGAGGCTGAGTTAAATAAATGTGGGACCCTCCAGATCCCATTTTCTGTGTTGGATGCGACTGTAAGATAAACTGAGGACTATAGAAACAGACCACAGAACAACAGTTTGTATACAAAAGCATAAAAACTTGCATGGAGTTGATAAAAACAGACACAGGGGAGGATCCCCTCAGGGAAAAGTGGGACCAGAAATGGATCAAAGAGGAGTTCACAAAGGCAGAAACTACCAGAACAGAAGGGACACAAACGTGACACCATGTGAAAACCTGATAAAGCTTGTGGTAGGAACAGAGACGTTCATTATAGTGTTTGCAACACATTTCAGAATGTGCTAGAAATATGCATAATAAAAATAAAAATAAACATATGAAACACACAAAGGACTCAGGGATCAGTTATGGCTTTGATCACCAACATAATTCTCTTCAGGAAATGTCCATGGGTGAATCTCTGCCTGCTGCAGTTATAAACATGCCTCATGGGTACATGTCTTGAGAGGGTCTTTGAAGCTGGTTGATAGAGTCCCAGCTAGACAACATGAAGTTTACAGTTCAGAAAAAAATAATATATTCCAGCTGTGGTAACCAGGAGCCATGCTGTGCAGGACCCAGTATACTCCAGGAGACAGAGGAGCAAGTATCCTCAGCTGGAAAGAGTCTTGGTCTCTGGAGTCACAGAGGCCTAGAGAGTGACCTCAAGAAGGACATTTGAGAGATGAGGAGATGAACAGGGGTGATTCTTGTTCTCAGAAATCCATAAAGTGTTCTAAATATGCCATTCCATCAACTCTGGACAATAACCTGTATGTAGCTACAACTATACCTGCTTTACAGATGATGTTGACTATGGCTCAAAATAATTACAGGATTGTCCAAGATATGCAACAGAACACTGAAGCACTAGTGTTTCCCTATCCATATCTTCTGTGCTTTGAATACAGCTGCTCTTATTCCATCACTATTCATCTCTCTGGGAGTTCCTTCCTCCCCAAGACAGTCTCTTCCTCTCTACCTATACCAAGCCGCAAGAGTAAGGTGTGTTACCTGGAAAACTGAGGAAGAGTTGGCTCAGACAGTAAAGTGCTTGCCATGCAAGCATGAAGATCTGAAGAGAGTCAGTGTCTAGAACCCACCTATAGAACATAGGCATGGTGGGTGCTTTTCATAGCCCAGCTAGGGGCAGGGTTAGGCAGAGACAGAAGAATTACTGGAGATTACTGGATGGCCAGTGAGAGACCATGTCTCAGGCAATAAGATGGGTAGTGTCACGATTAATGACTCCTGCAGTTGCCCACTGGCCTTTACACACACACACACACACACACACACACACACACACACACACACACCAATTAAGGAAGAAGAAGGGAGCAGGTGGCAAAAGGGAAGTCAAAGCCAGAGGAAATCAAGAATGCAGCATGGCCCAGAAGTCTCCTGAGATGACAGAAGAGGAGGATGAGGAGCCACCTACACTAAATGTCTATGGACAGCAATTCCTTCTTAGTTTCCAAGACAATGGATGCCCCAGAAAACAGTCTATCTGAATGGACAAAGGGGCATGGGAGGGGGTGGAACTAAGACCAGCTCCAGGAATATTAACCATCAGGCGTTTGGGTACCTAAGATAAGTGATATCCACAGCAGTGAGCAAATCTGGCTGATCAGGGGGTACAATTGCTACCTTGTGCTTCAGACAAGTTACAGAAAGGCCCCAGTCTCAGTTCTTGCATGAACACTGACTTTTCCATAAGAAGAGTCTGTTTAGCTCATCTCTTCCCAGAAGGAATTTCTCAGTGAGAAAAAGAAAGAAAAACAACAAAACTAAAAACCAAAAACTGAAAAAGACCAGTGGTGTGGTAGACACTTAAGCATGTAAATTCACTCCAAAGAAAGAGTTAAAGTGCTTTCTAATATAAATTGGTTTTCGGTATTTCAGTGCCAATATAATTAGATTGTAACAAGCAAAGCCCTGTAACATAACACAGCGAAAATTTAAAAATTTGATTCTGCCTGGCAAACAACCAAGTCCCTGCGTGTGCGCAAACCTGACATTAATAAGCTACAAGAGATTACATGATTTAGAAAAGAAGCACGTGGTGTTACCAAATCAAATAATAGATCTCTAGGCTATAATTAGGAGAATTGGGACTCAACAATGAAGTCATAATACTGTAATTTAGCTGTGAGTAACAGAGCCACAAAGTCACATTAGGAGGTGGGATGGTGCAGCGGTGGCATGTAGCTCCCAGTGGGGCTACTGCTCCAGCATGCCACACACAGCCACCTGTTGCTACCAGGAAGCCACATCATGGATCCTGGCCCTTGGCAGTTTCATGGGAAACTCGTAGTGCTTTAGAAACACCACCTTCAGGGGGAAGTCCCCAAGAAGAACTGAGAGGGCAAAGAGCTCCTGCCAGGGCAATACTGGGCAAATTGGTCCCTAGGCATGCTTTGAGGTCTAACAAAGGATATATTATAAACGTAGAAACATAAACAAACCAAAACAAACATCATGAAAAAGAAAAAGAGAGAGTGAGGGAGTCCACCAGTACCATTTATAGTCCCCAGGCTGCAGCAGATTGTCAGGTTGGGCGAGCACATATTTCCTTTGAAATCATTTCTACTTAGACCAGACAGTGCTATACTCAGCCACCTCCTGGCAGAGTAACACAATCCACACTCATAGGTCATAAAACCATATAATTTCATGTTGAAAAGAAATCCTAGCAGGCTTTTTTAATCTAAGGACCCCCCAAGGGGTCTGTGGATAGAACTGAATTTCAATATAATTGGCTTGCTTTGTAATCCAATGTATTTTATTTTATGCATTTCAAAACGTGATCCTGAGAGGAGGTCTGTGGTAGATGCTGGAAGTGCCTCTGCACACAGCCCTCCGACTTTCCCACAGGCCCAGCTGGCTTCCAAACCCAGTCTCTGAGAAAGATCCCCATCAGCAGCTATGCAAAGCAGCACCATCCAGACACCCACAGGACCAGTACAAGAGCCAGGGTCTGAACACCACGGAACTCCCCAGCTCCTTATGTTCTGTGGGATAATTCAGAGAAGTAGCCTTGCATCTCGCCCCGCATCCCTGTAGAATAAAGCTCCAATTTTCCACTTTATTGCCTTCGCACATCTCCATGGATATTTTCTGTAGCTCCCAAATAAGTGACTTGTGCTTAGGGTCTGTCTGCTTCTGGGAAAATCCAAACAAAGACAGAGTCATACACCAATCAACTGCCAAGGGGGCTTGTGGCCATCAGAAAGGTTAAGAGCCCTGCGAGGTCTCTTTCCTCCAATTACCATTTCACAGATGAAGAACCCACAGCACACCACAAAGCACCTTCTAGGAAGGAGTTTCAAATATGGTGTCTGCTCACTACCTCTTACAGCATGTAACTTATATTTTCTTCTTTCATGTGTTCTTCTCTTTCAACCTGACTTCTGATTCCTGTCCAAATTCTCTCTACTACCCACCGTGGGAAAGAGCCACATCCCCCACACATCCCTCTCATCCTGCCCTCTCATCCTGGATGCATTTGGCAAGGACTTTGTTCTTTATGATTCTACTTCGGCAGCCACTCACAAGCCTGAGCCCCAACAAGGTATGGGGAGGAGTCTCTCTTACTTACTGTATGTAACAGAAGTGTCAGTCACCATTGGGTCAGAGGACATCAGGGCATAAACTGACTCCATCCATTACAGGGTTACAGAAGAACAGCTAAGAGATAAAATATCACACACCTATTTGTTCTAGTTTGCTTTCTATTGCTATGATAAACTCTGACAAAAAGCAAATTGAAGGAGGAAGGTTTATTTGACTTTAAACTTCCAATCCATCATTAAGGAAAGCCAAGGCAGGACCCTGGAGGCAGGAATTGAAGCAGAGACCATGGAGTAATGCTACTTACTGGCTTTTGCCCACATGCCCACATTCAACTGCCTTCTTATACACCCCAGGGCCAACTCTCCAGAGATGGCACTACCCACAGTATATTGGGCCCTCCCATATCAATAAAATATCAACAAAACACCCCCACATACCTGCCAATCAGAAGGAGGCAGTTACTCAACTTGAGGTCCTATTTTTCCAGATGACTCTAGGTTTCTGTCAAGTTAACAGTTGAAGCTATTACAGTTTCTCACATGTTCATGTCATTGGCTTTTGAAGGACATCTCTCCAGTCATGATTTGATAATGCTGCAATGCAATGAAAGAAGGTCACAAGGATAACAGAAGGAAAATGAAGATACAATCATGGTAAGAAGCCGGGTGTACTGTAATACATAAATAACTCTGGACCTTAGTATCATAACATTAATGGGGGCACAGCTACCAACTTTTAGTCTCTTGTCACTAGCATCTCTAGAAGTTGACACTGCCTCTTTAGGATGCTAAAAACTTCCCAAGAACTTTTGTTTATTTTGATTTCTACAACTGTGATAAAACACTATGACTAAAAGCAACTTGGGGAGGAAAGGGTTTATTTCAGCATACAACTCTCAGATCACACACTATCACTGAGGAGAATACGAATACGGGCAGGAACTCAAGGCAAGAGCCTGAAACTGAACTGAAGCTAAGGCTATGGAGGAATGTTGCCTACTGCCTTGCTCATGGTTTGCTCAGCCTGCTTTTTTTACACACCCCAAGACTACCTGCCCAGGAGTCGCCACCCACAGTGGGATGGCCCACCTACTTCAATCATTAATCAAGAAAATGCACTACAGACTTATCCACACTTATCCAATCTTGTAGGGCATTTTCTGAATTGCAGTTTCTTCTGCTTAAATGGCTGTATCTCATGTCAAGTTGACATGAAACTAACACAACTTATATTTTACCATTCACTACTGAAGCCTGCAAGTTACTTCCTCTTTCTTTATCTTCTCAGACTATAAAAAAAGTCTCCTTTCCCCTCTCCCCTCCAAGGTGGAGAGTGAATGTTGGCTTGCTGTGGGGATATCTAATATCTTATGTCTGAGATCTTGTGGTGATCATCACTAGTTAATTAATCCAACTTACTGAACTTTATATATTCTGACACAAAATAATACAAAAATTATCTCAGGCATTATAGGTAGATTGTCTTCAGGCAAAATGGCCTTTCTGAATTCTACAAAGTTACTTCTAAGATAGTTGGAATGTCTAGCCAGGATACAAGAGTCAGAAAAGAAAGGAAAGGAAAGGAGAGGAGAGGAGAGGGGAGGGGAGGGGAGGGGAGGGGAGGGGAGGGAAAAAGTGGGAGGGAGAAAGTGAGCCAGCCACCCCTGAGGTGGGCAGACCATAGGTGGGCTCTGAAGGTGATGGCATCAGTAAGACAGCCATGCTGTCTTCTGTCTGCCCTGCAGCACCTCAATTAGTGAAGACAAAGAGGAGTGTTGATGATCTGTTTTCCTCCTGGGCTTTCCCTGGGTCCCCACAAAAGAGAGTCAAGATCTTAGATCTGCAAACTACATTGTACATCTATCCATTCCACTCTCAAATAACACCTCACAGCAGCCCCTGCCCCATGTGTGATTCTGATTTTTGAACTTTTCGTTACTTGTACTCATCCAGAATCCAAAAAAATCACCACACCTCACTCATACTCTCAAGTCATCATATTTGACATTTATATATTGGCAGAACCAGATATGATAGTGACACACATTTTACTGAGTCTTACTACAGAGCTCAACTCTATAATCCATTATTGTCAATTTCTTATTGTGTATAGTTGATACATTAAATGTTTCTATACGAACCTTCCAGTTTCCATCTGTGGGTGGAGGCCTCTGCCTGGGCCACCAGGGGTCCATAGCCAATGAGCGCCAAGAGAAAGCTACCCTCCCAGGAGCATGGAAAAGCCGTGAGTGGGGTTAAGGCGAGCACCACTGCTCACCGAGACCCACCCGGAACCCTCGGGACACAGGGACTGAGGTAAAGTCAGGGACAGAAACTTTCCGGTTTCCATCTGTGCCTGGGGACCTCAGCCTGGGCCACAGGGCTCCAGGGAGAGCTGTTATCCCAGGAGTGCTGACACACCTTTGAGCAAAAGCAAAACCACCACTTCTGTTCAAACTCACTGGATCAAGAGGGACCATTGCAGAGCTATCAGGACATAGGAACCAAGGGAGATCTGGGGAAAAGATCCTTCTGGCTTCTGTCTGCACCCCAGAGCTGACCCTGTGCCACAGCTCTCCAAACCCAAATACCTCTCAGAGAGAGCTAGTCTTCAAGGAGTATTGACACAGAGGCCTGCAGGAGGGGCAAGCCACAGCAAGACAGAATAAGACCAGCTAGCATCAGAGTTAACAAGATGGCAAAAGGCAAGGGTAAGAACATAAGGAACAGAAACCAAGGCTACTTGGCATCATCAGAACCCAGCTCTCCCACCACAGCAAGTCCTGGATACCCCACCACACCAGAAAAGCAAGACTCAGATTTAAAATCATTTCTCATGTTGATGATAGAAGACTTTAAGAAAGAAATGAATAACACACTTAAAGAAATACAAGAGAACAGAGATAAACAGCTAGAAGCCTTTAGAGGAAACACAAAAATCCATTAAAGAATTACAGGAGAACACAATCAAACAGGCAGAATTTCAAGAAAACACAATCAAACAGACAAAGGAAATGCACAAAACTATCCAGGAGCTAAAAAATAGAAATAGAAACAATAAAGAAATCACAAAGGGAGACAACCCTGGAGTTAGAAAACCTAGGAAAGAGATCAGGAGTCATTGATGTAAGCATCACCAACAGAATACAAGAGATAGAAGAGAGAATCTCAGGAGCAGAAGATACCGTAGATAACATCGACACAACAGTAAAAGAAAATGCAAAATGCAAAA
>CM052703.1:81324546-81454505 GCA_028551405.1 Uromys caudimaculatus | reverse complement strand
AGAAAATGTGGTACATTTACACAATGGAGTACTACTCAGCTATTAAAAACAATGACTTAATGAAATTTGCAGGCAAATGGATGGAACTTGAAAATATCATCCTGAGCGAGGTAACTCAGTCACAAAAGAACAAACATGGTATTCTTTATCCTTCTTTGTAAATCTGATAACCACACGATTTGCCTTCCCAAGGTCATGACCCAGGAAGGACTATGGTAGGGACTGGGAGACTATCCCCTTCCATGCCTCACTCCCTACACTGCTCATTGTTCCAGCCCCAACCTACCGCCCATCATCTGCCCATCTTAGCTTGAACTCTAAAATTGAAGGTCAAGTCTATTTACTCTCTGTACCCCAATTTTGTCATCTTTAACTTGAGGTGATTGGCCCACATCACTCAAATATTTTTTTTCAGTTTTTATTCTCTCACAGTTGAATCCCCAGTGCTTCCAATGGTACCCTGATATAGTAGGTCTTTAAACATTTAATGAATACACAAGTAAATCAACAGTCTAGGTGTTAAATCAGGTCTCAGCTCATGGGGTATCAATTATAGAAGTAAACCCCCAGAGCCCTGCTTTAAGAAGACATTGAAGATAGTTCTGGGTTTTTTGAGGAATGGATGAATGTAGGCTCTGATGGGCAAGGCTGATATCAGGCTCAGTGGATACCACCAGGATTTTCAGGTTCTTATGTCCCCAAAGAATCAAGTAGAGACATAATGGCGGCAGGAAGCAGTGTACTTCCAAGAGGGAAATGTGCCAGAGCATGGGAGACATAGCAAGAGCAAAAGCTGTAGTGAGAGAACAAATCATGCTAGCCCCCATCCACTCTGTACAAAAGATGGGGCTTTGTATAAGCTTAGAATGATTTCGTGACTCATTTCCATAGCATGGTATGAGGGTTTAAAAGAGGAATACCTCCCATAGGTTTATGTGTTTGAAAACTTGGTCCTAGTTGGTAACATTGTGTGGGGATGTTATAGGACCCTTAGAACACAGAACTTTGCTGGGGAAGTACATCACTAGCATCAGGCTTTGATGGTTTACAGCCTCTCCCTACTTTTTGCTAACTCAGAGACTTCCTGTGTGCAGTTGAGATGTGACCTCTCAGGTTCCTGCTCCAGCCACCTGCTGCCATGTTTTGCCCTTCTATCATGGACTGTCTTTCTGGAGCCATAAGCTAAAGCAAAGTCCCCCTTTTTTTCTATAAGTTGCTTTTTGTCATAAAGTTTTATCAGAGTGTTGTCCAAAGAGTAATGAATATGTGCCCAGTTTTTGGCTCATTTGTATGATACATGCTCCTGCTTGTCATATTAGCATCTTAAATCTCCATCCAGGGGCATGAGATTTAGCATTTTAGTGAGCCATAGCTTAAAGGTCAGACATTCTAGAGTCCCTCTGTACCTTGACCAGTGGTATGAACCAGATTCACTTAGTAACTGCTCATAGACATATGAAACAGATTTACTTGGATACTGTTCATAAATTCCAGCCTTCCAGTTTGCCAAATTATTTTTTAATATTCAAATTCTTTGCATAAGACTCTGAGGATCTCCCTCTCTGCCCTCTTCTGCCTTGGTATGGCACAGCAATCACCATCGCCATACAAGATAAAAAGAACAGAGGAAAAGAGAGGAAGGATAACATGCAGCTTGGTTTTGTGTGAGGAAACCCAGAGTGATAAATTGGAATCAAAGGTGAGATGAAAGATAAAAGCAACTACCTGCTGCCTCCATCACACTTACCTTAAAAGGGAAGCCATTCCTGCTATTGAGAGCTCCCACTTAAGGCATAGCTGAGCACTCCTAAGTCCAGCACCCGGCACCCCCACTTCCCTTGTCTCAGAAAGTAAGTCTCTTTTAGAATCTCTTTCCAAGTCCCAGAATCTGGCCAAGCTGTCAGGACATCTCCCCTGAAAGCAAGGATCACTCCTAATGCCACCAGCAGCACACAGCTCAGGCTCCAGGGTGGTAGGGATTGGAGAGCAGACACAGCTCACTTTGGTAACCAGCCCTGTGAATCACGCCTTATTTGACACAGGAGAGGCAATTTATCCTCTTTTTGTAAAACATAGTTAATAATAACAGCATCACTCCATAGCACTGGAAGAAACAAAAGGACTTGGCACTCTGTGAGTCTTTGTTTTAGGACATCTCCTTCCCACCTCACTTTGTCTTAGACCAGCCACTTCCAGGCTGCCCCATATTATTCCCAAAGAGCCACCATTGCTTAAGTGGGTGGAAAGAAGAGGTCTCTCCTCTGTGGTTTGCTGCCATAGGTGTTGCTCTTCCTGGATTCTGGAAGCCGGTTTAATACTGAGTTTCCCGGCTGGGTGCCTCCAGATACACCCTGAGCATATTGAACTCCAGCTGTTGAGCTGAGCAACAGCTGGAAATTACACAATTGACACCTAAATGGAGGCGGTGATCCCTGCACTATCACCGCTATTACCTACACGATACTTTCTCCCTCAGCCGAGCTGACTTTTTTTCCTGTGGTTGCTCAAGGCCGTGCTGACTTCCCAAGCTGGCCCAAGCAGGGAAGTATCTGCAGGTGGTGGTCATGGGGATGACGAGGTGTGTGCGAGGATGCTCAGTTATGTGTGTGTGTGGCTGATTATCATAGCCAAATTGACATAGAGCCTGGGGAAAGCATACTGATTTCTCTCATCTGCAACTCTGCCTCCTAATGTATCAGAACCCTGCAGCATCCCTTTAAGCAGCCATATACTGAGCAGAGCAAAGCTGTTCTTGGCTGCTTTCAGCCCTGGGGCCTGAAGCATCAATTGATCCTGAGAGAGTAGGTAGGGAGAGCAGAATCGCATGCATGGTGGGCAGAGCACAGATTTCTGCTCTCACAAAGACCAAACTCCAGCTCTCTCGTGCCCTGCTGTATGACTTTGAACAGTTCCCTCCCCACCCTGCCCCACCTCTCTCTCATAGGTCGCTTATATCAGTCACACTGGGGAGTGCTGAAAGAGAAGATTCAAAGCATGGTAATCCTGTGTATAGCTGAGTGTCTTTGTCTCAAGTCCCTGCCCTATGTACTCTTCACATTACTGTGAGCAAATGCCTGGCAAGAAGCAGCTTAAAGCCAAAGGATAGATTTGGGCTTTGGGTTTGAAGGCACAGTTCATTACGGTGGGGAAGGCATGGAACCAGGCTTCAGCTGTGACAGGTCACCTCTAGGTTGTTCAGGAAGTTGAGAAAGGACAGGAAGTAGGCCTGCCTATAAACCTCAAGCCCACCCTCCAGCTAGGAACCAAGTGCTCAAATGCATGAGACTACCAGACAGTTTATATTCAAACTAGAACCGTCCTGACTAGCTCTTAGGCAAATGGCCTGAGAGCTCATTTCTCACTTCTCATTCCTCAGATTTCTCATTCCTCATTCTACAGCAATCAAGTCTGATCCTATGCAGTTATCTGTACCCAGAGGCCTTGCCTTGATCCTCCAGCACACACTAGAGAGAGTTGTTTCCATGTCTGTGGCCCGGACAGAAGGACTCTCCCTGCATCCCTTCCTGACTCTTTTCCTTACAAAAGGCAAGACAAGAGCAATAGCCATTATGATGGTATGTCTACAGGCTTCCAGAGGCTACAGTTGCTAACAGATTCATTCATCAAGCATCCTTCCTTCCTGACTGATAAATGGTCATATCTTACCTACATTCTCACAAGTAGCAAATAAAAGGCTGGCTGGTTTGACGATCATCTCTTAGAAGAGAAGAACATTCTATCCAGATGACAAGATCATAAGCCTTGCCACCTAAACTTGTTTCAGTGACCTGGGATGTAATCTGAGGCAACTGAGCCGGGGCAGTAATTAAAGCTGACAGGAAGGAACCAACTATCAGGGACCAGACAAATGGGTGAAAAAATGGCTCTATCTATCTATTTCTCTGTCTCTATCTTTCTGTGCATGAGCGTGTGTGTGTGTGTGTGTGTGTATGTGTGTGTGTGTGTGTGTGTGTGTGTGTTGTCTTTCTTAATCTCCTTTATACCTTACATTCTAAGAAAGGCTCCCTCACTGAACCTGAAGCTCATCAATTCAGCCAGGCTGGCTGATCAGTGAATTCTAAGGATGCTCTGGCATCCATCTCTCTGGCACTAGAATGACAGAGACATGCCACCTCTCCTAGCCTTTCATACAGAGCTGTAGACCAGCTCCTTGTGCCTCCACAGCAAGCACTTTACCCACTGAGCCATTGCCCCAGAGGTTAGCGACTGCATGCATCATTTCTTCATCGTCATCGAAGCCCATGTTTTTATCACGACTCCTTTCTTCAGCCGGAACAGCTTAGCAAAGTCAGACATGCATTTCCAGAAAGTGTAACTCTGTCTCCCTGTGTGCACTGAAAGAATATAGATTGGCATCAGCACCAGATGTTGGCAGAGACTCAGGGAATACAAGGCAGGCAGTCCTCAGCCCTCACAGAGCTGTCACTCCTATGAAAGGAGACAGACAATAAGCATACAAACCTAAGCTGGCGGTCCTCATCTTGGGTTGGTAACACCTATCCAGAGGGATACTAGCTACCTAAGGGGGATATGAGGAGCTGAATGTAGAACTTTTAGGAAGCCTTGCCGCATGAAGTGCATTCTGGGAAGTGAGGAATTTTGCTTTCTGTATTATGAATGTGTTATCAGCTAACTTCCTGCTCCAGCCAGTTGCTACCATGTCTTCCTTGCCATTATGGACTCGCCCTCTGGAACCAGAAGCCAGGCCAGAATAAACTCTTTCTTTTATAAATTTCTTTTGGTTGTGGTATTTTATCAGAGCAACAGAAAGTAACTGGCAACCCACCCTCATATTAAGTGGGGTCAAAACCATAAAAACATGCATGCTTGGTAATGAGACTTTCCCTCCTATGTGCTAAATATCTGCCTCATTCCAAATGCCACCATGCACCCTGACTGAAAACACTGGGAGACACATGATGAAACAAGAAGTTTCCATGTCAGGACTTCATAAGAAAAAGATCGTGGCACCAAGATAAGGGACGAGATGGAACTGATTCCATATGTGTAACTGAGGAGGGCAAACAGGTGGCTCTCCCAGAAGCTGTACCACTTCTTTGTAACACTTCCACAAACCCACCAAGTCTCCTCACTTAGAAACACATCTTTGCGGCTGTGGTAACAATCTTCGAAGCTCAGGATCTTGAGTGAGGGTTTACATCTTAGCCTAGGTGGTCTTGAACCCAGGGGTCATATGACTTCATAAGTCAAAGATGAATAGCCTGAGAGAGAGGGGGGAAGATGAACTAGTGTGATTAGAGTGAGGTGTCAGTAAGCCAAAGAAGACTTCAGAACAGGGAGAAACTAAATGGATTCCAAGGAAGACAGACGGTCCAAGGAGATGCCTCAGAGGAGGTCGCCTTTATACTGACACCTGACCTCTCAGAGGGACCAGCCATACACTGAGGCTTACTTGAACCTGATTTTTTCAGATGTGAGTAGGGATGACCGTCCCAGGCCAAGTGATTCATGCAAGGGACAGAGCAGAAATTCAGCCCTATGCACCAGGAATTGACCCCAGAGTTTGAATCTTGGTTCTATCCCTTAGTATCTATGAAATTGGACAAGTTATAACCTGAGTCTGTCTCCCTACCTGGGAACTTAGTCACCTTGTCCCTGCTGAGGTTAAGGGAAGGAGCTCGTTAAACAAACAGACTGCCCCATCACAATGAGGTCTCGATGTTAGCTATCGTACCTATTATTCTTGCTACATCAACTTCCAGTCAAAATAGCCAGAATTCTTTCTTGATCACTAAGACCTAAGAGAAAAGATAATACGGGCGTGTGATCCTATGAAAGGGCCAAGCTTTGTGGCTGAGTCCCAGGACTGAGTCTCCAGGTTTGGAGTGAGTGGCACAGATCGCTGCTTGGGCTTGAACTGCACACAGCCTGCAGATTCCTGCCTTTCAGAGATCTGCGTACGTGCCACTCACAGATCTGTAAGTCACAGAGCTGCCTGATAAACAGATGACTCTCAGTGCCTCTGATCTCACACCTGAGGGCCCCAGGGAAGGGAGAGGCCTGCTGTCTTGTCTCTTTTCCAGGAGCTGCAGGCTGGCCCAGCAAGTGCAGTCCTGTTCTGCACCGTCCTTCATTGTGAGTGCCAGAAAAAAATGTCCTGATGCACGCAGAAGAAATGCCTCCAAGGGGAAGGCCTGGTCCTTGATTCCTTCCAGCACCTCCCAGAGGCCCAACACCATTGCTAAGCCTGTGATCAGCAGCTCAGGGCACCATGCTCCCCTTCTCCACTTGTGGTTCTAGGCAAGGTCAAAGTGGGTCCCCATAGCATAAGTGGGGTACAGAGGGGAGAAGACACCAGATTTAGGATGATAACCGATCCCCAGAACAGCCTGAGAGTTTAAAACCAAGACCCCTCCCCCAAAAAAAGACCTTGAGAAAGGGGCTGGGTTAGAGAACAGTCCTTCAACAGGTGACCTATGACATCTCAGAAGGAACTGGGTTCTAAGGGACTTGGCTAAATTGAGCAGCCTTGACATCCCAGTGTTTACCACCCAATGAACATTAGCATCTAACTCAATCACCCCCCTGAAGCAAGTGCTTAATCTAGCACAAATGGGATATGCCTCAGTCACTAGTCTCTCCAGCATTCTCTCCTGGAAAGCTCACTGAGCCTCAGACTTCTAAGTTTCTTCCTTTAGTCCTTAAAATTTAGATGTAACCACTGTTGCCAAGACTCTGTTCCCTGCCAAGGTCTTACAAAGTCTTAGGCCTGTAGGAGTTGGCCAGGGCCCAGCCCTATTCATCTCAGAGATATCGTCTCCATTCAGACTTTGAAACTTAATTCTTCTTATTTATAGGTGAGAGAGAGAGAGAGAGAGAGAAAGAGAGAGAGAGAGAGAGAGAGAGAGAGAGAGAATCCTTAAACACTAGGAACTGATCATATACCCTCTGTGTTGAGATGGGCTGGATTACCATTGTACGAGCGTCTTCCACCCATCCCACTCTCCTTTTCCAGTTTTAAGTTTTAGGTGCTAGCATCTATTTCTCAGAATATAGGAAAGAGAGAGAGAAACAAACAAACAAGGAAACAAACAAACAAACAAAGCAAGCTCAGATGCTGCTATCTGCTGATGCATATGACATGCACCCCACCCAGATCTGCTGCAATTTTAAGGTTCTGTTTGCTTGTTTTAGCCTTACTGCATGTGCAGAGTAAAAACAATTTCTTAAACAGTAATAGTTTGGGCCAGAGGCATGGCTCAGAGGATAAAGGTACTTGACTCTAAGCCTAATGACCAAAGCTCTAACCCTGGAACCCACATGGACAGAAAACCAATGCCTGCAAGTTGTCTTCTTACTTCCATATGTGTGACATGGCATGTGTGTGAATGCATACACTCACAGGTGGTCATTTTATACTTTGGTCAGTTCAATCATGGAAAAATGAGTGTCCACCCACACAACTAAGAAGGCATGGGCAAGAGCAAGGTATGATTCCAGTAACTGTCAGGATAGGAAGAAACATACACTTTCAGAATTGATTGCCTTCCCTTGATGGTAGATATATCACCAGCAGGTCAGAAGAGGGTAGGGATCAAAGATTGAAATGGAATACCAATCCTACAGGATTACACACAAAAATATACTTCGATGCTTCATTATTTAATAAGAAACTGCCAAGTATCTCTTAGGGCGAGAACTAGGGTGAAATTCCTAATGACACAGGTGCTCTAATGTACAAGCCATCTCCAGTACATTAAATGTCATGTTTGTGTAGCAGTGCATAGAAATGATGTGTATGTTATTACATGTAAGAAATGGAGCATACATCCTTCTCCATGTATTCACAAGGCTGACGAGGCTCTGCTCTATGCACTTAGATGGGCAGAGTCACCATATGCATGCATAATGCTCGGTGCAGCATCACCTGTGGTCCATCACCAATGCCTGGGGAAAAGAGAAGCATGGACTCCCATTGAATTCATAGGTCATCAGAGAGGTCATCTGTGCTTGAGATTTCACTAGAGTGGTGAGGTCCTTGAGGACAGAAACCATAGCATTTGTGAAGACCTGGAAAATGAAAAGATAATTGCAGAACAGGGTGAGCCAGAAGACCATGAAACCCCTTGCCAGGAATAGAGCTCAGTTCCCGAGGAGTCTCATGGAGTCCTTCGACTAGAGCATGCCTGTCTATTAGCCTGTCCCCTCTTCCACTCCTCTGCATCCCATTCCACCTCCCCACCTCCACTGCCAACTCAAACTCCTTCACCCTGCTTCTCAAAGAGACTAACTCTCAGCACCATCTACACTTGAGTCCACAGGTAATTTCCTGCCCTGTTAGTAGTCAGTCTCACTTTAGAACTGGCTCACAGAGAAGGTGACGCGATTTTGTTTTGAGGTCAAGACACAGTGTCTCCTTGTTTGAGATTATGGTCAAAATGTGTGGCTGAGTCTTCTAAGACAAGGCCAGCAGACACTCCTTGGTGATGGTGGTGGTGGCAGCTAAGTCTGATGATGACAAAGGAGGTGGATATCAGATGAGAGAATTGTGTAGAGACTTAGCAAACTCTTACAAAGGAAGTGAGGCTCAGGAGTATAAATGACCATACCAAGTCTCCGGAGTCCATTACATGGTGCTATGTTGCCTACACAGCCTTGAACACTTGATCCATCTGCCTAAAGAAAATACACTTTGCTGAAAATGGTGCTAATAAGTGTGCACATTTGCAGCAGAAGTCCTAAAGTTAAAAATGACTTCCAAATGTTATGAATTTTTTTCTTCAAAAAAAAGTGATTGTTCAGATGATTTTATAATCTGGGTGATTAAATGAAATCTCATTCAACGTCTGCTGGTACCAACTTCCTGTCTATGTGGGGTAATCTAGTGTAAAATTGAGGAACTCAGGCCCTGGCACTCAAACCTCTAGTTCTGATTCTCACACTGTGATGCAGGAACTTAGAGGTGACCCCTGACCTCTCTGTGCTTTAGTTTCTTCCTCTATAAAGCATAAAGATTGTGTCTGTCTTATGAGGTTACTTATGGCACAAGTGAGTGAGTAGCAGGGAAGTGTGCCTGGGTGGATGGGAAGAGAACAGGAAGAACTTGCTGCCGGAGCATCATCCTTGCTATTCTGCATAGCTGAAGTTTGCACTCCTTATATTAAGCTTTCAGGATTGGACTCAAGTCAAGCTTGCCACAAATAATGTTTGTCTATCCATCTCCACTGAAGACCCAAGTAACTTTCTGGATCTTCCAGGAAAGAGATGGGCCCAAACAAGGAGAGTTGAAGACGGGGGCATGTGCAAAGGTTTAGGGAGAATTAAAAGAAATCAACAAAGGGGGATGGGCGGCATTCTAGGACTGGAAGCTGTGTAGGCTGTGATCACTCCCTAGCCCGAGGAGTTATCAGATGGCAGCACAAGGATCAGAATCTCAAGAGTGAAGTGAAGCTGTCAGCCACTAACCAAAGCTGAAGCTTTTAAGAAGAGACCTAACCATCCATGGGACTCTGGCAGGGAGGACCTGAGTCCTGTGTTCCCAGATGTAGCTGGTGTCTCATGCACAGAAAGGTCGAACAGAGCCAGAGGACCTGACAGTGAGGGAATGTGAGCAATGCTTCCCAGGGAGGCCTCTTGAGCACAGGCCTGGGCAAAGGAAGCAGGAGCTTTTGCTGGGAAGAGGACAGTGGGGGAGATCCCCTCCAACCCCTTTCTTACTTTTCTGTAAGATCTTCATGTTTTATGTTCTATTTTCATGGGTGGTTTGTTTACTATGTGCATGCCTGGTGCCTGTGATGGCCGGAGGAAGGTATCAGATCTCCTGAAACTGGTATTACAGATAGTTGTGAGTAGCCATGTGGTGCTGAGAACTGAACTCCAGGTCCTCTGGAAGAGTAGCCAATGCTCTTAAGTGCTGAGCCATCTCTCTATCCCTCTTTGTTCCCTTGGTAAGTCTACTTAGGAGAAAAGGTCTCTGCCGGTGGCCTCTTGGCAGCTGAGTTCTGAACTGACCTAGGTCTCCAGCACAGTCTCTACCCTGGAAGCTCAGGAAGGAGCTTGGAATAACTCCCTGGGTAATTAGAAACTTTGCAATCTCAGGAGAGGGCTAATTAGAACAAATGGTGCAATTTGGCTTGGTCCTTGACTGAAAGATGCAAGCAGACAATCCCCATCAAAAAGCTGCCTGGTCCGGATGTCTGCAAGGAAGTACCTAAGGCCAGAGGGGGTTTGATTTTGTGCTTTTAATTTTCAGCTGAACTAGGTCTTAATTAGAACAATATCATTTATTGTGAACTTGTCTCCATGTGGTCTCATAATCGGCCGAAGATAAGGATTCCTACTGTGGACTAGTTTATGACTCTTGGTGTCCCTGGCTTGTGTAACAATGACAAGGGAGTGTAGGGTAGCTTGTTCTGCTGTACAGATATGGAGTGCAGCTGGCAACTTTATTGGGTTTGCCCCTTCCCAGCCAAACGGACTGCTCTTCTCTTCCTCTCTTACAAAGAATAGCAATAATTAAGACGTCTGGTCACCAATGTTTTTGTAACTAACTCCAGAAATGGCCCGGAGGGATGACTTTTCAGGCACTTTCTTGAACCAAATGTGAAGCTTCTGTTGAACACCTGTGGTGCACTGGAATTGTTGGAATGATATATATTAAAGCATAGAGTCTTCCACCAAGTAGCTTAGAATTAGGTTCAGAAGAAATGTACGAGTAGTGACCAACAGTGATGTAGGCTAACAGGAGGGCAGGGGATTCCCCTGGGATCCCAGAAGCTCCACTCATCAAGAAACACTTCTGAGTCACATAGTCCCAAGGGCCCTAGTGTGTGCCTCTGTAGGACATTGGCATGCCTAGTTCAGAGTACTGCTGTAGGAACTAAAGACTCTTTGAGAGAAAAACACTATCCTGTCCCAAGTAGCACGTACCAACGTGCGAAAATGTGTTAAGAAGATGTCAAAGGAACATAGAGTTCTTTTCTTGTTTGGGCTCTGTGCTTGCACGTGTGCATGTGCCTGTGCGTGCATGTGCATGGTGTGTGTGTGTGTGTGTGTGTGTGTGTGTGTGTGTGTGTGTGTGTGTGTGTTGCCATTCACCTGTTTGTTTGATCTCACTCTGCCCTGGAACTTTATGATTCAGCCAGTCTGACTGGTCAGCAAGCCCAGGGATCATCTGACTCCTCCTCCCCAGCACCGAGATTAAGAGTAGGGGTGCCAAGCCCATCCTTTCTCATGGGTGCTAGGGGAGGTCCCAGGTGCTTGTGCAGGTGCCTACACTTGTGTGGCAAGCAATCTCCCCAGCCACAGGAATTCATTTTAAGGGACTCTCGCTAGTTAAACCTGGAATACTTTCTTAATCTGGTTAAGTAATAATAACTAATTATAACCAATGGAGATATATATAAAGTTGAGCCTAGACTAAGAAATAAATTGTATTAACAATGAATGAATCATTTTTAAGAAAAAGAGATATTCTTCTTTACAGTAGAACATCAAAACTAACAACTGTGTGAAGAATTCGATAAAACAAGATGACTTTTTGGCTGCTATAGTGACAAGTGATTTTAAAAAGAATTACAAATGTAGACTGAAACTAGCAGGTGGAATCTGATGAGAAATGGGGTATATATTTAGTCAGAGTCTCTTCTAAAAATATTTATTCATTTCAGGGAGGGAAATGGTGAATACATGAAGAAGCCTGTAGCTATCACCTTAGCTGAGTGATCAAAGTTAGCACCATCCTAGCGAGGCAGAGCTGGGTCCTGAGGCTGATCTACTGTACAGAGAATAACTAGCATTAACCCCTATGATGTCTGTGCCAAAATAACTAATTTTAATCTGATCATGAAAACCAAAATCACATCTAAATTGATGGGCTGGTGACCTAAAATTGCCCAGTACTCTTTTAAGAGTGTTGATATCATGAAAGTAGAAAAAGAGGAGGAGTTAAAGTCAATGACAAAGGCAAAGATCTGGGGAATGGCCCAACCTCAGGCCACTGTCACCCCACCCCCACTTCCACCCCACACACTGCTTGAGAGGAAAGACATTACAGATAAATACAATTCATGATCTCAGTTAGACCCAGAGGAAGAATATTTGTTTGTTTGCCATTAAGATAATTATAACAATTAGAAAATTTGATTAAAGTCTATATGGTACACAATAGCATTATAGTCATAATTTTTAAACTATTATTTGCAATATCATGCTTTTGAAAAGGTATTATAACCATATGAGTTCAGAATAAGGAAGAACCAGGTTTTTAGCCGATTCTTTTTAATTTTTAAAAGTATTATTTTATTTTATGTGAATGGATTTCTTTTTGCCTGCATGCATGTCTGTGCATCATGTTTATGCCTGATGCTTCTGGAAGCCAGAAGGCAGCATTGGATCTCCTGAATCTAAAGTTACAGACAGCTGTGAACCACTATGCTTGTGCTGGGAATTGAACCTGGGCCCTCTACGGGAGCAGCCAGTGCTCTTAACTGCTGAGCCATCTTTTCCATTCTCCAAGCAACTCTTAATCAGTTCAGAAAAATAAAGCAGAATAATAAAATATACATGACAAAATGTAAATATACAGAAAAGGTGAGAATAGATACTGGAATAATTAGTGCTATTTTACAGCAAGTTTTCTTTAAGTTTGGATTATTTTAAAATGAAAAGTTTAAGATATGGTGCTGGATTATGGAGTTGACTTTACTAAATGATTTGCATTTCTTAAACACTACTAATATGTAATTAATTGACATCAGCACAGATAGTCATATGAACACATCCATGGAACAGTTTTACATGACATTGCTGTCAATACCTCTATTATATTTTATGCTTTACTGCAATGCATCAATGATTTTCCAATTGTGACTGTTTCTTTAAGAAAAAATATATCACCTGATACTTTCTTAAGCTTCTGACGAGTAGGAGGTAATTTCTGATTAATAAAGAAATCAGGAAGAAACTGTTTAATGACCCTCTAGAAATAGAACAAAGGAGACCTAAGATAAGATCCAAGGTGCCAAGCAGACACAATTCAATATGCAACAAACCTATAATAGCAACCTGCCCCACCCAAACTTCAGGCCTCTAACAACCAAGTTGTCTCTTAAATTACGCTTAGCTACAGTCTAGGCTTCTTTTATACATGTCTTCCTCATATTAGAAGCTAGGATGGGAAAGCCTTCTCTTTTGTGGTGACATGATTAAGGAGACAGAATAAATGGATTACTACAAATGTGCAATGGGTCTGTCTTTGTTCCCACTGGCACATACGGATGGCATTTCCATGTAATAGATCAGAAAAGCTACATGGATAAACAAACGACGTGAGAGAAATGTACTCATTCCCCAGAGATACTCCACAAACACATGGCAAAGGCAAAAACATGTAATCTTGCAACACAAGGAGAAAAAAATGGGAACAATGAGTATTGTATAACACAAATCCTGCTCATAAATAGCTGCTCCCCTCCATTCTGCACAAACTATTGCTCTTATCCAAAGTAGACAGCCAAAAGGCACATGGGTCATATAACTGTACAGCAAAAGCCCAGGTTCTTGTAAATAATCCTTATAATAAATGTGGTAAAAACTCAGCTCCTCTTGATTCAGAGATCTATGAACCAAAACCAAAAAAAGAATTATCTTTTCCCGCACAACCCAAGATGCTTTGGCAGCTGTGGGTCAAACCAACCATCACGAACTTTCTCATTTGCACAAAAGAGGAACAGAAGAAATACGTGTCAAGGCCACTGGGCTGTAGTGGTTCCGAAATCCGGCTGAGCACACTTTGTAAACATCCCCTAAGGGTAGAAAGTAATTTTTGACTAGATGGCAGATGTGCTGCCTGAGAGGAGTCATCATCTGACTCTACAGCTCACAGGTTTCCACTTTGAGAAGTTCTCCACTTGCTCCTGTGGATCGTCCTAGAGAGAATATTCACCTCTGTGTTCAGATGCAGTGCCTCTGAAGGCAGCCTATTTATTTGACACAGCTGACCAGGACACACATTAGTGGTTACTCTCATAATCATCTGAAACCGTTCAGCAGGCCGTGTTATTTCACAGAACCCTCCTGAGGACTAAAATCCTCCATCTAAAATCTGGTGTTAAGAGGCTTGTATTGTTGATTTCCTCTCCAGCCATTTTTTTTCTCCAGTTAAGAACGTATGGAAGTAACAGAGCCTTGTGTTTACCTAACTTCATACACACTATTATGATGGAATCAAAAATAAGATGATCCCTAGCAAACCTCACTCCCCAGTATGCATGTTCTATTGTAACTTATCTGCATTGAATCTATAACCAACAGAATGTAATATATTGTGCCAAACGTGGGCCTAAGCTTTAAGAACACCTGAACCCCATCCCCTTCATCCCTGGGAACCCTGAAGCTACATAAACCTTATAATCATCTGGAAAGTATACACAGAGAAGCACAGTGGAGAGGTGACCTGTGACCTGTGACATGCAGAGTGAGGGGTCCTAGATTCAAGAAGACTCAGAGAAAGACCACCTATATTAGCATTCCAGCAAACCTTCCCTGATTCTTGAAGCTACATTGTTAGCTCATGTAAAACACGGAGGCCATGTGCTGCCTCAATTAGAAAGCACACAACCTCATTTTTCAATCGGTCCTATATGTTGACTATAGAATTCAGTCAGGCTGCAGTAGATGGGATAAGTTGACACTATCCAGGAGGATCACCCATCAGAAAAGAGAGTGAACTTTTTGTAGTGACAGCCCTGTAGGCTATTGCATATCCCTGTTCCGTTCTCATATGAACCACAAGGATGGGAGGGGCACCAGGAAAGACAGGATGTGGGATGGAATTTGGGTGGCATATGCCTCTGAAGGTCAGAACAAATAATGAGGCAGTCACACCACCTCTCCTGGGGGAGGCAGATTTGTCATGGCACATTCTGGAAAAATCAACTAACTGGTCATGGGTTCTGTTATTCCAAGAGCTCAGGGTCTTAGAGGAGAAAGAGTAAGGTGAGGTGGAGCTAGTTCCAAGGTGCTAGAATTCTAGCCAGCCTCTCCTCAGGAGACACAGGGAAGTCTTTGAAGCCAAGCATCCTCTGAAATAGCCTTGGTTCCTGGAAATGCCTCTAGTCCTTGGAGAGAGATCAAAAGTCCCTGGAAAAGAGCCAGGACATGGGCAAGACAGGAGATACACTAAGAGAGACAGCACCACAGATTCACAGTGTGGTGCCAAGAGCTAAAAGGAAAATAAATGAGGGAAAGTTAAATTCACTCCTCACTACTGCATCTGTAGCAGGCCCCAGGAAAGAGGGCGTCTTTGCAGGCAGTTGAACCACAAGCCTGGGTGTCCTGGATGATCTGCCAGGGTGAGACTGAGCCACAATTCTGATGCCTCTCCGCTGAGATAGCCCTTCTATAAGCTAAGGAAATTCTATAACAGACAGAGCTTTCAGGATTTAGCTAACCCATGGTTGCTTTCTGAGCATCCCAGCATATTTTCATAGTTATGCCTTGGAAGAATCTATCCCAAGTCATGCTGGGACCTCAGCTATGCAGAATGAGAGGATGGACGAGCAAAGAACTGACCCTGGTGTAAAGGAAGAGCCAGAGGACTGTGAAGGTATCTAACTGTGTGGTGAGCTCCAACTTTAATATATATCAAAAGGAACCTAGTCATGGGGGCCAACTTGAAAACAAGATATCCAATCTGAATGAATCAGGAATTATGGGAAATTAATACTACAGAGGGAGCTTAAGTCAAGACAAACTCCAGGCCCAATGCCGCAAAAGTAAATTCTAGGTTCATATAGACACAGGAGTTGCCTGGCAAATATTCAATCAGCCTTGGTCACTGCTTGAACTTGGTCACTCTAATATCACAGTCTCAAGAATGGATCATCTCAATGATGGAGAACTATTAGGTCCTCCAGTTTTCTATGATTTTTCCATTAGACCAAACTCAATCCAGCAAAAGATCTAACTATATCAAAGTTCACATTTGGAGGGACCCACTCTCAGCATGCTTTTCTATTAAACCCCTCCTGGTGCTGTGACCAGTGGCTCAGCATCTCTCTCCCACCAGGTATGAGACCTGAAGACGTGTTTCCCTCCCTGCCACCGTCATCACTCTGCTCCTACCTAGGAAGATGAAACCTTCTTCAGTGATTGCAGAAGTACCATCTCGCAGCCTGGCAACACCGCTTCTGCTGCTGACTAGCCTATGCTAGCCCTCCCTTAGGTACACGGCTCATCTTCATCTCTTCCCAGACAAACCCCCAGATACCTTACAGGCATATTTTAATAACAAAGAGAAGATATAGTGTGGATCCAAGCAAAACAAAACATAACAAAACAAACAAAAACACTATGAATTATTTGGATTGGTTGTAGAACATTTTTGTTTCTGAACAGTATCTTACATAGCAATCTCATGTACATAGATGACAGAAATGTGCCAGGCTGCTAAAGGGCAGGGAGGAATGCTGACAAGGTAAATTCTCAAATCCCTGAGGGACTCACAGGCCCCACGGGGAAAAACGAAATGTCAATTTAGACCAAATCACTTCATTTTTATGGAGAAAATGGATGCCGAGACAATGGAAGGAGCATGCTCTGAGTCACAGGACATGTTGGTGTCAGAGTCTAAGAAACCAGATCTTTTCTGATCCCAGACTCTGCCTCTGAAATGTATTCAAGATATTCATATATCAGATAATCAAATCATCAAATATGGCCATTTGACTTGAACACTACTTGGGAAATATACAAATAAACCCCATAGGATGTGAAGCCATAATTTGTTAATGTCACTTCTCCTTATTAGAGTTATTAGAAACATTTTATGAAATGGATTGAGTAAAACTTTGTGCCTTAAAGAAATAATTCGGGGGCGAATAGATGGCTCAGTCAGTAAAGGGGCTGCCATGATTTCATGGAGGACCTGAGTTTGATCTTCCAGAATCCAAGCAGGAAAGCCAGGCTTAGTAATATGTACTTACAATCCTAGTGTTGTAGAAGCATAAAGAAGTGGATCCCTGGGTTTTCTGGCCAGCTGGTGTAGCCAAAATAATGAACTCTAGGGTCAGTGAGAGACCCTGTCTCAGGAAACAAGGTATAGGAACTGGAGAGATGGTTCATCAGTTTAACAACACTGGCTATTCTTGCAGAGGACCCGGATTTGATTCCCAGCACCCATATGGTGACTAACAACCATCTGTAACCTGGAGAGATCTGCTCTGCTCTTCTGGCCTCCATGGGCAGCAGGCATGGGCATAGACAGACATACAGGTAAAACACCCATATGCATAAAATAAAACAAAAAAATAAAATTAAAAAAATTTTAAAGACAGTAAAGAAAAAATAAGGAGGATTCCAATGTTGATCTCTTTCCCCCATACTCCCGGGACACTCATACATATTCATTTCCCTAGACTCCACCCCCAACACACAAATTGATGATTCAAATATGCTTTGAAAAAATGTATTTTCCTAAGTATGCCATTGATATCATCTCTTTACTGAAAGCTAAGTCATTGTTTTAAAGGTACTGCAGTCTAGAATCAGCAACTGTTTGAAGAAAGTAACAAGCATAGAAAACTGAGCAGGGATGAGGTTTGGCAATACCTACAGCTGATGGGTCTTGGGACTCGAGTTTTATAACACACATATGGTAACCATATTTCTAAAGGAAAAATCAGGACATGCCGTTGACAAGTAAGACTATCCTATGGGGACAATGGAATAGATACAGCAGCTAGGTCTGCACCGGAGACCCTGAAACATATGGTCCAGCAAGCAATCTGCAGAGATAATTTTGTGGGGCTTGTCTCCGTCACGATTTACCATCCCAGTCCAGGGCTAGCAGAGTGATGTATCTTCACCATATCTGAGTCCTTAGCTTTCACTTTGTCCTCCTAAGGCAAATGTTACCTACAAACAACACAACTCTTTGAAAAATCCATGTACTGTAGAGATATAAACACATTATTATTAACATGATTCTAAAACAACCGGACTGGTTAGTTCACTATTTACACAACTCCTGACAGAAGCAGTTTAAGGACAAGCACATTTGTTTTGCTCACAGTTTGAAGGGATATCATAGAGAAAGCGTGGAGGTAGGTGTGAGGTGGCTAGTCACACTGCGCCATCAGACAAGAAGCAGAGAAAGTCTGGGACTTTCTTCAACCAAGGATAGCATTACTGACACTTAAGGTGGGGCTCCCAAATCTCTCTGAAAACACCACCCTAGATATACCCAGAGATGTATCTCCTAAATAATTCTGAATCCAGTCAAGGTGACAATGACTGTATTCCTTCACAACTATTTAAGAAATCTATTGTTATGTTGGACAAACCATGTGTTAGTTTATACAGCCAAAACATACTTGTAAGAGTGCTCTGTGGTAAGACGCTGTGCTGGACATTGGAGACACAGTGATAAATCAAACTTTTGAGCCCTCTCTCAGGAAACTCACAGTCCTAAAACAGCACATCATAATAACCATAATCGTGGCATCATGTACATATGCCTGTTAGTATAAGGCCTAGGCTTACATACTTAATGTCTGAGTTCACTGTCATAAGCCTCCATTCCCTCATCTTTCATATGAACATAATTAATACTCATTCTCCATAGGACAGACAGCTAAATAGACTTGTGAACACAAGATGTTTATACTGAAACCCACCCATAATTTGATTCTTTATATTAAAAATAGGAAAGTGAAATATAAAAATAATGGCAGTGTATTCAGGCCTTCAGATGAATAATCCTTGCATAACAGACTTTAAACTACTAGAATGTAAGAGACTACACAACTACCAATCACATTCACTCAGACTCAGAAGGTAATTTCCACTAAATTAAGGGCTGTTCTACATATCTCTGGTATAGGTCTTATAGGGGCTATTAACACATTGATGTCTAAATAATTGAAGAATGTATGTCTTGCCAGTTACCCATTATTGTGGAAAGAACCAGGACCTCTATGACAGCTGGAGCACTTTCGCAGGTGAAAGAGGCAGTGTCATACTCTCTGGAAGAGAGATTCGAGCCCTCTAATAGGGTGAAGAAGAAATGGTTCTGTATACAAAACAGTAGACCCTGAGGTAAGACAATGAAGCAGAATGCGGCTTGTCTGGGTTAATTTTCTAATGTATTGTCCAGATATTCTCCTGGGCTTGGTTTTATTTGTTTTGTTTTGTTTTGTTTTGTTTTGTTTTGTTGTTTTCACAGGGAGCAAAGAATCACCAAGGAAAGCCAAGGCAGGAACTGAATGAAGCAGGGCAGGAACCCAGTGACAGGAACTGAAGCAGGGCAGGAACCCAGTGACAGGAACTGAAGCAGACACAATGGTGGGGTGCTGCTTAGTGGCTTGCTCTTCCTGCCTTGCTCAGTTTTTTTTAATTATTTCTTTTATTTTTAAGATTATAATTATATCATTTCAAGCTTCATTTCTCTCCCACTAAACTCTTCTATATGTCTTTCCCTACTCTCTTTCAAATCTATGGCCTCTGTTTTCAATAACTGCTATACACATGTACTCCTAAACAGACAACTGCAACCTGCTCAGTCTATGTATTGTTACTCTTATGTATGTTTTCAGAGCAGACTTGATGCTCGTAAGAGATTATTTCACATCAAACTCCACATTCCTGTGGCTCTTACAATCTTTATATCCCCTCTTTTGAAATGATCCAGGAGCCATAGGTGCAGAAGTTGTGTTATAGATATATTGGTTGGGACTGGGCTTCATAATTCTGCATTTTGACTCATTGTGGTTTTCAGGAAGCTTCCTTAATGAGGGTTGAGGACTACACTTATCTGTGAGTATAAGGACAAATATTTAGAATGTAGTTAGAAATTATACTGGTTTAGTAAAGTGGTGGTTGTAGGTTTTCCCCCAAGATCCATGACTTTACTAGCCCTGTGTAGCTGGCTAGGTTTCCAGTACTAGGCATGATTTCCATTTTTCTTTAATGGATCTTAAGTACAATTAGAGAGTTGTTGGTTACTCTTGAGGTATGTAAGCCACTACTGCACCCTTAGGGCTCTTGTGCCCTGCTGGTCCTTTGGGTTCGTAGGTATCATAGCTGTGTGAGACTCTTAGTCATTTCCCTACCTTGAAAGACTTAATGGTTCTTCTTGTACCATGAAAGCTAGTCCCCAGGGATTAGCATTCAAAGTATATGATGTTTTCAGCACTATAGACTTACCTTCCACCTGTGGGGGGTGACCAAGGGCAACAGCAATAATCTATAATATATTGGGAGTCTCCTGAAGAACCCTCACCAACAACTTAAAAGCTTATACTTGGTGTTGGAGTTTTTCTTCGATGGTCTATAGCTCTTAGAAGGAGCATAGCCAGCCTAGATGGGAAAATTTCATTTAAACTATATGTGCATATTTATATGCTAATATGTATTCTAGGTATTTTTAGGTAGAAGGTTACTGTAATAGTGTGATTCCTTATACCTTTTTCAAACGTCCTTATTCTTATTTTCTCCCCCCTCCTCCTTTTACATTAACCTCTCCCCTCCCCTTCTCTACCTAGAGTCCACCATTTTTCTCATTCCTCGCTACAGATCTCTGGTACCTTGCTATTTCAACATCTCTAATGTTCCACCACTCCCCCATCCCCACAATAGTCCCTTTTTACTTCCCTGTTTTCATTTTCAGGTTTAATAGTTTTGGCAGCATATCATAATAGCCAAGCAGGACAGTTTGAAGTTCTAACTCCACAGGTACACCAACCCCCACTCCCTAAAACACACACACACACACACACACACACACACACACACACACACACACACACACCCTGGTAAGCTTTATAATTTTACTCTTCACATCTCTCTCTCTCTCTCTCTCTCTCTCTCTCTCTCTCTCTCTCTCTCTCTCTCTCTGTGTGTGTGTGTGTGTGTGTTTGTGTGTGTGTGTATGTGTAATGTGTGGATGTATTATGATTTATGTATGCATGTTTGTGTGTGAGAGTGCCCATGTGTGTGCACGCCTGAGATTGATGTAAGGAGTCTTCCTCAATATCCCTTCTCTTTGTTCACTGTCTTGCTAGCTAGTTTACTTTAAAGACCCCTAGAATCTGCCTCCTGAGTCCTGGAATTACTGTAGACTGCCACGTCCACGCAGTATTCAGTGGGCTTCTGGGGGTCTGAACTTCTGCCTGATGCATGTGTGTCAAGTGTTTTAACTATCAAATTGTCTCCTCAGCCTTGTACTCCTTGAAATATTCATTAGTGCATCCCTTTACACTGTGCCATGATAGGTTGGAATTCCACCAGAGAAGTGTGGGAGTTCTTTGGACAAAGAAATATGGGTTTGGTCTTGATGGAACATTTAACTTCCATGACCTTATGTCTCCCTAATATCCCACTAAGGACTCTAGCAGCTGGCAGCCAAAGCCTAAATGCCAGCCAGTGGTTCTCCTTTCTCTGCTCTCCTGTGCGGAGTATAGGAGTGAGCACAGTACCTCTTCTGGAACCAGTAAGTAAGGGATCTGGGGACACTCTGCACCCAGCACCCTATCCTGCAAACACCATGATTTGACTCTAGTCACCAGAGGCAGGAGGTCTGGGCCTCAGTACTGAAGCAGCAGCAGCAACAGCAGCAGCAGCAGCAGCACCCTGCCTGTGGTCTGTGGCTCTCTTCTGGCTACACCCCAAAGGGTTCTCCTCCTCCAGACATGAAGGCAGTAGAGACAGGAAAGGAATTCTCTGGAGGCCAGGAAGGCGGCCGGGCACCTGGGAACATAGCCATGAGTGACACATGCAGCACTCTCGCCATAACAACCGGTTAAAGGGAATAAACCATCTTTTATTTAACTGACAAGTGACGAGGGCTGTTCGTTTTAGCTTTCAATAACAGTACAAAAGGAAAAATGTTTAAGAGAATGAAAAATGAGCCAAACTCACTATTTGAGCAGCAAGGCAAGAATTAGAAGAGACGTCCTACATTGAGATCCTAGCAGTGGGTCCCCAAATGGCCCCTTTCCATCATCCTCGCTCATTTAAATCTCTTTCTTCTTCCCCTCTTATGCCAACCTCCTGTTCAGCAGGAGACTTTGTGGGTGATATAAATCCAATTGCCATGCTCTCTGATTTTTATATCGATGGCATCTAACTCAACACACATTTTTCTCTTTCTTTTCCTTTTCTCATATATGTACGCGTGCAGTGCCTGTGTCTGTACTCATGCTCATGTGTGTGTGGGTAGACATGTGTGGGCACACATGTAGAGGCACAGGGCTAACATCTAGCATCTTCCTCTATAGCTTTCTGCTTTGTTGACTCAGCAGGGTCTCTGGGTGACCTGGCTGCTCACCCTTTCTGCTAGTCTGGCCAGCCAGCGTACCCCAGAGATTCTGTTTCTGACTCTTATGTGTGGGGATTCTAGGCTGGCTGCCGCGTCACGCCTACTTGGCTTCTGTGTTGGTGCTGAGGATCTGAACTCCAGTGCTCCTACTTGAACGGCACATGCTTTGTCTGCCGATCTTTCTACCCAACCCTGCTATACAAACCCTCCCCTATAGGTAAAGCCTAAATGACAGGCAGCTTTTCTCAGGCGTTGTCTGTCCTCTTGAGGCCTCCGCCCAGAGCTTAGTGGTTGTTTGAAGAAACTGATGAAGAAATAGCCTCTCAACAGTTCTAAACTTTTTCTTCCATGCTCACAGAGTTGATTTTCTTGCTCAATTTAAATGTCAGGCAGTCCGATAGAATTAGAACTCCAGCTTCATCAAGGCTGGCTTTGCCTAAGACTACTAAAAAAAAAAAGGTATAGAATCCCATGTGATTCTCTAGGATACCACTTATTGGGGGAGCTTGTTTTTATATTTGGTTGTTTCAGGGTCACATTACATCTATGTGTTCCCCCTCTTTCCTTGGGTGCTCTGATGAAATCCAGCACCTCAAGCATGCTAGGGAAGGGCTCTCCAGCTGACCCAGCCCTGCCATTGTCGATTGTCTTAGCATAGCAGCCTAGGTCTGCTAGCCTTAGCTGTACCCTGAAGAAAGGCCAGGGCTCCTTTCTGTGGGGTGAGCCCACCTGCAACACTACACATGTCCTGCCCTGGGAATCTCTGTAAACCTCAAACAGATATTCAAAGTGTTTAGAGAAAAATAAAATACTGTAATAGCACTGCCAAATACTTCATGGAGAGGGAACCACAGAAATCACCACAGGCCTGACTGGGAACTCTATGTAAATTCCGTTTTGATGCAAGAAAGAGAGTCTCTGAGTAAGCCGAGGCTGACGATGGGAGGCTCCTGTCCACACCTCAGGCTACAAAGAATCAGTGCATTTTTTCTAAAATGATGTTTATCAGGGGCTCAGTTGTTATTCCAGTTCAAAACTCAGACACAAAAATGGAATTTTTAGCCGGTAATTCATACATTTAGATTCCTGGTTTTTAGGTTTTGGAAAAATGCACGTAGTTGTTTTCTTATTACAATGCTGCTGGTTTTGTTCACCGGTCCGTGTTTTTCTTGGACTGTGGTAGAGTGGAATGTTTTAAATTACGGGCTTATGCTTTTTACCCTCCGATGCGTACTAAATAAGTCCGTCGTCTAATTCTAAAATTGTGAAGCAGCAAACTTGCTCTTGTCGCCAACAAAGCTACGCTTTTATTCCAGAAAGGGCATTTCTGTTCTAATTTTACAGCAAAATAGCTCCAAAGACAAAGGCGGGATTTTGGCTAAACCAGAAGTGTTCATTGTAACTGCACGTAGCTTTCGATGCGCTGGCTGGGTTTCTTCCATGCTGAGACCTTCTATGAACAGATAAAATCTGTAGTAAGTGTTGTAAGTGTTTAAAGTCCTAGCTGATATCGAGAGAAGAAACAAACAAACAAACAAACAAACAATGATTGGAGCCCAGTGTCATGGTGCACACCTTTAATCCCAGCACTCAGGAGGCAGAGGCAGGAAGATCTTGAAGTCTAAGATAAGACCGGCCTACGTAGTGAGTTCCAGAATATCCAGGGCCACATAGAGAGACGCTGTCAACATACACACACACACACACACACACACACACACACACACACACACACACACACACACACACAAAGCCGAACAAACAAAAATAAGATTGTGTTTTGATTTAAGCCATTAAAACAAATCTCAACAACTGCAAAGGCTCTGGAGAAAGTAAGCTGACGCATTTGGACTCAATGGCTGAGTCATATTTTAGGCTTCTATTACCAGGCATATCACTAATCCAAAAATCCAAAATTAAAGAGAAATTGACTGAATCCCTTGGAGCTACTATAGTCCAGCCATCCACCTCATCCCTCTTTCTTCTACAGAAATCCTATCCGTGCCTGGGCTCAGGGCTATATACTTCTGACCTTCAAAATCCCTGCCCTATGGGAGACTCCAGGCTTCTTTAACCAAGCCTCTTTGAATTAGTGATTCTAAGTCTCTGATTCTCTGTCCTCTTGTGTGCCCAAGGACAGTGAGGTGAGAACATTCTGTCACTAAAAAGCCATAGGGAACTGATGGCACTTACAGAGACCCCTTTCTTCCATCTTTGTTTTTAAGTCACTAATTCATGTTTAATTGGTTTTTTGGGTTTTTTATTTTTATTTTTGTTTTTTTGGGTTTTTTTTGTTTGTTTGTTTTTTGTTGTTGGTTTTTTTTTTTTTTTTTTTAATTTCTGTCTACTCCAGATCAATAGTAGAATCCAGGATCCAGACAGAAGGTTCTATGGTTATGATACAGGGAATCAATCTGGGAAAGAAGAAACCATTTTATGTTCATAAAACATACTATACAACATAGGGTTGGGGTATAGTTTAGCTGGCTGTGTGCTTCACTAGTATTCACCAGGCCCTGGCTTCTACTTCCAGCACAACATGTTGTAACAGGTATGTTGGTGTATGCCTGTAATCAGAGCACTCAGAAGGGGGATGCAGGAGAATCAAGATTTCTTGGGCACCCTCAGCTACACAACATATTTTGTAGGAACATAACTAGTTTAAGTTGACATCTTCCATGGGAACTTGCTTTCTGGTCCCACTGCTTGAGACCTTGCCCTTTGTCAAGTGTTAACTCTGCAGGTCATTTCCCTTAAGTCATCTACTGAGTGCAGTTCCTCCCACCCTTACTTGCTCCTTCCTTGTTTCTTCCTCTGAATTATGTGTATGTTGCGTGTGGATGCACATTTGATATGTGTGGACATATCTGTGTGAGTACATGTACATGTGTAGAGAGACCAGAGGTTGACACTGAGTGTCTTCCTCGGTTACTCTCCACCTTAAATCTTGAGATAGATCTTTCACTTGACCCCAGAGCTCTTTGATTTATCAAGATAAGGTAACCATCTGACTCCTGGGATCACCTATCTCTGCCTCCTGACTATTACTGGTGGTCCCACTCCAACCCGCTTGACCAGTTCTGAGGTACAGACTGGGACTCTGATCTGAACTCTGATCCTTCACCTTGCAGCAAGCGTGTCACTGAGCAAGCCTGTCACTGAGCAAGCAAGCTATCTCTTCAGCCCTACCCGGTGATTCCTGGTGCTTCCCCAGCACTTCTGAAAATGGTCATCACATTTGCCTGCTGTGACCCCCAGGACCAGCTCCTTCGGTGTCTCATTCAACACTAGTCAAGGTTAGGATATCACAGCTGTGCCAGCTACTGAGAGGGAGAAAAGCAGTTTTTGTTAGAGGTGAGATAGCATGTGATTCTAAACTCAGCACTGTAAAACATTTTACTTATTAGAGAGAAAACAGATGCTACTGCCTAGAGTTGAACTTAATCCTTCCATCCTTCTATATTCTGGAAACGCCCTAGGGTCCAAATGCATGGGACAACCTATTGAAGTTCCCTATGGAAATTATGTCACCTATTTAGGAAGAGTGCCTACACTTGAGTTTATTTGGTATAAAACTGTAACAGAGTCTCTGTGTTTATAAAAGGTTCTCAGGTGTCTCCTCTATCTTCTCAGACAGTTATTACACCTAAGGAGAACACAGTCATCTCTAAAACAGATGAAGTTAATCGTGCTTCATATAGCATCAATCCTGATTAGCAGTGATCCTAGGATGCTGGGACATGGCTGAGATTTAAATTCTAATTTTGTTTTTGTGTTATTATAGAAATTCTCCAATAATAAGTAAACATTAACTTCAGGGGGGAAAAGTTTAAAAGATAGAAAAAGCAAGTTCTATCCCATATGTGCCGAAGCCTGCAACACTTACACCATCTTTTGTGGCCCTTGTCCTGGAATCTAACCAGTTCTCTTAATCTTTCTTCCTTATGAGAAGCAGGTGTAGTTTTATCCTTCTTTCTGCTCCCACTCAGAGTACATGATTCCCTGCTGAAAGGTCTCTAGCCTATCAGCCCTATGGTTAGTTTTAATGATCAACTTGACAAAATCCAGAATCATCCGGAATAGATTCTCAATGAAGAAGTGTCTAGGGTAGGTTGGTTGTGAGTACATCTGTGGGAAATTATGTTGATTATGTTAATTGAGGTGGGAAGACTTGCCCACTGTGGGTGGCACTATTCACTAGGCAGGAAATTCTGAATTGTGTAAGAGTAAAGGCAAGCTAAGCACTAGGCATGCGTGCATCACTGCTCTCTGTTCTGGATGTGATGTGACCAGCTTCCCCAAGTACCTGTTGCTGTGACTTCCTCGCCACAAGGGACTATTATCTGGAACTGGAACTGTAAGCTAATTAAACACTTCTCCTTTCCTTCTTTCAAATATTTTTAATCACAACAGGAAAATCAACCCTCCCCCCCAAAAAAACAAAAAAACAAACAAAATTAAGACAAGTAGTAGTCCAAAGTGGAAGAAATTTGAATATGAAACATCCAGTCTGAGTTTAGTACACACAAAAGTATGAGGCCACCTCTTTGATTTGGATAGTTTTCCTCTATAAATACAGTCTTTTAAGATTCTAAGTACTCACAATATACTTCAGGGTATTTTGTTTTGTTTTTACTTTCTATTGATCCAAAATGCCTTCTTGATGTTTATATGAAATGTTTCAATCTTTGAATGATTTTAAAACTAAAATGTTTGACATTACATCTTGTACTTGGAAATTATTTTGGCCCTTCAATATTTTTATGAATCTTGTTCCTAGCATTTAAGTACTAGTGATGGAGCTGAAGTCTGCTCCCTGGGTGAGTACCATGATTATGAGTAGGCAGATCCCAAGTGGGCCAGGGGTTCCCCATTTGGAGGGATTTGCCTCCAAGATTAGCAGAGGTGATTCCCAGTCACCTGGGAGATATTGTAAATTAGTAATATCCACAGCGTTGTTCCTTGGTGTGGTGAGTTCTCAATTCCTCTACTGAGACTGTTGTAAGGTAAAAGGATTCCAAGATAATGCCCAGAAAAAATGTTTTGTGAAGGTTAATATTGTCAGCTTGACAGGATCTACTGTCACCTAAGAAACAAGCCTCCCAGAGCACCTGTAAGGGACTGTTTAATTAGGTTAGCCTACAGGCATCCCTGTGAATAATTATGTTGATTAGTTTAATTGTAGTAAAATGGCTCACCCTAAAAGTAGGAAAACACCATTTTCTAGGCTTGGATCCTGAACTGCATAAAAAGGGAAGAGTCAAGTTTTCAAGAGTGCCACTGAAATATCCCCACAGTAAACCCTGCAAGTTATAATACCAAATTTCTGGACAAGATGTACCTACTGGTACATTAGTGGCACAAAGTTTATGAATAACCAACTGCTTTTGAATTCAGCCTTGGTACTGTAAACCTGGTCAAAAGCCAATGGCTTGGAAGGCCACAGGTCCTAGGAAGAAGCCTACTACTGTTGTTTTCCTAAATGATATATTTTCCAACTTTCTTCCAACTGATTTATGTTTATACCCATAGATTAGTGCTTCCCTAAACCTTGGCCAGAGAAGCTTCTCTGTAGTGGTCAGCAGTTCATGTAGAGATAATAGTTGGGCAAAGTGCTGAGAATACTTTACTACTGAGTGCTCAACATCTCTATCAAATCCATCTCCCCCAAAGTCTCAGACCAACACAGAAGAGGGACACAGAGCAGCTGGAGAAAGCGCCAAAGTGATGTGACATGTAGTGTTTCTTCTAGACTTGAGATGGTCATTGCACTTATGAACTCACAGAAGTTACGGTGACCTGAATAAGACCTGTACAAGATCAAGTTAATATGATCAGTTAGCATTCCAACAGGCAGGACTAATTGCACTCAGTGAGTCCTTAACCACAAAAGAAGATAATGAGGGGAGGAAGGGCCATGATGGAAGTGCCTGGGAGGAATGAGAAGGAAGAGTTGGGAGGCTCAGGAGGGAGCTGGGAGTTCATATAATCAAGACTCATTGTTTACATGTATGAAATTATAAAAGATGACATAAATATTCTCTTTTTGAAAAGGTGAAAGCCAGCTGAACAGCAGCAATCATCATCACATTCATCATCTTCTGTAGGCGTATTTTTGGGCTACTTCATTGGGTTCTATTATCTACCACCCTTCCAACCCCTCAACACTGTGTAGGAGAGAAAGAAGGTTAGAGGGGGAAGGGGGTAGACCTCTTTAGACTACTTCCTACTGATTAGAGGCAGTGAGTTCTCTGTCATCAGGATATTGCCAACCATCAATCCAGCAATAGCAAATGCAACAGCAGGAACCAGTAGCAACAGGAAACAGAAGCAGCAGCAACAGTAGGAATCACCACCACCACCAGCAGCAGCAGCAGCAGCAGGAGCAGCAGCAGGAACCAACAGCAGGAACCAGCAGCAGGTCTTTTCAGGGAATTTCAAACATAAACTGTCCACAGCTTGCAAAAGTCACATCACTTCTAAAGCATGAGGCAATCTTAGTTAGCAACTGTGGACAATCTGAAGCAGTCCCATATCCCACACCTGGGATTAAAACAAAAACATATTCACATAGCATAACTGGGATTTAAAGAAACCAAAATTTTCACTGCAGTCTTCTCTGCTTCATGGCTGCAAATATAATGAGACCAACACCCTCAAGTTACTGCTGCCAGGAATAAACCACCATGATGATGTGAGTCACAGTAAATCTTTGCTCCCTTATGTTTTTGTTAGGGTATTTTATGGCTGCAATGGGAAAAATAACTAAGACATGTCTGTTGCATAGACGCTCTTTTACTATCAACTTCACCTCCCACTTTGGTAAAAAGTGTTCAAATAGGCGGGAACTCAAGTGGCCAGACTTTCTTCTCCCACACACATGGCCAACTGCTCTAAAGAAAGTTTCTTTGCCCTGCATGTGGTAGTTCTGCCTAGTCTACCAGATACACAATAACAGGGTGCCCTTCGTTGCTCCTGAAATTTTGCTTTATTGTCTGTCATGTTCCCACAATGGCCTTGTGTCAATATCACAATGGTATAAGGTTTTTAAATATATAATTATTTGTAATAACACAGTTTTTCATATTTATGCAGGCTTTGGGGATTTGTAAGAAGCTCTCGTGGACACTGTCATCTGTTTTTCATAGTAACTCTGTCAATTTAGGATTTCTAACCCCACATTACAGATTAGCAACTTGATATCTGAATCACTTCAGTGACCTGCTCAAAGTCACATAGCCAACGGCTGAGCTGGTCCACAACCCAGATCTTGTGATGACTGGTTTGGCACTCCTTCATTCTGTTCAAGCCTATTTTGGTTGTAAGAATGACCAACAGTCTTAAAGGCTATGACTGAGTGGATGCTCGAAGATGACCTGGCTTAACTCAGTTTCTCCACAAACTACATGAATCTGGTCATCAGATCAGCCCAGGACAATCTGAAGCAGTCCTATATCCCATACCTGGAATTAAATCAAAAACATATTCACATAACTGGGGTATTAAAGAAACCAAAATTTTCACTACAATCTTCTCTGCTTCATGACTACAGATACAATGTGACCAGCAACGTCAAGTTACTGCTGCCAGGACTAAACCAGAGCAGAATTCTAAGGGGCTGATAACTTTACATTGAGGAGAACAGAAAGGGACCACTCAAAGGCCCAAGGAGTTTCACTAGAGTGTGGTGCAATCCAACAAGAAAGTGACATTGGAGTCAGTCTCTGTCAGCATCATATATGTGTCTAAAATCTAGCTCTCTATATAATGTGTAGATCTCCACTCTTCACCCTAAGATATTGAAGAACACCTTTCTGCTCCCCACTATTCCTCATGAGCCTTGGCTTGCTTCCTCCAGGGTCTGCATGGTTTGCCTGTGTGCATTCACAAAGTAACTGCTCACAGATTATGCCAAGAAAAAGATATGCATAATGTGGTCATGGTCAGTGTTTGGAAGACTGGATTTAAACAGTGGGGCTCAGCTCTTTGTTGTTAAGGATGCCTTCTCCTGTGTTTCCTAAGGAGCTCAGAACATCCAATGATGGCAGCAGCTGACCATAAGGTCCATGTGAGGAGGTAACCAGCATCACCAGGCCCAGGAAGAGAGAACCCCATCCCACTGCACACACACAAAAAAGCAGGCATATTTGTAGATTTCTTAGCCTTATTTTCTGCAAGTATGCGTTTTCCATTAGGCTTATTTATTTATCTAAATATTTGCTTGTATGCATTCATGTCCCATTTCTTTCCACTAAGTGCTTGAAGTGACCATAGTGCATAAAAGCAGGCACCAAAACAAAAATAAGTGAAATAAAAAAAAAAAGCAGAGCGAAAGCATAAATGGAGCATCAATATGAATCTACCAAACTCTGGGGTCCATGGGAGGGTTTTAAAAGGAAGCCATGCTGCCACATGTGTGTGGGGAGGGACAAAATCAATTCTCTGGTTTTCACTATTGAAAGAGGGATTTCCATTGTTCAAAAACCTGAAATAGCATGAGAACTCTGCTTCAGCCTGATGTTTTCAGACCTCGCAGCTTCTAAACAATACAGCTAAAGGCTCATTCCTGACTGAACACTTGCCCTCCAATCCTAACAGGTCCTTAAAAAACGAACACATGGTAACAGCAAAGAAAACAGACCTACAGACCACACAGTCCTCCTCCTTTCCCTTCCAATTTGGCAGTTTTTTAGGGAGGGATGCCAAAGGGTACCCCCTCCCCCACAGGCACAGGCAAACATTATTAAAAGGGTGTGAAACCCAAGAAATCACTCCATTACTGTGGACTATGCACAAGGGGGGCTCATGAGCTAGAAACGGTGCCAGAATATTTAAGTCTCCAAGTGACCAACTAGCTAGAAGTTAAAAAAACATCAGCAATAGAACTAATATCCATCCCCATGTTTTGAATAGGTGGGAAATTTCAATAGTAAGTGCTGAAGTGAACTGAAACATATAATCAGCTGTAGGGTGGCAAATTTGCTCTGTAAAAGACTTGCAAATAGTAAATATTTTAGGTTTCACAGGTCATATACTTCATAATTATTAAACTCAGTAGATAGAGTTACGACAGGAAAGAAGGCCTGGAAACGTGCAAATGAATAGATGTGGCTGTATTCTAAGAAACTTTATAAGGCAGAGTAACATTTAGTTTGTTTCCTAGGCTATAGTTTGTTGACTCCTTCCAAAACTGAAAACCAAAATGCTAAGCTCTTTCTTTGAACAATGACCTTAAAGACTATTCTTAAGAGTAGCTGCACATCGTGAACTCTCTATGGGTCCCTGGCGTTTCTAGAAATGCCAGTCAAAGAGCATGCATCCCAACCTGTGCCTCTTCCCAAAAGATGCTGGGTCTGAGAGTTTCTACACTGCAACATACGATCAGGAAGCACACACTCCAGGGAGAACACTCAAAACACTCTTTGTTACACAGATGGTGCTTAGCTCTTCCATGGTCTACTTATTCATTTGATGCAAAATCTCATCTATCCCCAGCTGGCCTTGAACTGCATTGTAGTTAAGGATGACCTTGAACTTCAGATCTTTCTGCCTTCACCTCTGAAGTTCTGGGATTATAGGTGTGTGTCATCACATCCATCTACAGCACAGTTTGGGAGGCTAGAAGCAGTATCTAAGTCATACAGCACAGAGTGTAGATATTTTTCTTTTTGTGGTACCCTTATATGATGGGAAGATGGTTGTCATCCCCTTTATAAGGCCACTAATCCATTAATGAGGGCTCTGCCCTCATGACCTCTACTGGCCAGACTTCTAAATATCATCACCTAAGATTTCAACATATGAATGTGAGGTAACACACTGGGACCATTGCATACAATATGGTACTTGCATTTACTCAAGGCCCAAAAGCTGTAAGTCCTGCCTCCTATAACCCATCATCACAGAGAAGTAAACTGGGAATAGTGGCTTCCATCTTTCAGGGGAAATTTTCAAGAGGCGGAGATGGGTTTGGTGAGTTGTATTGAGATGATAAGCTGAAATGAAGCCACCCTGATTTCTACAGCCCCCCCCCCCCCGTTGTGAGTCTCTCTGATTCCCCTTCTCAGAAGACCTGTCTTCATGTCTTAGCCCATAACTCCAAGGGTAGTTTGGGGTCTCATTAGCAAAAGGTTTGGGTAGGAATCTTACCTACTAAGAAATGGTTTACAATGTACTTAAAAGCCTTCCTTTGATCAGTCTAATGCTATTGGGGACAGTGTTCAAGAGACAGGTTTCTTGTTGGTCCATTAAGCAATACAGATACATAGCTAACATTAAGAAAGGAGTCTCTAATACTACTCTTGAAATGAGCAGTGAACATTGAACTACAATACTACAATTAGGAAGAATAACAACAATCCTAGAATCTCTCTTGCCAACCCCTAACATGCTGTGGAGTGCTCTTACACTGATGTAAGAGGGACTTCACTATAAAACGAAGATGCATTTTTAGATAAGCTGATGTGAAAATGATTTCTTTCCATTGCTTATATTGTTTGAATCCTTTGGGTTTCTGATTAATAGTCAAATATATATTCACTGTGGCTCTCAGCTCCAAGTTATATACAGATTGCACACTATGAAACATGTGATTTCATCAGTGACTGCAAACAAAATGTGAACGACATCAGTAATCTCAGACAGAGTCTGCTGTGTACACTAATTCTTTTCTTGGCTACTTTGCATATAGCTAGCTGTGAAATTCCCACAAGGTCTCTGAACAGGACAATATCCAGAGATAACAGCTCCTTGATGATAGGAAAAACTAAGGAATATATAATCAGGTATTGGCCAACCTTAGACTGGATTCTGCCAGTCTCAGGCTATGGGCTACTGATAAGAAATCACCATCTGAAAGGGACCCAAGCTGAGTTAGTAAGAAGTTGATGGATACTCATTTGAAGATGACTGAGAAGGAACAGTGTAGCCTAGTGGATTGATTTGATTTTCAAATTCTACTGGAAACCCAGTAGAACACACAGAATCAAGCTACTCTGGTTGTATCCCTTCTTCTCATTTAAGAGAGTGCTGAAGCAACTCCATGGACACTCATGGAGAGACACATTACAAAAACAATTCACAGCCCATTACTGTAGGACAAGTCCCTGAGTGCTCGCTGACCCACGGTTTGAGTCTGTTCAAGTCTGTTCTGAGCATGGCTTTCTAGAGCAGTAAGATGAAGTTAATGGAAGTGAGTTTTGTTTCATCAGCAATGTTCTGACTCTTTATATCACACCATTAAATCCCCTAACTTTCTTACATCAAGGCCACCCGAGAAAGTGATGTGTCAACTGTGGCAGCTATGGGAATATTTATGGGGGTGGGAGAGTATTCCTAATCACATAAAAGACTTATCAATCCAGACTATAGTGCCTTGCACAACTCATAAATTGAAGCAGTTGTTTCTTCTTAAAACTTTTTGCATTGCCAAAAATATATTAGGAGAAAATTAAACAAATTTTTCCTGTTATATGATTCTAGAAAATGAAATGTTTTGTTCATAGAATTTTTAACAGGATCATTACTTTGTAATGATTATTTTGTCTTAAATATCCATCAGCTTTACTAAGCTTAATACCTGTTTGCAAAGTACCTTTTCATGATTTCATCACAGAAAACCCCAGTAGTGTAAAAAAATATACTGCAGACAATAGAATTGGAAAGGCAAATGGATAAAGCAACAGCTTCCACACTATGAAAATGTTTGTTTGAACTGGCCTCATTTTCTCTGCCTGGCCTGGTATTCACACGACAGCCCAGGCTGCTCTCAAATCATGACGATCACCCTGTCTCAGCCTCCTGAACACTTGTATTTTAGGCAACCACACACAGCCTTATCATCAGGATTTTGATAAACCACTTTTCTAGACCATTCAATGTCAGATTCCTGTGTCGTTTGCTCAACAATGAACAGATCTGCATGTCTTTAAAGACAAAATGAGTTTCCTTGGAATTATGTGTGATGTTGTTATACTGACATCCTACTTTTATTCATGTCATTCTCTTTCTATGGTACTGGTTTGTTTCACTATTAATCATGATTCTTCATCAAGCTTACTCACATTGGATTTTTCCCAATTAGCTCCATGAGATAAAGTCTTATTAATGGGGCATCTGATATCCACAGCTGTGGGGCACATGACACATACTTCAACTTCAAATCCTGCCTTTCTGTTTCATGGTCATTCCATGTCTGTAGACTTCAACTTAAATTCTCCCGTTTCCTTACACCGCCACCAGCCCTGGACACTACCGCCGCCCCCTGTTACTGGTCTCATGCAGTACAATGAACCCATGTCCTGCTCTTTGAGATTTTACTTCATCAACAGTAAAGTTACTTCTTCACCTTTGTGGGCATCCCTGTATTGCTTTTCCTCAAAAACAGCCTCCAATTTTTACTCAATTTAAAATTCAGTTGTTTGGCATTTCTCTAGTTGAGAATGTTTCACAGTTTGTCCCTAGAATTTTGACTTTATGTAATTTTCCTTGCACAGAAATGCTTAACAGGGTCAAACTCTGTCTTTATTGTTTATGAGTTTTGTGGTTTACCTTAAGAAAATAATAACATTTATGACCATTTTTAGTATCCATGACTTTAATTTTTATATTTCAATATATGAGCTCTCTGAAATTCATTTTTATATAAAACAGAATATGAATTCATTTTCCCAAATGGCCAATCAATTTCTAATGTGATTTATGACTCAGTTTCTATTTCCTGCCATTTACATGAAATACCATTCATAAAATACATTCCCCTACTTTTTGGAATTTGCTTCTGAACTGATCAATTTTAGTCAATTGAACTCTCTTTCTAGCCCTAAACCCTTAAAGGAATACTACACCATTTTAATTATAGGGGCTGGAGAGCTGGTTCTGCTGTCACCAGCACCCTCTGCCTTCCCAGAAGTCTGTGCTCAGTCCTCACCAGCCATGTCAGGCAGCTCACAGCCAGCCGCAACTCCGGCTCCAGGGGATCTGATGCCTTCTTTTGGCCTCCATGAGTACTCCTCTAACCCCCACCACATGCTTATGCAAAATAAAGCTTAAAAAAATAGATTTGTAGGGTTTTTAAATCTTGCATAGAGTATTATTCTTTTTAGCTAGCCTTGTATATTTCATCTCTCAGAGTTTAATTTGGGGGTAATACTGACTAGTTTCTATTACAAAGACAATGGGCATACTCTTTAGGCTTTAATTAAATTTGATGTTAAGAGATTTTTTATACTAGTAAGAGTACTAATGACAGAATGAGAAACTATTTCCCCTTGAGGCTGCTATTACAGTGACAGAGCAGTTGCCAGCATTTGTAAGGCCTTAGATCCCTAGTACTAAACACTAGCAAAAAGGAGGAGGAAGGGGAGGAAGAAGAGAAGGGGAGGAGGAGGAGGAGGAAGAGGAGGAGGAGGAGGAGGAGGGCGGTTCAGGGGATATTTTCCTGCTCATGTTATTTTGTGATAACATACTGTCTATCAGCTTCTTCAAACAAAACTCACACATTTTCTTGTTGATTTTACTACTTAAGGTTTTTTTTTCCCTACCAAAAAAAAATGAGCATTTTATTTCATTTATTTGTTCTTTGTAACTGAAATATAGGGAAGCTATTATGCTTTGTTTTCATTAATCGTTACATGAGCCTTTCACTTAATACTTGGTATTTCCTAATAGCAACTGATTATTATGTAACCACACCAGCGAATAATAATTGCTGTCTCCCTTCTAACATTCATCCACACAGCATTTGGTAGTAATAGCAGTACAAAATATAGTGGGGCTGTCTGTTTCCAAGGCCGCCACACTAACCATCACAAGCAAGACCAGTTCACAGGCTTACCAATCCAGAGGGTGAATCTGACACAGGCTCCCCTGAGCCCGGGTGTGGGCAGAGCTATGTTCCTTTCTCAGAACTCCACTGGTAAGGATATTTCCTTCTCTGCTCCACTCCTACTGGGGTGACTCACAGTCTTCCCTCCATATTCAAAGCTAGTGACCTTGCACATCTTTGTGCCTGACCTCTACCTATCCCTTTCTACTTTTAAGGACTCCTGTGGTTGCCTGGGGCCCAAGGCAACTTTTTTTAAGGTCTGTTTGATAATACTAACTCCATGTCCTTCTCTTTTGCTGGGCAACCCAGCCTGCTCCTGATTTCTGGGCAAGAGAACCTAGATGACTTTGGGAGATTAGCATTCTGCCTACCCCAGTAGGTGTCTTTGCTTCCCTCCTGAATTTAATCAGAATGCTTCCTAGTGACTTGCAGTCAAGCATATTTCAGGCAGGAGGAAAAGTGAGAGGATACTTTTGCTGGCCCCGCTCCTGAGGCTGGAGCTGGGGGTGGGGAGACCATTGAACCAGTAAGCTGGAGGTGGCAGGGCTGAGTGCACACCCAAGAAACGGAAACCACCTTTCCGTCTACTCCAGGATATGGGTGTCATTGTTTTATAATCAAGAAAAGAATTTTAGTTTTGGTAAGTTTTCTATAATCAGGACAACATGGTGGTCATTTTCTTTTGACCTGTTAGGACTCTGAGTTAAGCCAATATACACTATAGTATTTGAGGCTCGGCCTTACTATTAGCTTTGTCTGTCCTGGAACTCACTATGTAAGCCAGGCTAGCCACAGCATGAACACACTAATCATAGCTCAGAATGGAAAATCTACTACAAGCAAGCAGGGAGTTCATCTGCCGCACTGCCAGTTACGTAGCCACACACTGAAGACTCACAGCTCCTCAACGTTCGTTCAGAGCATCAATCTGATCATTGAATTGCTTGTATTGAATTGAAAAAAAAAAAACTTATTGACAAACATCAATCCCACCCTTCTTCCCCTGAAAGAAAATGAGCATTTTAGTTGGGATATTATCATTTTGTTTTTACTTTAACTTTACCTTGTTTTTCTTTAAAAACTATACCATTTACAAACATTTTAACTGTGATTACCTTGTTCTTCAGGTATAATTATATGTTTATCATATTTAATTCTCAGTTCCACCCTTCCATACTCAGTTTTACCCATTCTTGAATGCTTCGCTGTCATCATACTCAAAGACCCCCTGGCTGCTGGAGATTAAAAAAAAAAAAGGCATGTAGACAAAATATTTTCCAAGACCTTTTATGTTTCAGTGTAATATTCTCTTTTCTTTACACACTGGTGCCAGCTTAACTGCTCACAGAATTGCTGTCTCTTGGTAAATCTCTTGTTCAGTTCTTTCCAGAATCTTGAAGTCAGCTTCATTAATTTTTTCCCTTTACAAATGCAACTCTTTTGAAATTTAGAGGGAATTTCCAACTTTCTTTGAAATTAATAACTTCATTGGATGATTGTGGTGGTAATTAGTTAACTTTTCTGTGCTCCTGATGGGTTGCACGTACCCACCTACCCAAGAGCTATCTGGATTACACACACACACACACACACACACACACACACACACACACACACACACACACTTGCCAGTTGAGTTTAATATGCCTTGACTAGCTTAATGGCTGGGTGTTTCTAATCCTTCCTGTTGCTAGCAAACACTTCCCTCTGGTCCTCCTGAGTTAACACCTTTAAAAATCTGTATTTCATCTCTGCTACCCCAAATACAATTGGGGAAGTGGCCCGTGTGCCACTTTCCCTGGTTCTCACATGTTGGCAGGCCTTTAGGTCTGGTCTTTCTTCTTCCCTGTCATGGGGCTCTCTCCTTCTTTCTTCTATCCTGGTTCCTAACCTGTACAAATCTCAAAGTCCCACCTCAGTTGACCTGCCCAGCCATTGGCTACTGGCTCTTTATTGATCATCAAAACCAATTGGGGACAAGAACCTTCAGCATTTGGAAATGCATATTTTCAATTTGGGGGGCCAGAATAATTCAAACCAACAGATGATAGCTAATAGAGTTTTGTTCCCAACAGGGTCTGTCTTTTAAGTTAGAATTCAGCCATTCCTTAAACTTTGAACCATCCTGTCTTTCTCCTTGGGATGAATTTCTAGTTCAGTTGCAATGCTTTCCTTCTTTGAATACCTGGTTGGATCTCTAGTATCCATCTTTTTGGTCATATTGTCCTGTGGATGGATATGCTCACCATTTACCTGTTTGTTTGGTTTTTTTAACCTCTTGCTTCACACTTGCTAGGGTGGTCTGAATATGCGTGGCCCATGGGAGGTCCCACAGTTAGGAGGCGTGGCCTTGTTAGAGTAGGTGTGGCCTTGTTGGAGGAAGTGTATCACTGTATAGGCAGGCTTTAATGGCTCCTAGTGCTTAAGAACTGTCTGGTGTGGAAGAGTCCCCTCCTGGACGCCTGCAGAGAAAAGTCTTCTGGATGCCTTTGGATAAAGATGTAGAGCACTCAGGTCCTTCTCCAGCTTCATGTCTGTCTGGACCCTGCCATGCTTCCCATCATGATGATAATGGATTGAACCTCTGAAACTGTAAGCCAGACTCAATAAAACTTTTTCTTTTATAAGAGCTGCCTTGGTCTTGGTGCCCCTTCACAGCAATGAAACCCAAACAAAGACACTTGTTCCATGTGTATTTTCAGGCATTGGCCTTGGAGCTAGTGTAATGATTACCACATACTCTTTTCATGTTATTTTTTTCTTCACCTCTATTAGCTTTTTTCTTATTTTAATCAGTGATATGATTATTGATAATGTTTCACTCCTCCAACTCTGTTTTCCTTGAGGGTTGTGAAGTAGCTTCAACTGGAGTGGTTTTCCCAGTACCCTTATAAAAAGATGGTCACAGCAGAACATGTCTGTAACGTCAGTACTAGGAGGGCAGAGACAGGTGGATTCCAGGGGCTTCTCAGTCTACCTTTGACTAGACACTCAGTCTAGTCAAAATGGAGAGCTCTAGGTTCAATGAGAGACCCTATCTCAAAAAAATAAGGTGGTCTCTACATACACGTACACCAATAGAAAATAAAAACTAAGATGCTTTTCCATTTTCTTTTTTTTTTATCACCGTATCCAACAAATTTAAACATGTTTTCTTTTTTCTTCTTTCTTTTCTTAGATATTTTATTTATTTACATTTCAAATGTTATCACCTTTTCCAGTCCTTCCTCTCCCTGCTTCTATGAGGATGCTTCTTAAATGCATCTGCTGTCAAAATTTACTCTATTTGGGCAGGGGAGATGATTTGGTGAGTAAAGTAACTGCATCCCTGTAGAAGCTGAGTGGGCACAGCAGCTCATCTGTAATCCCAGAGCACAGAAGGAGAAAGGTGATTACTCTACCCCCCAGCAAGCTGTGTAGCTAGACTAGCTGAAACATAGAGCTCCAGGTTCAGTGAGAGACCCTGCTTCCATATATAATGTGAAAAGGAAGCTATCCACACTCAGCTTCAAGTTTCCTCATGCAAGCATGTGTAAGTGCACCTGCACTCCAACTTCTAAACACGAACACACAGGTACACATACACAGCACTCACATGCTAAAATTAAATTTGCTCCATTCATATGTTTTGTGTCATGGACCATCATTTGCGCACTTTTTTTTTATTGCCAGTTCTTCTTGTAGTCTCCTATGGGAGCTTTTCTTCCCATCTGCTTTGAATGGGGCCACTGCATCTGAAGCTGCTCCTTCCCTGTTGTGCTGTGGAGCTCCTGTACCCCTGTGCTGTCTGCGAATCTTTTCCTTGGAAAATCAGTTAGGACACTGGATCTTCCCCTATCTGGCACATACATGTCCAAAGAGTGTGAACAAGTTGCTGGGGCTTCATGTAAACACAACCAGAGAATTCTGTCTTTTTTTTTCTGTATATATAATCACTGGAAATAACTTTTAAAAAAATCACTATGTTGGTGACTCAGTTTGCCTGTCATGAAGGATCAATGGTGAGTTCTGGACTTGTGCTTGCTCCAGTCTCTCCCAGTGACTAACTTTAAATGGTGCTGGAGTCCTTGATATCTTTGTCTCCAATAAGTTTTTGACTTGGCTTATTCATGTATCAATTTCCACACTCAATGAAGGCTATGTTTCCTGCTCTTGCTGGATCAGTCCAACTTGACTCCTAGGAAAATATCTCTCCAACCATCTGTCCTACCAAAGGTCAAAGGAAACATTGGCAGCAATTCCTGACAACTTTATGGTGCATTCCATCATCTTGGGGAAAGGTTCTTCACAGGAGGTAGTTCCCCAGAACAAGCTGCATCTCAGAACAATCTGTGTCTCAATCCCCACGACCCCGAATCTGGAGAGTCAGCAAGTTCAGTTTTCCCTACCCTTTCTTTTTCTGGCTTGATGCTTGATACGAGTTAGGTGCCTGCTAGGTATCTTTTTTCAGTAGTGCCTAAATCTGAAAACCACCTTCTCACACTCAGAATGTGAGACTGGAGTTCATCCCCTGTTTCAGTTATTTTGCTACTGAATTGTTCTTTGGAAGCAAGAGGAAGGGGGTACAGTGCCTCACTTTGCTGCCCATGCCATCCTTGAACTCATTTAGCCCAGGCTAGCCTCAAACTCACAGCAATCCTCCTGTATAAGGATTACAGGAGTGAGGTAGTTAGTTCTTATTTTTACATCCACCTGTCTATTTCACAGAGTGTTTTAATAATAAAATAAAATAACAGCACATCAGAAAACAGCCTACAGTCACTCATTTTTCTGTGTATTATCTATTGTTTCCTTCAATCATTTGGTTTCATCTCTCTGCTATTATCCAACCCAGCACACATAAGGCAGTCTTTCATCACTTTCCCTTGTTCTATGAGTGCATAAGCTGGAAAATCCTAACCTGGATCTGTAAGACTTATCATTGTCGTTGGTGCTAGGGAGCTGCCTGGGGAGTGCTTGGAGTGACAGGAAAGGAATGAGTTCTAATCTGTTACTAAATCACCCAGATCTGAGAGCACACAACTGTGAACAACTCAGGGCAACCTGCTGGAATCCCAGCCCCGAGACTTTAAGAGTCTGACAAACAATCACAAAGGAAAACAATGGTTCAGATTTCAGCCACTGGCTTGGAACAGCTAACACATCCATCTGGCAAGCCTCCCGAAAGACTTCAGAGGGAAGGGAGAATACTTGGAATTTGAACTTCACTGCTAAAAATATGTATTCTTTGAGAGCCATGGTGAAACTAGATGCAGCAACAATCATCCCACCATCCACTGGCACGGATTCACTGGAAGCTAATCCCAGCCAATACAACCTTTTATCCTAATGTAGTCTGAGCAAACAGACAAGTGTGTATCCCAGGAATTTCACAGATCTCAGCCATATTTAAGCAGCTCCATCCCTGCAGATGAGGACTGAGCTGTCCTCCTCCACAAAGAGCCCATCTTGTTCACTTATCCAACAGCTGCACCCCCATCCTTCAAGGATGGAGACCCTGTGGCATTCTGGGTAGACAAGATCCCCTAGAGCACAGCATTCTTGTAGTCTGGGTGGTCACAAGAAAGCAAAGACTGGCAGAGAAAAAGGCGGCATAATGGGGGCCAAGGAAGACTTGACCAGACCCTAGGGGAGGCCCACATTGCCATGCTTCCTAGGTTGCTAGCTCGTCTTGTGACTTTCAGTCCTAGGAATATTGACATTAGCTTGAGTCTCCTATCTACCTTACTGTCTAGAAATGATATTAAGGAGTCCAGGTTCATTGCATGTCTGACATGTGTCTACTGTAAATTCCAAAGGGCCTTGGAAATATTTCTTTAGGTGTCCTTGTTTGGGGGTAGTACCTATTTTCTATATAGATATTAAATTCATTTTGGGCTCTAATGGAATGGAATGACTCAATGGTAAAGGCACTGAGTGCCAATGCAGATCCTGGTATCCTCATCATAGAAAGAGAAAACTGACTCCTGAAAGTTGTCTTCTAGCTTCTACATAGTCATAGTGGGATAATAGGAAGCATCTCTCCCCACCCCACACACACAAATGCACACACACACATACACACATGCACGCAGGCTCATGCATGCTCACACACTCACTTACACATAAAGCTAAATATAATACACTTTATGGTGATTTGAATAGGTATGCCCCCATAGACTCATGTGTGAATGCTTGGACCATAAGAGTGGCACAATTAAGAGGTATGGCCTTGTTGGAGTAGATGTGGCCTTGTTGGAAGAAGTGTGTCACTGTGGCCATGGGATTTGAGGTCTCCTATGCTCAAGCTGTGCCCAGTGTGGCATATAGTCCCTTCTGCTGCCTATGGATCTCAGCTCCTCCTCCAGGATCATTCCTGCCTGCACTCTGACATATTCCCCACCATGATGACAATGGACTAAACCTCTGAAACTGTAAGCCAACCCAAATGAAATGTTTTCCTTCATTAGAGTTGCTGTGGTCATGGTGTCTCTTCATAGCAATGAACCCCTAACTAAGACATGCTTATCTCTTGTGAAACTTCACTGAGGCTCTCACAAAACACTTGTGATGTGGGGGCAGGGTTAGACCGAAATCCTGGAAGGAAAATAAACACTTGGTGAGAACATGGCAATGTCTGCCATAACACCTTTCAGTTCCTTCTGCTTCTCTCCTCCCCTCCTCCTTCCCATCCTTGCCATTCACTGTCTCACATAATTTGCTCACTGTTGTTCCTTCATAATGCTCTTGCCTACCAAGTAGCATAACCTCTGAGTGCTGCTCAATTAAGCAGATTCTACTACCAGACTTTCTCAAAAATGCAAATCTATTTGCCACCTAACCCAGCTGATTCATAAAAGAGGGCAATTATATGCCTTTATAGGTTTTGTTAGCAGAGGCAAAATGACTGTAGTCCCAGCTCTTGAGAGGCTGAGGCAGGATATCACCACAGGTAGTTTGTACTACAGAATAAGACTGTCCCAAAACAAATAAACCAAGCCTTTTCAAAATGGCAGCCTGGATTGTGTTAGGAGATAAGTCTACAATTGAATCAGGTTCTGGTGGTGAGCACATTCTTTCCACTGTGTCAGTCATAATCTTTTATCTCCTTAGTTGTGCCTCCCAGTGTAGCCACACCCCAACCCACAGCACCTGGCACACAGAAAGACTCCTGCTTGGCAAGTGGCACAACCCTCCATAGCTGCTGAGTGGAACAATATTCTCCAGAGGACAATGAGAAGGTTGTTCTACCTCGGTGGCCCTGCAATGTTCCCCAAGGCAGTGCGAGTTCACCTGGGTTTAACTGAGGCCAACTGGAAACAATAGGGTGTCTTTGGATCCAGTTAAAGATGTTGCCCATAAACTGTAAGTTTTCATGGCATTCATTACATGGAAACACTATTTTATAGCCAAGTTTCTGAACACATTTCTCTCTCTCTCTTTTTTTTTTTTTTTTTTTTTTTTTTTACAAAGGAGATATTTATCCTGGAAAATGTGAAACAAGACTTCGGGGGTGTGAACATGTTGTTGAAATGAGTCCTTCAGACACAAAGCAATTCACCCAAGTTAATTATTTATCAAAACCCACCTGCCCTCTGGAAACATCTTTGTTTTGGCAGAATTTTCCGCTCTCTAGGAAACAGGCCAATGGACTTCTCTCCTACCTTTCTTTATCATGGTACATGACTTTCAGAGTGAGCTGTTTTAAGCATCATTGAACACCCAGGTGGGCTGGCAAGAGAGCAGCAAGGAGGTTGAGGAGATGGTTCAGGAGATAAAGCACTTGCTTTTATGGTAAGGATCTCAGTTCAGATCCTCAGAACTCAAATAAAAAAGCCAAGCAGGTGTATCAGCCTGCCTCTAATCTCAGCACATCAGAGGCAGAGACAGGGATCCCTGGGACATGGTGGTTAACTAGAGCAGCTTGAATCAGCGAACACCAGCTTCTGCAGGAGAATGTGCAGCATTAAGTGAGAGCCATCAAGAATGTCAGTTTCCAGCCTCCATATACATGTAAGACCATACATGTGAACATGTATACACACCCACAAGAATACCGCAAACATATACAAAAAAGTTAAAAGATAGAGAGACAAAGATAGAAAGACAGACAGACAGACAGACAAGAGTACCAAGGCTTCTAGTTCCTGATTCTCCTCTAGGGTTGATCCTAAAAGAGAATAATAAACACGGGCTACTTAAGTACCTGCTGTATGTCAGACCTTGTAGGAGACACAACATTACACTGTTTTCTTCAGTCCAGTGAGACTTTTATGAGTTTATCTATTTACTAAGATATGTAATTAGGCTCCAAGACCTTAAGCATTTCTATTGCATCCCTGTCTGTCTAACTTCATGGCATAGACTCCCCATATCTGACAAGCATTAATATAAACTGTGTAATCAAGGTAGCTATTGAACCAATAACTATCCATAGTGACTTTTGGAAGCCTATGGGGTCAGAATTGACCAAGGACACTCCATATATCAAGTGAGTTTAAGTTTGATGCTGTCATCCTTGTCCTTCTGGCTTCTTTAAATTTCCAGGGGACCTTTCTTTAGCCTAGATCTAGAATAGTTGTGAGATCAGATACAACAAAAGCAGCAGAGAAAGGTAGGAAGAAAAGCAAGATGAAGGTGACATTAGCAAGGAAGAAGGAAAGACAGTTACTCTCTGGACTGTGTGGTCTTTGAAGACTTTAATTTCCTAGAAGGAGCACTCAGCTAGCTTGGTTATGAGTGGCATGCCTCCACCTCTGCCTCTTTTAAATGTTTTAGCTCAGGAAAGTTTTCTTCCATCTGGAGTGGCTTTACATCTTTAGGTGCTGGGTCTTGTGGAATCATGTCTTTCATTTCTCTAATGTCATTTTCAAGAAGTCTACTCAGCATGAATGCAATTGTCCATCCACCCTTAAAGGCCGCCAGTGAGAAGGGATCCACAGAGCATCCCCACCTGAGCACGAGCTCTGCCATCTGCATCTGCTCCCTAGTCCTCCTATTTGTCTTTTGCTAGCAATGCTTCCTCTCAACACACGGTATTGTTGCAGAATTCTGGCCCATTTCACTGGTACTAGAACTGAGGTATATTCAAAGCAATGTCTCTTTGGTCTCTATCTCTGACTCAAGCCAATATGATCCTTTGGAGGAGCGTGACCCCTGGGTGACTCCACTCCCTCAGGTCACCCAGTTCCTCAAAGAGCCTGTGGATGGTGACAGCTAGAGCCCCAATGGCAATCACACAATCACACATAGCCCTTCTTACCTTCATCCCTTCTAGCCCCAGGGATGTTGTACCCACAAATAAACCATCCCACCCAAGCGGATCAGGTTACTCTAGGCTTAATCTCAGAGCAAGACATCGTGGTCCTTTTTCATAGATTCCCTATACCCAAGGAAGAACTTAAATGGGATCAGTTTAAATATATATCATATGAGATTCTCATGTGTGTATTGGAACCCACATTGGAGAGAGAAGGCTTTAGAAATACAAATAGCCCAGCTTTCCCTAGAGTTTGCATAGAGAGGCTAAGAGACACTATGCATATCACTCAGCTCAGTACCTCCTCTATCCGGCATCCTGAAAGTCTTGCTTATCAAACAAAAATGTGCTTTAATGAGCCACTAACTCATCTAGGACACTGAATTTCTAGACAAAGGTTGACCTGGAAACACTTTCTGAGATATTCCTGGCTGGTGGAGTAGAAATTTGGGGCAAAGTATGGGAACTCTTTCTAACCCGAGTTACTCACAGGCAAAAGACCATGGTACAAACTAAGACAGAAGGGCACACTATTTGTCAGGGATAATTTGAAATTATAACTATGTTTTTCTTATTTTACATGGTGTTGGCTCCTAGAACAGGGAAATTAGTTCGCACCGAATATCCATGCCCCCTCTTTGCTCCCCAGCCTCTCTTGCAAGCAGTTATGAGTGAAAGAGACATTCCTGTGTTACCTCAAAATCAAAGTATTTAAAATCCTATCTATCTCCCCCAATCTTTCCCATTTCTGCAGGCTGAATGAGGATTTTGCATTCCAAACTGGAGTTAAAAGATTCTGGAGTATCTGTCAGCTTGGGTCCCAGAGTGACTTCAGGCAATCAAGTCCACACGACGATGGGTGGTAATATAAAATAAACAAAAAATTACACATTTAAGTCATTGAGCTGCTGACAGTCTGGGATCAATTCATTACTGCAGCAAATGATGGCTAATATAGCTACAGCCATAGAAAAACGTTCTGAAATCAATTGATTCAGCAGATCAATAGGTTGAAAAAACAGTAGAGGGTCAAAAGGCTAATGGCAATCTTCAAAACTGTCAGTACGTGGCAGGTCTTACAACTGGTCTGTGGGCACCAATCTGTCACTTCCTAGCATAAAGAGACAAGACAGAGTGGTTTCTGTGGAATATATTTATGCTAGCCACTTTATATAGTGCACTTAGCTTACCTAATATTCTCTAGTTGTTCCTATTACTAGTTCACATATACAAAAATAAGTTTTGTTAGTCACATATGACTGGCTATGTGGTAGAGCTATGGTTTTCAGGCCAGGGAATTTCCATTCACAGCTCTAACTCTGGAAAAAGAGGCTTCCAGTGATTGTGGCGGGGCTCGGATGGCTCAGGCCTCTACTGTTGCTTCCTGGAGTCTTCAAAGATCTCTAAATAAGCTTTGATGATTTTGAACCCTTTCTGGCGCATTCATTCCCCCTTTAATCTCACAGCACCGTCTCTATTTCTGTTATCACCTGTTCAGTTTCTGCTATAAATCCCAGATACAATCTTTAGTGCCTCTATATCAGGCATTCCCAGTCCTATACACCCAGTGCTCAAGATTGAACTTCAGGCTCCATGCATACAAGGCAAGTGCTGCGCCACTCCGTAGCTCTATCCCAAGCCACAGGTTAACATCTTATTTTGAGGCAGGGTCCCACTAAGTTTGCCAGGCTGGCCTTGAACCCCAGTCTTTATTTAGTCCACACATCCCTTGGACTTATGACCTTATGGTGTCAGCATCCTGAGTAGCTGAGATAACAGGCCTGGTTCATAGCAGGACTTCTTAAGCCATAAGTAACATTACTGAGGAAAACTCAAAATAATCTAATCCCCTTTCAATTCATACAATCTGAAAGACCCAAGGCCAGAGGTGTGGTCACAATTTAGCAGGTGCAACCTTCCTCTTAGGGTGGCTTTACATAGAGTCTGACTCCTCTCGAGGTTTCAGAATGGTGCTGAGCCTAAATCTGGGTTATGTGTCTTCTGGTCACATTCAGTAGGGTCAAAAGCACTAATATGAAGATCTACTTCAGTCTTTTGGGGCCCCAGGAGAATGACCTGGGACTCTGACTTGAGCCTGCATGACCAAAACCAAACTATTATAGCAACGAAGAGACTCAGATTAATTTTTGCCAATTAGAGCTCACCTGCAGAGCTGGTCCAGGTTCAGTCCTACCTGACTTACAGAGTAAGAAAGGGTGGATATAGCAGGGGTCCAGTCACAAGGCTAACCATCCGACATGGTTCACTCATCACTAGCAATGCCTTTTGTTTTCAGGCAAACAAAAGGTGGTGGTGGTGGATTCAAGTTCAAGTAAATTTCCACACTTCAGCACTCATTCTTTGGATCTATTTTGTTTATAAAAATAGAACACGTGCATTTACATCAAAAGGTGAAAGCAATAAAACAAGACCAAAACCAAACAAAAGCAGACTAGCTCAGAAGCAGCCCTTAACCACCCACACGAAGCACCCTTCAGCATCTCTGCTGCTGGCTGGTTCTGCTCTGGGCTTAGCATTTGAGACTTCGTTCACACTATGCACAGGTTTAACCTGGCACCTGCTATTGGGCATACTCAAAGGATGCTGAACGGCCTCATGCTAGAACCAGGCTGGGTGAGGACTCCGCCATGGGTACCCCAGACTTTCCCACAGACTGACTGAGATATATACTTTGTGGATTTTTGTGAATATCTTTCATTCTAGGTTACTTTCCCTTTTAAATGGTTTCTGAACATCTCTCCTAATACTTTTTTTTTTTTCAAAAATTACATGTAGAAAGATGGTACACTCAGTCAAATGATTGCTTCATAAGCATGAAGAACTGCGTTTGGTCCCCTGAACACCTATGTAAAAATCTTACAATCCAGGCTCTGGAGAGGTACAGACAGGAGGATACCTATGGCTCACAGGTTGCCAGCCAAATCTGAGAATTCCAGGATAGTGAGAGATCCTGTCTTGAAAAACAAGGTGGATGACACCTGAGGAGCGACACCCAAGGCTGTCCTCTGGCTGTGATAGGCATGCACACAGATGTACATGTGCCTCACACACATGTACATACATGCACATGCGTGTGCAAAGGTAGAACAAGTCATTTTCCATTACATAATTTTTGACACTGACATAATTCCAGAAAATAATTTTTTAATTTTCACACATATCTTTCAGTTTCTTCTTTCTTCACTCCTTTTTTTTTTTTTTCTTTTAATAGGTCTTCCATGAAGATCAAAATTAGGTACATCCCTACGCTGATTTTTCTTTAAAGCATAGTCTCACTATATACTCAAGGCTGGTCTCAAACTCCCCCTCCCCAACTGTTTCCTGAGGGCTGGGACTGCTGGTGTGTCACAATGTTCAGCTCTAGACATGTCTTTTATGGTGTCAATTTCCACACATCCCCTGCTTCTGAACCAACTTTACTATGTATTTGCTAAGGGGAGTAGCTGCAAGTTATTCTTAATGCTGGGTGACTGGCTATCAGACTGCCAAGGTCAGACTCACTTGTCCATTGGCTAAAAGCCCCCCCATGAGGCTGTCAGAAAGCATGTTTTCCACAGTTACACCCTCAGACTTAGGATCTGGTTGGAGCCAATGAATACAGAGATAACTTGAATCAAGGACTTCACGGTCCAGGAGAAAAAAAGAGCATAAAGGCAGTGGGTCCACAGGGACATCTTGGTTTAAAATCTAAGTAGCTTTTGGGTCTGGTTCTCATCCATCCTTACACTGAGTCTTTCTGACCTTATGATTGTCTGTTGCTTGCCATAAAATCTGAGTGATATTTCCCCAGAACACTTCCATATCACTTTGACTCACATTTTTGCACTGGTCTCTGAAGAGAGTTCAGTTATGACTGTGTAAGTAGACAAGAAACATTTAGAGCATGGAGGTGTCTTACAAAATTTTTGAAAGTTTCGAGACTGAAAACACATGAGCACACATCTGCCCAACTCTCACACCTACTCCTAGTCTGGCACTCTCTGCGTGGTTCAAACCCACTCACAACTTCTGCCGGTCCAGCCAGGTCATTCAGATACACTCAATATGCAAAGGGATAACTCTGCTCTATCCCCTACCAGCCTTCCTGAGAATTGTTCTGTGAAAACGCTATCATTGTGCCCACGGCTGGCCCCAGGCTAAAGTGGGAAGTGGGAGAAGCTTGCATTTGGCTCTCCCCAACCTCTCTCAGACTCTCCCTCCTGCAGCTGCCAGCTGCACCCCTGACCTAGCTTTTCCCATCCCACTGTGCCTCCATTAGAAACCACCCCGTCTGGCTGCCACTCCTCCAGGCCTGCCAGTGGGTTTTCCTTAATAGGACTTTTCTAAGAGACGGAGACTTAACCCTCAAATGCTGTGAAGTTGGAATGATGTCTTGGGCCAGAAAGAACCCTATCCATTTAAGGAAACTAAGAGACACACCCAGGCAGTCCTAAGTCACCATGCCAGCCATCACTTTGAGCACTAAGCCCTGAGCTGGTGCCCCTTGCTCCTTTTGTGGCCTTTTGTGCTTCTGGCTCCAAGATCCCCTGCCTCCCATTTACCATGCAAAGTTTGGCCTCTCCCTTTGGCCTCAATCCACAAAGATACAGTCCTTAACATGGCTACCCCTCCCTTCTTCACATCCCTCCAACCCTGCCTACTCCCTGGGGCAAACCATATCTACCCGCTTTAGCAGTCTCCTCCCATGTCAAGCTCTGACCTCCTACAGGATCTGGGCAAAACTGGTCCAAAGACAGGAGTCCCAGGTCTTAATAGAGAACAGGTAAGCTCTTGATCAACACTCATACCCTAAAGACACAGTATTTCTCTGCTTTGGGCCTCAACTTGTAAAACACCAATAGCAGTGATCACTACTGAATGTTTGTGCAAAGTCACTTGTGAGCACTTATAGACATGAACCTGCTCACCACAGAATATGTGTTCTGAATCTTGTCCAGTAACAGGAGCCGTTATATTCCTAGCAGTAATGTTCTGGGAACTCTGGGCCAGGCCCTGCAAATGAACTGTGGCAAGGGCTGCTTGTCCAGATGGGGGCAGCAGAGAGCTATATGAGGGTTAAACTGGGACCCATGGGGCCACCTGGGGGTCCAAAGTAGACAGCCAGGACCCAAGGCCTGAGACCAAGCAGAGCAAGCTAGACAAGAAATAGAGCTAGGAAGAACCTCTTCTGAAGTGCCTCCCCTAACTATCCTGCTCCTCCCTCTACTTCCCCAGATTGCCTATCACCATTTGCTAGGGCTGAACTTTCTGAGCAGTGTGTTCCCTCCTGACTGACACGTTTGAATAGGTCAACTGTGAGCAGGGGAAAGTTGAATGTTCTTAGCTAAGAGTCCAAGCATTTCAAGCACCAACCATGGACCACCATGGGCCTTCTCATCCAAGAGCTGAACCATTCTTCACAATCATGTCTCCACTACTCTGTTGACTGCTAATTCTGGTCTAATTCTACCATGCCTGTCAGAATACTGTCTGCTTTCCACGTGTAGCTCAAATGCTCTCTTTGTTAGGATATCTGCCTGGATTTGGCCAGTACCTAACTAGAAACATCTCTCTTTGGATATCTCTCAGCTCTCCACATCAGATTTTCCAGTGGTATCCGTGGCTATCGGCATCCTATCCAGAGTGATAAATGACGGCATTGCTTCCCCTGGGATGCAGGAAGTTCTGTCACAATCTGTCTCCTCTAAGATGGGAATCTTGGTGGCTTCCTCATCTCTGGCTATGAGAATAAACAGAGAGTACATGGAGCCAGCCTGGCAGTGGCAAGCACATGGGGACTGTCTCGTCACTACACTGTCATATGTCACCATTATAGAGGGGCTTTGTTCCCCAGTGACCAACCATGTAAGGTCTTAAGTATTCAACTTATCCTCAAGACAGCCCTGGATCATAGAACAACAACAATAACAACAGTAATCAAGGCCAGCAAGATGGCTCAACAAGTAAAGGTGCTTGCCTCCAAGTCTGAAGACCTGAGTTCAAGCCTGAAGAATGACTCCAAGTTGTCTTCTGACTCACCAGCACTGAGGTACACATGTGTGCACACACAGAATGAGCAAAATGTAATAAAATTTTAAAACAAGAGTAACCACTTGTCTGGGAGCAGGTCTAGTCATTTCAAGCCACAGAGTCACTGGAGAAGCCATACACACACACACACACACACACACACACACACACACACACACACACACACCCCACAGTGAGGCAGCAAGAGAGTAGGTAAAAGGACAAACTATGACAGTGACGAGAGAGGAAAACTTTTTTGTTGTTATTTAGAAAGATAGTGATGTTTTCGATAAAAATTTCAACCCGGAAATTAAAATTTAAACAACATAAGTGCCTGGGAGAACCAAGCAGCAGCAAGCAGTCCCTTAATGGCAAGATGCATAGCCTTTATTTTTTAATGTGGAGAAGGAAAGGATTTGTCATTAAAGTTTAAAAATAATCAGAATCTCAGAATCAAAATCCCTTTTGTTCCAGCGAGCTGGCAGCACTGAGGGGGTGATTGTGTGTGCTGAGTGGGTGTCCAGGAAACAGTAGTCATTTGTGTGTGTGACAGGAGTCTCGTCCAAATCTAAATTTAAGCAAGTGTTGGCCTTCTTGGATTGTATAATTTTTGGATAAATTAGCTCAAACTAAGCGTTGGAGTTGCTTGTGTGAGCTCTCTTCCCTCTGTCCCCTTACCCATTCTCTCCCCTGCGTTTAATAATTAGAACACTTGAGCCAAAAATTTGCTGGCCAGCTGCAGTGGCCCAACCGTCTGGTTCACTCATTATTTCTAGAACTTGATACAATCACGGCCTTTGAGCAAATTAGAGTAATATTTGGTGTGTTGGTATTCTGTCCCCACCCTTCCCACAGCTCACCAATGTGAGACACAGACAGACAGCTTGAGCATATCATACTAGAGAATTCTGTCTTCTCAGTTCCTACAAGCCATAGTACCCGTTGATGTGTCTGCCTTCTTCCCTACCACAGTGTGGGAAGGAAAGACAGCCTGGGAAAAGCCTAGTGTGTAAGCGTCAGACAGCTTAGCTCTGCTTCTAAACCAGCCATGTGGCCTTGGCTCACTGGGCTAACTTCTGAGTTTCTTTCTTTCTTTCTCTCTTTCTTTCTTTCTCTCTCTCTCTCTCTTTCTTTCTTTCTTTCTTTCTTTCTTTCTTTCTTTCTTTCTTTCTTTCTTTCTTTCTTTCTTTCTTTTTAAATCTTAAACACGTGGCAACATTGGTCATGACAGAGGGGCTGAAGGCAAACTTTCGGTCTTCAAAAAACTTTAAAGTTGTTTCTACAGTTTGTGGTGTGCGTGTGTGCAGGGTGGAAGCCAGGCATGCTACAGCATGTGTGTGGAAGATAGAGGACAACTTATGGGAATTGGGTTTTGGCTTTTTTTTCCTTCTGCCATGTGAGTCCTGGGGAATCAAACTCAGGATTGGTAGCAAGTGCCTTTGCCCACTGAGCCAACTCCCCCATCCTTGCTGTCAAATCCTATGTCTACTACCTTCTCTGCAACATTGAACAGATTGTTTAACTTCTGACCCTCAATATCCTCATCAGGAAAAATAAGTGTAGCAACATCATCTGGAGCTTGAAGTTTGTGGGGGTGAGGGGGAGTTAAGATAGGTGGAAAGAGGAAAATACACTCTCCTCAAGTTTAAACTCTACAAGGGTGTGGGGTCCTTCTCTCTATCCATAGGATGTAGGAGAGTGACAGCAATTTCGCTCAGAGGGGGGTCAATTTATATTTATCCACTCACTCCCAGCTTACTTTTAAAAATGATCCTTTGTGATTCACAATAAAGTCAATACAATGAAACCAGAACATCAAAGCTGTGAGTCGGGAAGCCGCAAGCTAAGGGAGGATGTGCTTGCCCTCAGAGCCACCCAGGCACAGGACTAAGCAGCATCGGAGGGGCCCTCTAGCCCTGATGGTCAGGGTCTCGCTTGAGAGACAGAATTACTATTGCTGGCTTTCATAGGACTTTGGCAGCTCTCTAATCCTGTCTGAAACCATAGTTTTTCCATCTGAAAAGTGTAAAGATTCTACCCAAGGAGCTAAGACTCGTTGTGGGACTAGAATCTGAAGCTGTGAGGACATGAAGACAAGAGCAAATTGATTTTTATCATCGAGGTATTCCAGTCCTCCCGGCATGCTGCAGTGCACACATGTGGAACTCTCTGAGTCAAGCTAGAGAACACTACTACAGGAGGTTATCTCCAAAGCCATGCAACAATGAAGGGAAAGGATACTCTTGTCTAAGAAAAGATAGCCTTCTGCAAGAACTATAGCTTAGAATGTTTCTTTTATCACGAAGAAGATTAACAATTATCCATGAGGACAGAATTCCTAACTAAAGGGAAGAATATTAAAAAGGGTGAGAGGCTATAGCATGTAGCTCAAAAAATAAAGCTAAGATGCTAGGCAGAGATGAGAAGTAGAGGATGTGTGTGCTGACACCTTCTCACATTGGTCCATGGCCAGCCTCACTAGTCAATCACAGCCTCACTAGTCAATCAATATGCAGCTGAGTCAGGATGCAGCCATAGCATGCTTCTCAACCAGTGTCTCAGACAACCACTCTCAAGATCTCAGACTGGACAGAGGATGGAATTCAAGTTCTCCTATAACATACTCCAATGGCCTACATGTATGCATATCTGTATCTAACATATACACACATATTTATACACATACACCAATGGTATACATGTGAGCATATCTGTATTAATACTTACATATATATGCCAATAATATAAGTTAGCATATCTTTTTATTATATATATATATATATATATATATGCCAATGTGTGCACATCTGTCTATATCTCACTCATATCTGTGTATATTTTTTGGTTACATATGTGTACAGATATGTAAAGATTTGACCAAAAGAGCTAAAATCTATAGCAGAAAATAATCCTAGAGAGCAAGGCAAGACCAAACTACAGAAAGCACTGATGCTGTAACCAAGAACAGAAACAAGGGACATGCTGATGTGCCCTCCAGGCTCAGCCCATCTCACATTGAGGGGATAGCCATGGGTTTTGTGGGCAGCAGACCTCACCGTCACACACACTGAACTGCAGGAGTTGAAGCCATCCCTGCCGAGGATTTCCGCCCTTCATCTGGGCCGTAATCCACCTCCCAGGCCACACAGTGCCTGGCTTGTGCTTAAACAAGGCACGCACTGTACCAGTGTTCTCACATCACGCTGCGGGAAGGCAAACAGAGCTGGGGACCTATGCCAAGGTTTTCAAAGGCTGCCCTGAAACGTAAATGTGGTCTCTGTACATTCTTCAGGCGACGGTGGGGATCATCTCTGTGGTACCAGGGCCGGCACAATTACCCTATTACTACCCGATGGTGGCTCCTGATGAATGCATCTCTGTGATGGTTCCATTTAACCTGACGACAGGAAAAGGAAAATCTATGGAAGGGGGCATGAGGCAGAGTTCCATGAGCTCATGTCTAGTGGGGAAAGCTAAAGGCATGTGAAGGCTGGGGGTGAGTGGATCGCATTGTTTCTGGCTTCAGGGCCAATGCTGGCCTCCTTCCTCTAAGGACCTCCATGCTCAGCTTCAGTGTGTGGGGACAACTACCTGCTGGAATTCAGTGGAACGGGGTCCACAAAGTAGTCAGGATGTAAGCAGCTCAAGTCTGTGTACCCTGAGTGAATCAGTCTCTCTCTCTCTCTCTCTCTCTCTCTCTCTCTCTCTCTCTCTCTCTCTCTCTCTCTCTCTCTCCCCCCACCCCCTTCCTAAGGCCTCCAGGTAGCCTCCCTTAAGCACTTCTAACATCATGGAAGGGAGTAAAATTTAAATAAAAGATGTACACCAGTTTTGAAAGAACAGATAAAGAGAATATAAAAGTCAGATAAAGCGCAGAGTAGAACAAGCCACTTAGGTTTGCTGTGCCTAGGGCTCCACATCATCAAATAAAAGAATAATGGAATCTCTGTAAGATGCTTGAGGGGGCAGTGAAATGCACTTCTACTCACTACCCACAAGTAGGAAAACTGGGGGGGGAAGGGGTGTCAGGATACTCAGGTCTGGTCTAGCCTGGCTTCTGAACCAGCTGGTCCCCCCCCACACACACACACATAGAAACCTCTAGACACTTGAAGCAATGCTATGAAATGGGGACACATGCTAAAGGCAGCAACCAGACAAATGGGAGACACTATAGTGGCCAGCATCTGTGGATACTTCTCATGACTCTAGGAGGGACAGTGGGTTCTGCTGCTACTTCCTCTGAGTCTTTCTAGTTCATCTTGTGGATTCTCTCATCCTTCCCAAGACCATGGCAGGTCAGGAGAACTGAGAAGAAATCAGACTTGATGAGTATAGGAAGTCTCGAACCTTAGGAAAGCTATGGAAGTGGTATTGGCAAATGCAAGACTGAGCCCTGTGCTTAAGTTGAAGGAAGGGGTCCTGCAAGGAGACGCCAAGTTTGGCCCTGGAAAGGCAATTTCTCCAGGTCACATGTCATGGGGAAGGGCAAAGCAGAAATACTAAAACGTGCACGAGTCTGCAGGAAAAGCAACAAGGACCGGCTAGTCCATAGTTTCACCTTAGGCATTCTTCTTTGGATAGTAAGGCAGTCACTTTTCTCATTGCTGGGACAAGAAAGCAACCTACGAAAGGTTTGGTTTTGACTTGTGGTTTAAGAAGGGATGCAGTCTGTTCTGCAGAGGAAGGCATGGCAGCAGGGCTGTGAGGCAGCTGCTCATTCTAGATCTGTAGTCAGGACACAGAGAGCAGACAGGAAGTAGGACTGGACTATGAACCCTCCAGGCCCTCTCCTGGTGACTCGCCCCCTCCTTCAGGGCTCCGTCTACCTCTTAAGGTTACACACTTTCCACAATCTAAGAAGTTTTATATCCAAAACTGAGCAAGGAGCAGCATTCACATCAGCTGAGGAGTCCCTGCTGCCACACTCTCAAGGTCTCCAGCTCAGCCAATGAGAGTGCTTCACTCCTGTGTCAGGGTGATTGATTTAGGGATTGATATGTGCTTGGAGATGACCCAGGAAGCCTCACAAACAAGTTTTCTCTGAAAGGCTACAGAAGAGAAACTCCTTCTACTGGCCTTTCTGGCTGATGGGGTCAAGGGCTATTCATATGAGTGGGACTGAATACCCTGAAAAGGGAAGCACCACAAACAAATGTCACTCTGGGAGATAAAAGGGGAAATTCTCAACCTCATATGGAGTCCTTGCTCCAACCACACCTTCAAGTGACACGTCCTGGATGCTGGTTGGCTTCAGTCTTCAGTGCAAAGGCCAATGACTGATTTTGTAAATATGTGTGTCTCCTCTGCACTTGACCTAGGGGAGAAATATTCTCATTTATTTAATAGCTAAGCCAGATTGACTCAAACGCCTGTCACTCACATGTCTAAGAATCCATCCCAGTCCAGATAAATAGCGGGCATCAGCCACTGCTGACGAGACTGTGACTATGGCCATGAGGGAGGGTGACCAAGAGAGCCTTACCTGCCACAACGAGGTAACAATGAAACCCAGAGAGGAGTGGAAGAGTACAAGACTTATTCAATGAAAATTCAGTTATTGTAGTTGGAGAAAAGGCTTCCTGCTAATGGGAGAGAACCTGGGCTGGTGGAACGAGCAAAGCTGCCTCCTGCTGGAAGACCATAAGAACCATGGGGCCAATCAGCAGTGAGTGGGGCTGGATGGGTGACTTCAGTTCTTTCCTGGCCTGGTACTGTGTATTTGAGCCTCCTGCTGGGCCAAGTAGTGACTTTGCAGGCCCTGAGGAATTCTCATCATTTCCCAGGGATCTTTCAGCTTGGGTTTGGCTCCTATGCCAAGGCTCTGACAGCTTTATTAGCACCTATAATTCAATGTGAGCATCGATGTGTTGGGAAACACTTTGGGGCTATCTGTTAAAGTCAGTTTAATTCCCTCTCAAATGCCTCTTTGTTTGCCAAAGTGCCAGGCAGAAGACTTCCAGGTAGGCGGGGAGATGAGCTCCAGACAGGGATCAGCGGGACATGTCTGCTGAGAGCACAAGTCACTTTGCTGGGGGCTGATGTCATTTCCAGTTAGTGGGCTCCTGGCAGAAAGGTCTGCAGAGGCTCAGATGACATCACTGGAGACTAGCCTGTCATTGGCGGAGATAACAAATGGAGCTCAGGCCCCAAGTTCCTGCTGCCCCAGGAAGTCTCAATTCATTCCTTGGCCTCACTCTTTAATAGGGGTCTGGAAAGGAGATGCCTTGGACCCCAGCAAACTCTTTCTGGCTACTTCATGGAAACAAAACAGAGGGGCATCTAAACTTTCCTCAAAGTATGCAGTGACTACTGTCATAGTGTGCAGCTCAGATAACTGGTCATCTACCCAGTGTCTATTTTCCCTTCCTCCTGTTTCTAGAATATGCCACAGCCACTAAGCCAATCCTCAAAAGACTGGATCTCCCCTTGACAGATCCTCACTACGCCAAGTCTTCCTTCCTTCCTTCCTTCCTTCCTTCCTTCCTTCCTTCCTTCCTTCCTTCCTTCCTTCCTTCCTTCCTTCCTTCCTTCATTCATTCAAAGTTCTATCGAGTGTGTATTTTAGTGAACATTGCTCCAGACACTAAGAATACTTATCTTAAAAAGAAAACTCAAACTTTTGCCTACATGAGTCTTAATTCTAGATGAGACAACAAAAAACTAGCACAAAATGTATTATAGAATTAGCATGTGACATCAGAGCAAAGTAATCTAAATATATATCGAGAAACAGGCTGGCTGTTTTAGATAAGTCAGTAACTGGGAGATGATGTGTGAGTCTTGGGAAGAGTATTCATTTCCAATGATGAATCTGGGTTGAATGAATGAGCAGATGAATGAATGAATCTGAAAGCTTTGGTGCTCACTCACTTTTAGGTACATTAGAATTGGAATCAACAGACCTGGCTTCTAAGACTGGTTCTCTTTCCTGCTCCTTGTAATTTGGAGTGAGGACATGTGCTTTCAGGGCTTCAGTTCCCTGCTTGCACACTGGGAAATTGGACTCAACTGTCACTGGGGGACCAGCTTCCTCTGCCATTCTATGACATTGTAAAAACAGAGGCTTTGGGACCTGATATGATGAGAATGTCTCCCTGCCACTCTGCTGTACAGCTTCCAGCAAGTCAGAGCTCCTGTCCAGTAGTGTCTTCATCTCTGAAAGGATGGTGACTTATGGTCTGTCCAGCATAAGTTTCTAGGAAGTCACAGTGTGCTCTCCTGATATCCCCTGCTGCTGGAAATAGTAAAAGCAAGAACAACCCCTGGGTATAAACACACACACAGGCACACACCTAGACACACATGCATAGCCACATCAACACATGTACATGCACATATATGTACACACATGGAAGAGAACCTAGGCATTTCCTTTAAAAACAACTGTACCCCGGGGATCTTTCTAGACCCAAGCCTGGCCAGGGTGGGCACACCAGAAACTTCCTGAGGTGGATATGACTTGGGGGAAGAGTATTGGCATCTTTCAACACTTCTCCAATAGCTAGAAACCACCCTAAAAATCTTCCAGGTCACTCCTGTGTGTCCACTGAGGGCCTGGGGATGAATCCCAGCCTGTGGGACTAGGAAGCTGTTCCTGGCTAGACACACAATGAATGTTCAACTGTCTTCTAGCTCAGAATTCTGTATCTCGAGAATTAAAATAGCAAGTGAGCAATAACAGTAGCATAAGAGGCATCTGTAGAGTTCCCAGTCCAGGGAATTAAAAGTCAAAGGTATCCCAGTCTAGTTCATTAATTAAAATTTTCAAAAAAAAAAATTGCTAGCAATTTCCCAAGGCCTGTCTTTTCACAAAGTAAAACAAACAAATAAACAAAACCACAATGGAAAAGTTTCTTCTGTTGTAGTTAAGCTCACTCAGACTAACTGAAGTGTCTGGTTTCAAATTATATCTGCTCCTTGTTATTAGCATTATTGCCGCAATTGTAACTTACATGGTGGTTTACATTTTAAGACTTGGTCATTTGTAACTTACAGGAAGAGATGAATACAAGAGGTCTTCTATATCTGAAAGTTTGGAAGTCAAAAAGCTAAAAAAGCTTCCTGGCCAGGGCATTGCTGGACACTCTATCACTTCCTTTGATGTCCAGAGCCCAAGGACCTCTGAGCTGTGTAGGAGTGGCCCCAAAAACACAGGCTCCAGGGAAAGGGGGAAGAGACACTCTGCTGACAGTGACTAATTTTATTTCCAGTTAACTGGCTTTCAGCAGATATGCTACAGATGTTCAGATGACCTCATTAGGGACCAGGATGTCAACAAGACAGACAGGAAGAGCCCTGCTCAAGATCCCTATGGGACCTATAGCTTTGGGATCCCTTATTTCTTGAGCTTTTCAAAGGGAGAGGATTTCAACTAATTTTATGTGGCATCATAAAGAATTCTAGAGAAGACTGAGTTTATCTTGTTTGAGATAGGCCAGTTACTGTAAGAGCCCAAGTCTTCCCACCCTTCCATCTTCCTCATGAGTTATCTTCATTGTTTGCTGTCATATGAGGTCCTTCTGGGCAGATTGGAGAATAGGCAGATATTTCAAGATATTCAATGACCAACTCTAAAAAAAAAAGAGAAAACCTGCACTTACGTCACTGTCTAAATGACCCTAAAAACCAGACTAGGTCAGGTGTCCCACTACTGAGATGGCCAGAGCATAAGTGAGTGTTCAGGCCTGAATACATACATCTGCTTCCGTATGGTCTGAGGCTGAACACGGCAGAGGACTCTGCTCCTGCTTCCTGCCACATTCTCCCAGCCTGGGGTCACACTCATCTAGGGGACACTCAATAGATCTGTGTGGAGCAGAACCTATTTGCACAGCACAAACCAGGAAAGTAAGAACTAAGCCTAGAGAACACTGATCATGAGAGATAGTCCATGGACACACTAGACAATGGATAACCAAAGTCTCGTCACCCCAGCAAGGACATCAGACTTAAGAAAACCCCAGGGGTATCACAGGTAATAAACTCCTGCTAGAGCCAGGAATTATATTAAAAAAACAAGATTGCCTAGCACCTTACAACTCAATTGAAGATCTTGATTTTACTTCAATACAATTTAACAATTAAGGAGGGTCTCCCAGGTACCAGGTACCACTCTAGGGCAACTGTGGCAATAGAAACAGGTGTATAACTTGCCCTCAGAGAACCAGTATGAAATGATCGCAATAGCAAATCATCAAAAGAATGATAACCAATCAACTGACCAGGGGCATTTGCTGTATGTAAGGCACTGGACAACTACCTAACACATATCAACTCAACTCATCCTTATAGGAACTGTTTGATATGGGTACAGGTATGAGCCTTGGGTAATTTATCCAAAGTAAACAAACAATAGAGTCTGAATTCAGAGTCCTTTCCTGTCATATAGCCCCTGGCTCTATACTTTTTATCATCATGACTGTTCCCATAGTCAACAGCAGTAAGGGCCCCGAAAGTTCTAATGGAGGTAGACGGGTAAAGGAAGGCTCTAAGTATTTATCCCAGTCAGATTATAGCACTAGATCTGCCAGTCTTAAAACATGGTGTCCTTACCAGTGGTGGCATGGTGAAAATTTGAAACAGTGGCAGACTCACAGGTCTCCAGAGGCCCAGACCTAACTTCCCGTTAATGCTGTTCTGTCGCCTTGCAGAAATGGCTTCTAGACACTCATATCACCTTGTAAGAACCTAGAAAGCAACAGTCTTGCTGAGGGAATGTTTGTCAAACTCAGGAGTTCAAGCAGGATACTTTTAGTCTAAAGAACCAAGAAGGAAACATGGAAGGTTACTTGCTTTTCTTTATGTTTGCAATTAAAGCATTTTAACACACTCATAGACAAAAGTGCAAATTGGGAGGGGCTTATGTGACTGACAAGCAGTTGAGGGCCTTTGGAGCAAGTTCCTCATACTGCTGCCTTGGTCCTTGCTAGAAATGGCCTAGCTGAGATGGCCTGCAAGCTGCTGAGTAGGTCAGGGGCCTCTCCACCTACTATCACTGAGGGACAAGGTGTGAGTGGGCCAGCGGCAGAGTGACAGGGAAACTTTAACACAGGTATGTTCATGGACACTCAGTGCGCTCAGATGCTAGTCCGTGCTCCTCACATCTAACAAGTCATTTACTTTGGCTGATGTAATTGGCAACACCCCCAATTGCAATACAAATGGAAAATGGAGCATGAGGCTTTATATCTGGGAAAGGAGAGCAAATGAAGGGGAAGCTTATGTTTAGTGGCCCCAGAGCCATCACACAAAGTATCCCAGCAACAGGATCCTCAAGTCACCAACTTACATTTAGGTTTGGAGACCCTTTGGGGACCCCCCAACAATCCTTCTTTATGTGCTTTGCTACCCCTAACCCTGATGTTCTCAAGTGAAATGAGACTTGTAACAGTTTCCTTACATAGCCTCAAACTTAGCACCAAAGCTCCCTTCCATAGGAAATGGAGAGGCTTGTCGAGACCAGCCAAGTCAGTTCCTTTTGAAGAGGGCAGTGGAGCCAAGCTTCTCACCCCACTGATAAAGGGGTGGAGGGACTTGGGAGACATTGAGATTTTGTTTTCCTGAATCATTTTTTATTTAGGCTTCACACTTTTCCTGGGGCCTCTGGGAACTCTTCCAGTCCTGTATCTGTGATTGACTCTGGGTTCCTGAAGTAAGTGATCTGTCAGTCCTGGGCCCCGGGAAGGGGCAGAGGAGGCCTCGGCTGGGCTGAACTTGGCTCAGCCCCCTGACATTGTACATGCTAATGCAATGTGAAGTAGCAAGTCTAAATAGCCTGTCCAACTTTTTTGATGTCCCTGAACTCACAGATGGGATTCATTTCCACGCTGTTCGCAAAATGTAAATGATACAAGGACATTAAAGAGTATTAAATGACTTGATGACATTTTGGTCACATTAATGAAAAGTGGCATTTTTTAAACTACCAAAAAGAAAAGTTCGGTGGGTGGGTGGAGAAGGGGGAAGTGAAGAAGAGAAGAGACCAGCGGGGTGTGGCATGGAGTAAAAATAGGAGGAGATTTGCGTGCACCCAAAATGTAGAAGAAATGTTGGCAGCCTCTGCTCCTGTCACCGCTGCAGGGGCTTCAGTTAGTGACATTAAAACTTCAGTGACAAGGATAAGTGTGGAGAACAGAGAGAGGGGAGGAGGGGGAGGGAAAGAAGGAGGGAGGGAGAGAGAGAGAGAGAGAGAGAGAGAGAGAGAGAGAGAGAGAGAACAAACTAGTCTCACAGAGGCTGTGTTCCCTTCCAGACTGCTTACTTTGGCCAAAACAACTTCATGTACATGAAGAGAAAAGGAGAGATGTGACTTCTCTGTGACTTATCTCCTCCAGGAAGCTGTCTGCGAATGCTTGCCTTGCCTAGAATGTCTTTTCTTTAGACTGCCAAACAGCCCTCTCTGAAGCCCACAGCACTTTGCCATTTAGCTGTGAGGTAAGTTATCAGAATTCTTTCTAGGTTACAGGTTTCTGGAGAAATGAAGTCAGGGTTATGAACATAGATCTGGTAAGGGAAATTATTGATTACATGATCTGGAGCATAGCTCATTGTTCTCTCTGGGTGTCAACAATGCCACCTGTAAACTGGGGTAAGGAGAAAACTCAGGGCCAGATGAGGGAGCAACAGAAATCACTCAGCCTTATGCCTGGTTCTCAACATCTGTTATAGATTAGCCTCAGTCTTGTGCCCAGCACCCCAAGAACTTGGCACACAGAGGGCATTCAACAAATGCTACTTAAGAGGTAGTATCTCAATAGACTCACTTAGGAGGAAAAAAATCAACTCCCAAGGGAACTAAGGAATGGGACTTGGAGCCATAGAGAGTAAAAGTGTGTGGCAGAAACATAATTTATCGAGTCCTATATACCTCACTTGAAAATAAAAATTTTAAATGTTAATACTGGAACCTGTCTCCTAATGTTGCAGAGGTGTCTTGCTCATTCCTGCAACTAACCAACTATGGCTGACAAGTAGGGGTAAGCAGGCCCCCACTCCTTGCCCTCTCTAGTCTTGGCAGGACTTTCTCTCTCCAGCCCTGGTGGTTACATTAATTGCTAATGACAATGGCAACCTTCACTCTGTGTGGTTTCCTGCCCAGATTCTGGATCCTTTACAAGGCTCCCTTTTCTTTTCTTTTCGTCCCCCCCCCCCATAGGAAATGCAATCTGAGACATGTAAAGAAAAAGAAAAAGAAAAGAAGAAAAAGAAAAAAAAAAAAAACAACAGTGTGCTTATTGTCATAGTCCCCACTCCTCCTGGGTTCCCAGGCGTCAGGGCTGTGTGCTCTGGGGTGCCTGCCCCGCCACAGGGAAGAATAAACCCAGACTCAAATCATAGGAAATTCGTCAACTGTGTTTCTCAGAACTGTGTCTTTCAAGGTCTGTTTCCCTGCCATATGATCTCTATAAACCACATTGCTGCTAGCCAGGGCACAGGACCAGGGGCGCCTGGGGCTCGTAGATAATGAATGCCAAATGCATGTGACAGTAGTCTGATGGGAGAGCAGGATGGAAATTTCTGTCGTGTTTCTATATATTTAGTGACTTACACACCTATGTGTGTGCATGGGCCCTGCATGTTCACACTCCCACACATGCACGTGCATACCAACACATAGGTCAAGCACACAATACCTCTTCATGGACTAAGTCCCCTTTGCCAGACTCAGGTAACTAACCTCTCAATTACTCCACTAAATTATGAAGACAAAGAAGCCATGTGGATCCAGAGAATAAAGTGAAAGGAAAAAAATAATCAGACCTAATTTCAGCAGGAGACCTTGACATGGAAAAATTACTGACTGGGCTTGAAAATTCAAGATGTTTTGTGCCCAAGGACTGCCAGAAGACCCAGCAGTTACAAGGAGCCTACAACTGAAAAAATAAAAGGTGAGGATGGATTTCTGGACACCAAGCGTGAATGGGGAGCGATAACCTATGGAATGAATCACCAGAGATCTTCTCAATAATTGTTTGGCTCTTCCTAAGTCTGACCAAGCCCTTCCGTGGCTAACCAGTCACCAATTGGCTGAAGATGGGGGGGGGGGGGGATGAAGAGGAACTCCCGGCAGAAAACTATCAGGCTACCAGAAGAAGGCAAAAAGGTAATTAATGTTATCGCTTTTTAGATTCTAAAAAATACTGCGCTTAAAACTGCAAGTCAACGAAGCGGGCTGTCGGCAACCGATAAATGCTTCCACATTCACAGGCATCAGCAGTCTTCCCGTTACAAAAAAAAAAAAAAAAGTAATAATACATACATATTAATGGATTACATTTTGTCCTTTGGGGAACATAATTTTTAAAAGGGCCAAGACAGCAGTAATAGTTCCTTTAAAAATTCTAAATGCCGTAATTGTTTTCTCTGAATTATGGTGCTAGGATTTAATTAGTGATGAATGTTCAGTGTGGGGTTTGGACATTTTTGATGAATTCAGCCAAACAGAAAAGTACTCTTGTCCTCCTGGTCCACTGTATAGAAGCAGTGTATCCGAATTGGGCTTTTACTTTCTCCAGCCTGGTCCAAGTTAGAAAGGAGTTTCTTTACCCAGAGTTCAAGGACAAACACGACATCTGGCCATTAAGGTCCTGCAACTCAGTGCACACTTTGAGATTCTTTGGTTATGAGAAAGAAAAATAATAAACAAATGGCAAAAACATTCATATCTTTAGCAAGAAGTTGCCCAAATCTTTGATCCAGGCCCTGGGTTTAAAGGACTCCTGGGCATTAGGGTTAAAGGTATGGGCTGGATAGGGATTTTTTTTCATTCATCTCACTAATGGGGGTAGGGGGTGTGGGGGGGGACTAAGTGATGTCTCCTGGGCCCAGATTCTAAGTTGGACACTGCTCTCAGGGCCCTGGCAATAGAGTCTTTGCCTGGGGGTAAACACAATTGCTTTGTTCTGCTCTAAACTACTTCTGTACAAAAGCAACTGGAGAGATGCCCAGAGCTGCACCATCCACAGGGGCAGAATCCTGGTGGCCCACACAGCAGGGCCCCTGGGGGCCCAACTTGCTCCCCTGTCCACCTTCAGGACTTCTTTCATTTGAGACCTGGAAGCTGTCCTGGGTTCCCTGGACCCCCTATTAACATGCAAATATTCCTGGGAAAGGTCACACCTTGAGGCCCCATCAGCTAACCTCAGCTCACTAGTTTCTTCTTAGCAAGGATTAGCAGAAATAGAACACCAAAATGGCTCCAGGTGCAGGCTGCCAGAGGTTAGGGTTGGTGAGGAAGAGAGCTAAAAGACCTCTTTCTCATGCTAAGATTTTCTGGACAGTCAATTTTTTTAAAATTTGGTGACAATAGGTCAATGTTTTCATTCCAACACAGGTTGATGTTTTTAACCTGTAAAACAAAATGAAGTCCAGTTCTCGGAATTTTAAAGCTGTCCGATTGAATTCATTCACAAATCAAGGATCATTCTGAACTCCAGGTCTTCTGATAAGAGCACAAGAATGCAGTCTTTGCATCGCCCCTGGTTACACTGCAAGCATCACCTGCTCTAGGAGATGCTAATCCCCTAATGACAGTGAAAGTGGCAGAGACTGGGGGTCAGTTAAATCTGCAGGCCTAGGTAGGTAAGTACTATGTAGAAAGGTAGGTAGTAAATAGATGGATAGTTAGGTAGTAGGTAGGTAGTAAAAATGGCAGGCCTAGGTAGGTAGGTAGTAGGTAGGTAGGTAGGTAGGTAGGTAGGTAGGTAGGTAGGAGGTAGTCAGTCAAAATGACAGGCCTGGGTAGGTAATAAGCCAAAATAGAATACCTAGGTGGTCAGTGGAAGTGTTGTTTTGCTCTGTCTAATGTTCCCTTTATTTTCCTTCATCTTCCCCTTCTCTATTCTATTGCTTTTATTTGCATCTCCTCTCAACACTACAGCAATTCCTTATTCCCACACTCACCCACCCTACTCTTCGCTAAAGATCCATAAAAGAGTATTAGTCCAGCTGCCATGGGACTCCATCATTCCTCTCAATGAAAGTCTTAAGATGCTGTTCTGGAAATAGTCATGTCTGAGAGCAATGGACCTGGAATCAGTAAGAAAGACCTTGGTTCAAATCCTGACTCTGGTTCTGCCACTTCTAGACACAGAAAGCAATAACTTCTATGTCCTACAGAGCTATCTTCTCATTTGTCTCACAAAGGACTGGGTAACACTATCATAAGGGCTTGATAATCATCTCTACCCTTGTTACTATAACCTACTACTGAGCCTGCCATTTTGACTAACTACCTGGGTCTGCCATTTTAACTGAACTTCAGGTTTTGCCATTTTCACTGACTACCTGCATGTTTATGAAACTGAACTCCAAAATAATGTTCAGGTGAGGTATATAGACGTCTGTGTGTGTGTGTGTGTGTGTGTGTGTGTGTGTGTGTGTGTATCCATCTGCATATATGTGTAGATAGATAGATAGATAGATAAATAGATAGATAGATAGATAGATAGATAGATAGATAGATAGATAGAAGGATGGATGGATAGATAGATAGATAGATAGATAGATAGATAGATAGATAGATAGATAGATAGATAGATAGGTGTGAGGGTAACCCTTCTGGTGATCAGCAGGTAGCTGATCCACAAAGTGAACCACAAAGAGGTAAGAATGAGAACTCAGTTCAGATTGACTTAGTCAACCTGAATCAAGACCTCAGGGGGTCTAATCTTAGGTGGATTTTTCTCAATATATTTAAAAACAGTATAATTTAGGGGGAAAAAAGTTTCCTGGTGTAATATACTCCCTGGAATACAAAGAAGAATAATTACATCAAATCTTGACTCAGGGTACATACCATTTCTTAAGAAGATGAGTTCTAAAGATAGGTTACCCATACTGGCTCAAGGGCCTAAGGAAGAGTCTGGCCTGATCTCAGTCATACAGATAGCAGAGAAGTCATCTGGCCTATTAGTCACCTCTGGTCCTAGTTGTTGGAAAATGGGGGAGGGGGGAAGGTACTCTGGCTGTACAAATAATATAAAGGTCATTTAGATTACTAGCCACCTCCAGTCTTGGTTGTAGGAGATTGATAAGGCCTGGCCCAACAGATAAAGCAGACCATCGGGCTATGTCCTAGTTAGGGTTTTACTGCTATGAACAGGTACCATGACCCAGGCAACTCTTACAATGACAACTCTTTAATTGGGGCCGGCTTACAGGTTTAGAGGTTCAGTCCATTATCATTAAGGCAGGAACATGGCAACATCCAGGCAGGCATGGTGCAGGAGTAGCTGAGAGTTCTACATCTTCATCTGAAGGCAGATAGCAGAATACTGGTTTCCAGGCAGCTAGGAAGAGGGTCTTAAAGCCCACACCCACAGTGACACACCTACTTCAACAGGGCCACACCTTCTAATAATATCACTGCCTGGGCTGAGCGTATACAACCATCACAGGCTAGTAATCACTTCATTTCCCAGCTTTCTGGGAGGACCATAATGAACAGATCTAACGAGTGTATGTCTCCAAAGTCGTTCTCTTTGAAAATGGTTCCTTATTTCAACATAGCATCATTTGACATAACTATAATTTGTTCATGTTTTTATTCAGCTGGACAATGATCTAACATCCCTTTACTAAGTATGAAGCACTGAGCTGGGTATGTAGACATAGTAATAAACTAACTGTTTGGAGGAGCAGGGAAGATGTTTGAGCTCTGAATTAAAGAGGGTTATTCTTATTGAAATTTATCAGAACATTCTTTGTATACTCACTGAGGACCAGTTTATATTTTAATTTAGTCTACAAATGACTGTGCGGGGAAATTCCTCCTCATGTGGCAGAGATTCCTGACGCTCAGAGAGTTGTATGTCTGCAACTGTGCAACTCTATATTCAAACAACAAAGAATTCAGTAACATATGAAGTAATTAGCCACTCATATCAGAAAAGGGAGAACAGAGTTTATAGACACATCTACTTTTAAATTCTGTAATATTTATACATGCAAAATAATGTGCTAATTTATTTATTACACATAAATGCATACTTATTTTAGAAAAAACATGAAGATAATATATTCAGGCACAGATATATCTATATATCTATGTATCTATTGATATACACACACATATATACATATACATATGTATATATGTGTGCGTGTGTGTATTTTATTGTCTAGATAGATGTCTTGCTGAGCATCTTCATACATGGAAGATGACAATTTTATCTATATGCAGATATGAAGATATGATCATGTGTGTAACTTCCTTTCTTTGTTCAATGACAGATCGAATTTCCAATTCCAGTGCCAGCAAAAGTGCATCTGGTACCTCATTGATCCCTGTTGTAGGTTCTTTCAATGGATCGATAATGCCATTAACTCTACTGCATCTCCGTTCAAAAATTCAGAGATATCTCAATTTTCAAGTTATTGTGATATGGTATTGATCATCTTCTGTTCAAGGTACATTTCTAGAAGAGGACTTGCTAAGTCATATGCCTAAAACAATTTGATGGATTTTACCACATGTGTCTTACCATGTACAAATTGACACATCTATTAACAGTTTATGCAGGTATCCCGACATTTTGATGTTGCTATATTTCTTTTTTTTAATCTTAGTGATTTATATGAATTCTATACATATTAAGACTCAAGGCTCTTCCCTTTTTCATACATTTCATGGCCTTATAAACACATTTACCTTTTAAAGTGAAATCTATCACTTTATGACATTTGTAATTGATGCAATATTTAGGCAAACCATCCTAATTATATTTAGATTGTTGTGACAGAATTTTGATTTTACTTTTTAATTTGTCCACAATTTAATGCAGTATATGGTATGTGGGAAGAGTCCAAATTATATGGCTCCCAGTCCTCACATAGGAAATACTAGCTTTCTTATGAAGAAACATACTGAAGAGTTTATATTATTTTCTATTGAACTAGGTCTATTTTTTCCCACAGTTCATTGATGCTTCATATAGTTCTTTCTGTTTCTTGATTCTGGAGCTGGAATGTAAGGTGAAAGATGACCTTCAATGTGGCAGCCATTCACCTGGGACAAAGTGTGCTGGCTATTCATTCCCATACTTTGTGTGACTCTTCTCATTTTCTGAGTCAGTCTGCAATGTTCCATTCATCACTAGAGTAATTGTGTTCTAGTTGGCAAGGACCTTGCCTGGAAGTTTGCTTTATTCTGTCCACTAGAAAGCCAAGTAGCATGACATTTAAGAACATCGTTGTAGCTGTGTGACCTTGGGGCACCTATTCTACATGACTGATGCTGAAGGCTCACCTTCGCCTTAGGACCTTCACATAATACTACTAACATATAAATGACCATATAAACAAAATACACTTAACCAATGTTAGCTTTATCACCTCCCAATGGTCTTGTCATTCCAAAGGTTTTCTGACTTATATCAGATGAAGAAAGGTGCTGGGAAGATGTTAAATCAGGAAGCCTGAGTTTCTAGAAATAAAAAATTACCATGAAGCTTATGCTTCCCAGGAGATTCAGAATCCTAGGTCTTTAATGAAGACCTTGTGATGCCATAGTAGGGCCATGTGGTGTTTTATGAGAGCTCTAAGCAAGACCATTCATTGGAAGCTATTGTAGGTTCTCCTTGGCATGCTGGCCTTTGCTCTTATCTGCCAGGTCAGTTTAGAACTCAGATATGTGCTCAGTTTTACTGTTTTGTTGCTGTAGTTAAAATCCCATGAACAGAAGCAACTTAAGGATGAAAAATATTGTTTGGCTTATGATTCCAGAGAGGTCAGCCATCATAGCAGGGAAGACATGGCAGGAGCAAGAAGCTGACTGATCACATTTTCATATGCACACACAGGAAGAAGAGAAAAAGGAAGTGGTGTGTGATTATAAACCCTCAAACCCTGCCTCTAGTGATGTGCGTCCTTTAGCAAGGCTCTCCCTCAGTAAGGCTCTATAACCTGAACAATTAATGCCAACAGCTAGGTACCAAGTGTTCAGTTGTATGAGACTATGGAAGATATTTCTTACTCAAATCACATCACCCTTCCTGCCTGCTTCTGCTGTTCTATCAGCTGACATTATGTAGTCACAATTCCCTGGATTGATACCCTAACTCTCCCCTAGACGAAGAAACGAGGATGCCAGGCTATCCCTTCCAACTTCCCATAAGGACATTGAGCATAAAACACATAGAAGCATGGAGTTCAAAGCACACAATAAGTGCTTCATAAATATTACTGTATCTAGAAGGAATGTCTAATTCTTCATAGCAGGAAACTTGATTCAAACAGGCCTACCCACTGAAGGAAACTGTGGGTTAAAATAATGGGAAATCCAAGAAAAAACAACTAAATATTGTGGGTAGCTTTACTGAGCAGGGGAGCCGAGTTGATCATGTTGGTTCCTGACTAATCTCTCTTCTTCCTCCTCATCAATGGCCACTTCACACTGCAGCCGTCTCCCAACCACAGTCCCAACAGGTCTGCAGAATCTAGGGGCAAAAGACATAGCTCCAGGTGTGGAACAAGAGATCTCCCAAGAACCCCAGCACGTATCTCTTCAAGGGGTAGGTACTATTTGAAGCAACAAAGAGTCAGGAGGGAGATGTGATTGCACATGCCAACTGCTGGATCCTCGGGCCTTATGGGTAAAAAACTTCATGCGCCGTGTATTTGTTTATGTTCTGCTGTTGCTGCTCCAGGGAATGAGGCCATCATGGCAGAAAGCCACAGAAGCAAGTGACAGAGCAGGCATGGTAACCAGAACAGGAAGCTGGGGATCTTATCTTCAGCAACAAATGTGAGGTAGAGAGCTGAACTGTCAGTGAGAAGAGGATACAAACCCTCAAACTCCACCCCCCAGTGACGTACTTCCTCCATCAGGGCTGCAGTATCTCTTCAAACAACATCTCCGACTTGGAGACAAAGTGTTGAAAGATGGGAGCCTATAGAGGACATTTCTCATTCAAACAGCCACACAGGGCCAGGATTGAGAAGAGATAGAAAGACAGAAACTAGACAAAAGTTGGGTCATTCCTGACCGAAGAGGGCATGGATGAGGGGGCCAGCTACAATGCCAAATCCTGTTTACCTAGTTTCTCAGCAGAATGAAAGCCTGCTGCAGCTTAAGGCTTCCAAGTATGGATTAGATTCTAGGTCAGCAAGAAGAGGCGTGTTCAACCCACCACATAGTGACTAAAAGTGTTTTCCTAAACAGCAACAGGGATGGCAATAATGACAAGGTACAGAATGAAACATGCATTAAAAATAGTCTTTTCAAAAGAACAGAAATGCCATTGTTCCAGCCAAACCACTCAAGACATACTTATTCAGATCTGGGTCTGTGCTGATGGCCAGGGAGTCCTTTATGGACAGTGCTGTCACTCTTTTTGGTTTTTCTTACCCACTCTCTGGTCTCCACGTTCCTGGCATTTTCCTCCTCAGGCAACCTTGGCGATTCTGTTTTCTGGCTTTCTTTCCCCAGCACCTCAGAAGGGGAAGGACAGAAGGACAGGGGAACTGAGTCTAAGTGAGCCCCTGTGATTTCTCAGCCCACAGTACCCACTGAGGAAGACTTGTCCCCCAAAAGGTCAAATGATCAAACTCCAGTAAGCCTTTTATGCCTCTAGGTTGCTAAGCAACAAATACTTCAAGCTTGGAAATCTTTATCCATACCGGATATATTATCCTGGCAAATTGGTCTTTCAGATCTGGCAGCAATGGAAAGAGTAACTTCTTTAAAAATAGAGACAATTTAGATGATTTCAAAGACATCTGTTCTCTTTTTCCAGCATGCCCGACTCTTCTCTTTCACTAAGCACATGGGATCCAAACACTTCACATGGAGGAAGCCCAAGGTCTCTGAGGAAAGACTCTTTTTAGTCACAAAATCCCAGCCACATAGGGAGAAGGTTGCCAGGGGGAAAGGCCTGGCCATCTAGATTGGCCAGGGAGGTGGCACTAGGCCGGTCTTCACTGAGTTGGCCTTTTCTAACCTAGTATAGTTCTAGTCCTTTGTTCTCTAGTTCTCTTCCTCCCCTCCAGTGTGTGGTTGTGTGCTTTCTCTTCCTCACTCTACCTCTGTCTCTCTCTCGCTCTCTCTTCTCTTCCTCCCTCTTTTCCTCATCCTTTGTCTGCTCTCTTTCTCTCTAACCTGCCTTCCCTCACATCAAGACAACACATGAAAGGAGCACCTGGGAGGCTAACAACTGCGTTTCTTGATCCTGCTGCTCATCACCTCCTTGGACCCTGAAGGTGGCCCTCCTCCTTCGTGCAGTATTCATAGCTAGGGTGATCTCAGGACTCACTCTTTTCTCCCCCTCCTACATCCTTTAAAAAAAATTTTTTTCAAGACAAAAACCAAACACCACATACCTCCTCCACCTGTTTGCTAATAGCTAAAATTCCTCCAACAGAAAATGTTACATTCCACAAGTAAAGACCAAGGTTAAAGCATAAATAATAAACAGTTCACATCTGGGCAGCTAGTTACAGTTTTCCAAACACAGCCAGCTGTTTCTTACCCTTGTGTGACCACAATCAACTGGAGGTGGAAGTATTAGTACTGAGGCTCGGAGATATTGGGTTGTATACCCGTCTGTCTTGCTCTATAGTCCTTTCTGTATTCAGCATCATCTCCCTCTCAGGATGGAGCCCTACAGCCTGGCATGAGAGGATACCCAATCCTCTCACTCCCCACTCGCTTATTCCTGCCTCTACAGAATCCTTGAGGCAGGACTGTTGACACCTGCCAGTGAGGTACCCTGCCAGCAGATGGCAGATGGTATTGGTTTCCACGATGAACCAAGTTTTTTTTCTATATTTTATTTTTTTATAATCAAAGTTATAGTTAAAAAAAAAAAAAAAAAAGCTCAGCACAGCCGCATCCCCATCTATCCGGAAGATGCTATGGAGGAAGATATATATTTTGAATAAATACACAGGTTGACCGTATGCCTATGAAAATGCTCACTGACTCTTAGAACTCTGACTCCTGCTCCCCACAGGGTCCTAGCCCACTTTCTGTTCTGAGATACCAGCTAGGCACCCCAGGGTTACTATGTTTCTACCCTGAAAAAGTTACTGAGCACTAGCTCCATTGGAGAAGAAAAGAATGGTTCTCCAACCCCCTCATCCATCTGAAATGCCCGAAGGACTTGTGAAAGACCCAACTTGAGTCTTGGCTTCTGGGTTTCTGACTTCAGAGTGCCCATATGGAGCCAGAGAACTGCATTTCTAACTAGTCCACAGACAATTGTTAGTGGCCTTGCTCTGGGGACATCTTTAAAACTATGAGGCTAAGTAGTTTGACTCTCTGTGTCTCGTGAGTTCCCTCCCCCTTTCCCTTCATCTCTTATCACTCCATGGAGAAGTGACGCTGGTTTTAAAGGTTTCATAGCTTGAGTTCAGGTTCCTTTAGTAAATGATTAACTTACAGCCCTAAAAACTATAGGCTGGTACCCAACTGACTTTGGATAACTTTTAAAAACAGGGTCTCACGTAGCCCAACCTAGTCTAGAATGCTCTATGCCTTCTGCATAACTAGACATGACCTTTAGCTCCCAAATGCTATGATCACAAGGAAGCAGCACTATGCCTGTTTTATGGGGTGCTAGAGATAAATCCAGAACTTCCTGCATACTAGACAGGTGCTCTCCCAACTGAGCCACATCCCCATCCCTTAATATGTATCTCTGCTACGTAAGCTCCCACCTGACCAGTTTCCCTGCTTGGTGCCCACAAGTCCTATGCAATCGTTAATTACATTAAGAAGAGATAGCCTTTGTTAAAGCTGTCAGTCCTGAGGTAAAGATTGCTTTCATTGACTCATCTAATCATTGTAATAATTCTGCAAGAATGATTTTTTAATTTATTATTATTATTATTATTATTATTATTATTATTATATTTTGCAGAGAAGATAGAGGTCCAAGATTATAAAACCAGATATCACAGTGTCTGGACCAAGCACCAATTTGTCTGTCTCCAGAGCATAAGCTCTTCGGACTTGTATTCTGAGTGATTCTGAGTTTTACATGGACAGTAAACGTGGTTTCCTGTCTTCTCAAATTGGTTTCTCTGGGCTCTGGTAGTGAAGGGTTATACTTCCCCCACTGTTCTGTACCCATTCCTTCACCTGCCTTCAGACCCCCATACTTCTTCTGCTTTACTCCACCATACTGGATGGAAGGAGACATGGACTGAAGGATGGCTCCTCAGGCTCCTCTCATCTTGCATTGAGTTGCATTCTGGGTAGGAACATTACTTTCAAGGGAAGAAAGAGAAGCGGATATAACTTATACTGAGCTTCAGGAAAGGAGATGTTGGTGAGATAAGGCGGCACTTTACTGAGAGAAGAACTATGCAAACATATATTTTTAAAAGAAGAAAAGGTTAGAAAGGAGAGGAAGAAAAAGAAAGCAGAAAAGCAAAAACCAACCTTGGCACAAACACAGAAAAGAACAGACAGAAATCTGTCACCACTCTTTCGTGTTATACACCATGTTAATAAGAACATAAATCCAGAAACATAAGGCCTGAAAGACAAGAATATGAGTTTAAAAACAACAACAGAGATGGAGGATCCAAGGGAGCAAGCCAGAGACCCAGGCCACCTCATTACCGAACCAGCACCAAGTTAGAGAGAAAAGAAGCAGGTAGAGTTCTCAGAATGTAAATTATTTATGTGGATGTAAGTTTGAGATAGAGTAAATGCAGATTAAGACAAAGGCATGAGAGCTGGTACAGAGGAACTAGTTGATTTTTAAAGCATTAAATGAAAAAGATAAGAATCCAAATCCAAAAGTATAATTTTTTAATTATCCAAATTTTAAAAATTGAATATGGAAGCTAAAAGATATGCCATATTCTGGAAAACGCAACCCCTTAAGGTACTGGCTAGTTAAATGATGAGACTTCAGGCATTCAATAGCCAGGGAGAGTAGGCATCAAAGGTGTTGAATCCCGGCTCATCTCAGTACTCTCCAGGCAGTGTTCAAAGCCAAAAAAACCCAATATTCACAATGTGCTTAGAGAAAGAAAGTGAACAGGGCAAAGGATAGCATATGATAACGCTCTATAAAAACAGCACTTTCTCAGACTTAATGAAACTGGTGATACAATACACACGAGTCCTTCTTGAACAAAACTCTGTGACAGTGGTGGTCAGTCAACCGAAAAAGAGAAAGAAGAAAAGGATTTAGGAATAAAATCCCACTAATGGAGGCAAGGCATCCATCTGATAGTTAGACTAACACTAAGCAGTAGCTCTCAGTGAAGCTCCTCTGTCTTGCATACTTGACAGAACTCCACCCGAAGCATCCTTATCTCCCTTGCTCCACTCATAGATAACATACAGCTGGCTGTCTTCCTTGATGTCGGTTTTTATCTACCCCATAGCTCTGCTGCTTTAATCCCTTGTCAACTGGACTGGATTCAAAGTCACCAGAGAGACACAGAGTTATAGCCATGTCTATAAGAGGAGTTTAATAAAGGAGGGAAGACCCACCCTGAATGTGGGTAGCATCATCCCATGGGCTGGGGTCACAGACTGAATAAAAGGATGAAAGTAAGCTAAGACCAGCCTTCATCTCCCTCTTCTTCCTGACAGCAGACGACAGCCTCTATGACCAGTCATCCTGCACTCTCAAAGCTGCACTTTCCTCCATGATGGGCACAATCCCCTAAAGCTCTTTCTTCCATAAGTTGCTTTTTGTCAGTAATTTGGTCACAGATTTCTTTTTTTAAGTAACAAATATACCACACCTGCCCACGAGAGTAAGTGGGCCAGGGAATGGTATAGCTGCATAGATTGAACTACCTTATACAGTGCCATTGGTCTAAATGTAACCCAGGAGTTAGTAGGAAACCCAGCAGTGAGATAACCCAGAGTTAGTAGGAAGGTGCCAAGTGGAGCTCTCTAGTTGTCATGGAGGACTCATGTCCTCATTCTCTGCAGCCTAAACTTGACTGTCACACACCTGAATGTGGGCATGGCCCTGTTCCCTGAGTTCCTACAGATCTGGCTTTCCATTCTTCTTTTCTCACCCTGTGTTTGTGACCCTATTGAAGTCACTGGATGCCTCTGATCAATACTTTACCAATCAGTAAAATGGGTGCTGCTACTGCGTAGTCTCCAGAATGGTCAGACAACATTTGATAGCCTGAGAAGAGGTTCTTCTTTGAAGAATCTGCTGCTAGAGGGATGTCTTCTGCAAGAAGGTAATACTGGCCTGTGAACAACTGAATCATCTCTTTTTAAAAAAATAAATGATGACAGCCTCTTCTGATTAACCTTAGAAGTGTTTTCACAAAATACTATCCCACTGTAAAAAACGTATTTTCTCAATAACTTCTGTAGTCTTGTTTGAGTGTATTTTCTTCTGTTAAATTCCAATGAAATTGAAAGTGGTGCTTTCATGTTTTAAAATAGTATTTAGAATTATGAGCTCATTTTATTAAAGTGTTTTTAGGGGTCTATATTTTTCTGTCTATGTATATGCGAAAATCATAGGACCGTGTGCTTGTTCTTGGTAAGGGTTGTTTCTTATTTCAATACATTTATATTTCAACTTTTTCTATTTTGTTAATTACTTTTAAAGAGCATATTTTCTACAAATATAATGAAGTGGTTTGGCTTTGCCTTAAGAAATAATCAGAGAGAGGAGGAGGGAGAGAGGGAAGTGGGGAGGACGGAAGGAGTACAAATGTCAAAGTTCTCTCATAGGTAGAGACATGCGAAGCTCATGGTGCAAATAATTCATCCTTCACCTTCAGTTCTCTCTCTCTCTCTCTCTCTCTCTCTCTCTCTCTCTCTCTCTCTCTCTCTCTCTCTCTCTCTTCCTCGCCCCCTCCAAAAGTGTGTGTTGTATTTGCTACACAGAAGGAAGGAAACCAATATTGACCAGAGAATCCCATGAGGCACTGGTTTAGAGGACGCACCTGAGTCTCAGATAGACTTAGATCTGTCTAATTTCATGGAAATAATAGTGCTAACATGATAACTACATAAGTAGCTGCCGTGAACTGGGCCCTGAGCTAGGTAGATCTATAAAGAACCAACTCTTCTGGCTTATAACAGTTAAACATCAGTAATTCTTCCTTCTTTTTAAAAGATCAGTGCAGACAGATGAGCTTGCATGTACAAATGCTGCAGTCTGGAAGAAATGCATTAGGACTGGAGATGCAGTCGGCCACACAGCCAGCCTTCTGCTACTTCTACTCTGCTCTCCCTAGGCTAGAAGTAGAGTGGCCTTTTGTGGATACCATGGGATACTGTGGGAGCAAGACCCAAGGGTTCCATTGTTCAGAGGTCAAGGAAGGACAAGGAGGGTCAGTGAGCATCAAGGAAGGTCAGCAGAGGGTCAGGGAGGATCAGGAAGGGTCAGGGAGGGCCAGGGAGGATCAAGGAGGGTCAAGGAGGATCAGGGAGGCTCCCATACGGAGTTGCTTCCTACCACTGTCTTACTTGTCTCCTCTTGGATGTCTGGGTTGAGCTGGATGAACAGAAGGGAAGCTCTGATGATTCCTCAAGGTGGCCTTATGATCAGCTTCCAGCAAACCTCAGACCTGGCTCAGTGAGTACGTTATAGAGAGAATCCAGGAATAAATCCAAGAATGGGCATCACAATGTAGGAGATGGTCTTTGCACTGGGTGTATACTAGAAAAATCTAGACTCCACTTCTCTCCTGCCACTCATTTTTGTGGTGCAACCCCAGGGAAGCCTAAGTAATTAAGGACAGCATTCTCTTTGAAAAGGCAAATGGTGGCCAGAGAGCTACACCAGCAAGAGGCCAAAAGGCTGCTAGCATCAACTCCAGCTAGGCAAGGAGAGACTTAAAGGAATCCAGTTTCATTTTAATGCCATGAGAGTGGAGCATCCTTAGGGCAGAACCAGTCTCTCCCCTGCAGTGGGTCTTGGCAGGCAGGCTACAGGCCTTGATGGATCACAGGCCTATGAGATTACCTGCTAATCGTGACCTGGACATGAGCCCCCAAGTGTCTAAAGAATAAGATGCTTTTTTATGATGTTATAAAAGAGAAAATCACCTTGACCTTTAGCCTCAGCTTGCATTTGGTAAGAGAGAGCAGCACCAGAGCCCAGTCTCCTGTAGCCAAGGACTCTGAACTCCAGTTTCCACCTGGAGCTGCTGTGTCATGTTGGGGCCATAGTGGATACAGGAGGATCTCTCTCTCTCTCTCTCTCTCTCTCTCTCTCTCTCTCTCTCTCTCTCTCTCTCTCTCTCTCTCTCTCTCCATTAAGGAGAAACTGAGGATTGCCAGAGCTACAAGAACTAGTTGTTTGGAAGAGATGGAGTCCCATGTGTGACATGAACAGCTTAAACAAATATATCATCAGGCATAGCTTTCTTTCTAATTCTTCCTTCTCTCTGAAAAGTTGGCTGTGTCAGAGCCACAGTTCCTCACACAGACCATGTCTACTCACTGTCAGAATATCTAGTGAGGATTTTTACACCAAAGCTAAAGCAGCGGCCTGAGCAGCCACCTGAAGGATACAAAGTGAATGACACCAGTTAGCTTCTTAATTCTTACACAGGGACATTCAGCCACATCAAAACTGCAGACAAGGACTTGAGGGTAAAGCTCGTTGAAGGAATACCTATCCAGCCAGCATTCGGGAAGCCCAGGGCTAGATCTTCATCACCATATAAACTTGGCTTGGTGGCTTCTGTGTAAGGCTAGCACTAGAGAAGTAGACAGGAGTATCAGAAATTCAAGGTTCCTCATCTCAAAAAATAATAAGAAATAAAATAAAAAATGAAACCATAACGTTCATATTATCACCTCCATTTCACAGATGGGTACACCGAGTCCCAGAGGGATTAGATAACCTCAAGGTCCTAGGGTTGTTGTGTTGTAGTGTCACACATCAACCACAGGCAGATTTGTGTCTGAACTCTCATCTGCCTCCTGTACTTCACAGAAAAACTACGCCCTCCCTCCTTTCAGGAGCATCCTTCATCTTAACACAAAGGAGGGAGAAGCAATGTCTTGCCCTGACAAGCTGTTAAGAAGAGACAAGCTTCTCCTCCCTCAGTGATGGAGTGTGGCCTAAAACTTGTAAGCTGACAGAAACCCTTTCCTCCCCAAGTTGCCTTTGGTCACGGTGTTTCATGACAGAGATAGAAACCTAAGACAGTCATTCATTCCCCAGGCAGAGCAGGGAACCTTTCTGTCATCTTGACCTCTGCTTTTGAAAATAGGAGCTGGGAATTGTCTTTACATAACTCGGAAGAACATCAAAGGCTTGTCCAAGACCAGGAGAGATCAGGGAGGGAGGGAAGGAGGGAGGGAGGGAGGAAGAGGAGGAGGAGGAGGAGGAGAGAAACTGATGATCTGCTTGTAGGTACAGAGGGTCTCTTTACCTTCTGAAGTTATCATTTCTCTCATTAATAGACAGGAATCTTAGGTTCCTGTTTAAATTGGGGAAATTTAAACAACAGTTCTGGGATCCATAACTGTTAAACCAAAAGATACAACATCACTCAGAATCTTTGCCCGCTGAACACAGCTTGCAAAGTGACAGCTCCCAGCTCCCAGGCCTTATGAGAGCCTGCCTGAGCACTGTCCTCACAGAGGGGTGAGTTTGAGGCAGGAAAACAAAGGCAGCTAGCTGGACAGGACATCCTCCAGGACTCCCGTCACCGTGGCTCTTCTGGATCCTCCTGTAGTTAGTTCATCCATCTCAGACTCTTCCACACAGAGAAGCCCCTAGTCTGCAGTTTTTTATCTGACTCAGGCAAATTCTGTTCACTACCAAGTGTCAAGGACCACGGGCCAGTGATCCCATGTGGGCTATTCTGAAGCCATAAGCCATCTCCACAGAAACACTTCAAATGCCCTTACTGCTGCAGCTCTCAACCTGCCATGTTTTTGTGCAAGAGACAAGGTGGGGGTGGGGTGAAGAGGTGCAAGGCAGGCTTTGATTTTAAAAGGAAGAATTGAGGCTAAGAAAAGGTGAAAGCAGGGCAGTCGGACAGCCATCGGGGTGTAATTCTGACACTTCCCCTGCATTAGTTATATTCTGATGTCTTCCGCCTGCGCTGTCTCCTCCCTCTAGACCCGCATCCGCCATGCCATAACCTGCACCGCTCCGGGCCTGCTAAATCTCTTTTACAAGACTTTTATTTTCCTGTCTCTTTCCTTCTTTCCTGCTTTCTCCCATTCTGCTGATTAATACCGATTTGTCTTTTTGAGGCAAGTAGGATTAGGCTCTTCCCCTAGGAAGTCTCCTGAGCCTGTCCTTTCCTTCTAGGCGCCTACGTTACCCCACCATTCTGTCTCAGCTGGCTCACAACAGAGAAATCTGTGGAGACTGGAGAGATGGCTCAGAAGTTAGTAAATACTCCTCTTGCAGAGGACTTGAGATTGCTTACCAACACCCACACAAGTCCCCTTACCTATAACTCCAGCCCCAGGGGATCTGATGTTCTCTTCAACAAGCAACTGCATTGACCTGAATGTACCCACACACAATTTAAACAAATAAAGTTAATTAATTAAATTTCTTAAAAATCATCTTTGGATGTGTTGTTACTAGCTTGAAATCTATCATAAGACATGCATGCCCAAGTCTCTTCCTAAGATTCCTCGTAGCCTTTCCATATTGCAATAAGGTCTCCAAGTTCCCTCAACTCTATTCTTCCTATTTCCACCAGGACCAACATAGGAAAGGGCATGAACAGTAATGCCATATCTTCTAGATGGGTTCTCATCTCCCTCACGCCATGCCTGGGCCCAACCCTAGTCACCTGTAAATCAGGTAAAGCAGGGTTTCTCAAACTGTTCCACCTAAGAAATTTTTTTTACATGACCCTGGGTGTGCAAGCCAAATGTTTACTGGCAATGAGTCATAAACTTATTTCGAAATGCTTTATGGCAGGTATTATGGTGGTTAATATTGATTGTCAAGTTGAAAGTCTCCAAGATCACCACACAGGCAAGCCTCTGGGGTCTCTGAAGAAGTTTCTAGATCAAGTTGAGATGAAAAGATCCATATTAGTACAGGTGACACCATTCCATAGGCTGGAGTCCCGGGCTGAGTAGGAGAGAGTGAGCCCAGTTCCCTATTTCTCTCTCTCTCTCTCTCTCTCTCTCTCTCTCTCTCTCTCTCTCTCTCTCTCTCTCTCTCCTTCCCATGTGGGTACAATGGGGCCGGCTGCTTTCCTATGCCTCACACCATGATTTTCCAGCATGACAGACTGTAACCCCAAACTAGTAACCAAAATGAACCCTTTTTTGCTTAGGTGGCTCTTGTCAGGTGCTTTTTTTTTTTTTTTTTTTTTTTTTTTTTTGACAACAATGGCAAATACAACTAACACAGGCACAATTTTATCACTTACTAAAAATGGAAGTAAATGCATACTAATTAGATAGGTGCTCATTTATTCTTACACGAAGACTCAGTCCTGTGAATATTTGATACTGCAGGACATGCAGCATCTTCACCACTTTTCAGAATCCGTCAGTATTCGGGTTTTATAATACTTAGTGCTGAGAGCACTGCTTCACATACACATGCAGTAACTGTGACAGAAGTGTGTTGAGAGCCTTTTCAGAAATCCCTGGGAACTTCTGATCTCAAGCCAAAATTCATGTAGTTGTTTTTTAAAAAAAATAAACAAATAAATAAAACTTAAATCAGCATGTCAAATAGCAGTTTTTAAAAATCAAACATTCTAATCCAATCCAATGACTACTTTGCTTTTTTCTGATATGGAATGATAATAGGAAGATATCAAGTCCTTATTTTCTGTAATTAAATCATTATATTTACATAAGAGCTAAAAGCTTTGTATTAAAACTACTGCCATTTATATTATGTTTCTCATTCTCACAAACACCATCTCAATGATCCTTCTGGAACATTCTTCCTTGTGGGTCTATTTTTCTCTAGTAAATTCTTGGGCCAGTTACTGTTCAAAAAGCTCACATATCTTTATACTCAGTACCTGTATTGTGTTTTACCTCACTGGGTCAAAATTCCCAACAGAACAATTTAGAAGGGGGCAGGGTTTATTTTAGCTCAAGGTTTCAGAGGGCAAAGTACATGGTCACTGGTTTTCACAAGCGTAGGCTGAGTGTTGTGACAGTAGGAACTAGTGATGGAGGAGAGCTTCTTAGGGCATGGCCAACCAGGAAGCATTCAAGCAGTTAAGGATCATAGACTCCAAAGGACCTGCCCCAGTGACCTACTTCCTCCTCCTCTGCCCCACTTCCTAGAGTTTCAGAATTCCCCCACATAGTGCTACTATTCAGGGACCAAGCACTCAAATCACAAGCCTATGGCAAACGATGCACGTTGATGTGTCTGTCTACCATCTTGCAAGACAGTCCCTGGGTCTTAATGTATTCATCAAAACAGGAAGTCAACAGTTCTTAACTGTTCTCAACATCATGGCTAAAGCACAGTTTTTCTTCCTATTTTCATCTCCATTTTCTCCACCTCCACAGAAGCTGAGAATAGCCTCCCTATGGTGGTGAACCACCATGATAGACCCCTGTTATCTGACTGCTTGACAGTCATGCCCTGTGTGTAATCCTTTCGCTTGTGGATGGGCTAGACTTCATGGCTTGCTTCTAAGGAGCAGAATAAATGAGGGATGAAAGTTTGTTCTTCAAAGATTAATTATAAGGGATGGGCTTCCACGCTGTCTCTGTGTCTCATCTTCAACTTGATAAGGCAAAGTGCCACTGTTTGCTATTGTTTTTACCAAGTTCTGGGGGTTAAAATCAGGGTTCTACACAAGCGCTCTACCAATGCTATCTTCTGATCTATCCTCCAGAGAAGCTCACAAGGCCAAGAATCAAATGTAGCTTCTAGGCAGCAACCAGCAAAAACTAAGGGTCTCAGTACAAAACCCCAATCGCAGTGGAGTCTAGTGCTCTCAAGTGACTGAGTCTGGAAAGTGGCCTTCTACAGTACACCTTGAGACCATAGCTGCCCTAGCCAACACCTTCACTGCAGCCTCCCAGGAGACCTGAAGTAAGAAGATACAGCTAAGTTAGGCCATGGTTCTACCCTGCAGACAATAAAACAGGTGCTTTATTGTATAGCCATAGATAACAAAAGCATATCCACTGCCTCCCCCACCTCCTCATTTGTAGCCTTTCTGCATAACACAGTTGAATACCCACCCCTTGTGTGATATAGGATGAAGATATTGTCTACCAAACTGGTTATCATTAACTTTGATCATCAACTTAAAACTTTTTAATTTCCTCAACTACATACAATATCTGTGCCTTTTAAAATTTGAACCTTGCTGAAAAAGTTTTCTTTTCTTTTCTTTTTTTACTACAGAGTCACTTCTATGGTAATTATGCACCCCCTTCATTTGGCCTATGGATGATGTGAATTCTGAGAGGATCGGGGCAGAGTGTACCCTGAGACTTGTTTGCCTCTGGACGTAGAGCCTTGCGTATGGAGAATGATGCCTCATGGGAGGCTGGCATTCAGAGACACATGATGGCGTTCTGCAGACAGACTTTACAAGTCCACATTCCTTCCTCTGTATATTTGCCCTGGTGTCTAATCTCAGCTCCCTGAATTTCAGGCTGAAAGGGTATATGTATCTCTGCTTCCTCTTCCATCCCTACTTCTAGTCAAGCCCGTGAATGCTGCCTTTCTCTGTAATGGCACAATAGGGCTCCTCAATATTGCTGCCATGCCAAAGACCTCACACTCTGAAAGAGAAAACAGAAAAAAAGTAACCTGGGGATTTCATTTAAAGTGCCGGTGAGGATTTATTGTCAAGAGATGTAAGAATTTACAGCAAGAATTAAATTGACCAGAAGACACACTTGAGAAGAATGCAGACCTAACATAGTCCTGACTCTACCCAGGGCTGGATGATGAAGTTAGAGGCTAGCAGGAACAACAGCATACATGGAGAGAATTCAAAGTGGGAGGTCCCATGTGGAGCACAGGACAGAGAGCTGATGCTTGGAAGAAGAAAAGAACCATTCACATGGCTGTCATTTAATATGGAAAGGGATGGCTGAAAGTCACATGCTGCACTGCCACCGTCAATATAAAACCAAGTCCCAAAGAAGTGCGATGAACTGTCCCAGAATCACTACTGGCTGATATTGTCAGGGCTCTTTCCATGGAAAAAGAGAGACACAGGATCTGGGAGGGAGTCTAGGCTCCCAGTGGAGGACTGTTTGTACCACTCCATATGTCTAGAAGACTCAGCGTGAAAAATCCTTTTCCTGGGGAACCAGGGAAGTGAGCTAGCAGCTGGCATTCCATCCCCACACTGTGCTCAGAGAAGGCAAAGTCTTGAGATCTTGCAGCTGGGAATTTAACTTGCACTATTTGGACTCTACCAGGACTTCAAGGCCTGTTGGACCAGAGTCAGGCATTGCCTTTGAAGGGAAAATAACCACACATCAGAACCAGGACGGGAGTACAGAATGGATGCCACGGCTGGAGGTAGGGTACAGCTCAAAACCAGCCCCAGCAGCAGCCTCTAGGACTGCTTCAGCTAGAGCAAGTCCCCAGTCATCAAGACAGCTAACTAGCTGCTGGCTACATCACAAAACCATGTAATAGATAGGGATGGAAAGATGGCTGGTGCAGGAAAGTGCATGCTGTATAAAGAGAAGCTTGATCCTAGGGCCTCAGAGTGTGATGGTACCCGCTGTGAGTCCAGTGCTGGGGTGAGATAAGCAGATTCTAGGGCTTCACTGGCCAGTCAGTCTAATTATGTGTGTGATCCCCCAGCTCATGAAAGATTACACCTTCAGAAAATAAAGTGAAGAGCAATCAAAGTTGACACTTGAGTTTGACCTCTGGTCTCCATGTACACATGCATGTGTGCACATTCATGTACATCTGCACACACATACAAACAAGCTGTATAGCAATGCCATAAGACATTTCTGGCCTCCACACAAATGCACAGATACTTACCTATATATGTGTACACACCAGAAACACGTGCACACATGCACACATGCATGCACGCACACATGCATGCACATGTACAGACAGACCAATCTACAATGAGAGATACTAATGACACACCTTAGTGTCCCACAAGGCATATAGTGATAAATCAGCCCCAGCCACCCATATTCACCCTGATAGAGCTGCAGATGTTATTTCTGGATCCAGGCCAGTCCAAACTTCTCCAACTCTAGGACATGTTTCATGCTGCTTCTGGCCTTAGGCTCCTCTGTACATGGGCATGCTACTTCTCCCATTTCTTCCCTCTACTTGATCAAGTCCTGTGCCAGAATTTACTATATTAGCACTCATGGTAACTTGTTTGGACTTGAAAATATTCTCCTTTCAGATATTTATCCAGAAGAAAATAGAGGTAAAAGGGGGGAAAAAAAGAGCATCTCAGTAATCGATAAACCAGAGGAGCTACACTTAATTAAAACACACACACAAAAAAAACATAGGCATGCTCAGAAAAATTACTAAAATAAGACATCAGTGGTCGATGTTGCTGAGGCTGTAGAGCAACTGGAATGCCTAGGCATTGCTGACAGTGATAGAAGTTGGTACAACCACTTTGGAATAGCAGACAAATTGACCAAGGGTAACCAAATCTAGTCCCTGTGACCCGAATTACACACTTGAGTTTATGCCTAAGAGAAATAATGAGTCTTCATGCCTTCCAAAAGACAGGTGCCTTTACTAGTCATAGCCCCAAAATGCCCTTTAACAATAAGCACGGGGGAGAAGGGGTTAATCTTCTACAATGGAGTGGAACAGGATATACAACACATCAATGGGGAATAATGGACTGTTACATACAACAAAGGAGAATCTCACAACCTTAGTAATGAGCAAGAGAATCAGGCACAGAGCACATACTATTTCTTTCTAGCCATAAACATTCAAGGACAAGCAAATCCACACTGGTGAACCACTAGACACCATAACTGTTTTCTTTGAAAACCAGCACATGGATCCGTCTGGGGTGCTGGGCTGAATGGTGTGCACATGTATGTCTAAATATGCAGTTATTTGTCATGGAGCTATACAGTAAAAGATATTCTGATAAACCTCAATCAAGAACAAAAGAGAGAAACTCACAAATACCACAGGACAAGTATTCTCTTATGGTTTCCTGAGCTTCACCAATAGGGAAATTCAAATTCCTGGACCCAACCCACTGACTTTCTAAACCCTATAGGAAGAATCTAGAAGTCTGTTTTAGAGCAAGAGGGATTCCAAAGCATGCTAATGCTTGAGGCAACTCTGTCACAAGAGGAAGGTATAATGAGTCTTTCTTATATATATATATGGAAAAAATATTCATAGAGATAAAATAATAGGTCCAAGTAGAATTTGAAGCCATATCCGGCTTTACTCCATATTCTTTAACCAAACCATACCAAGTCCCTGCATAGAAACACGATTTACGGGGGCATGTATTTTTTTCCATTCATGGGAAGAAAATTCTAGCTCTGAGTATCTGTGCTCCAAACAAGGCAGAAAGGCATAGAGTTTAATATCACAGATCTTTTCAAAGACAAAAGACAACTGAGATCTACTCCCTTCTTCCCTACACTGGTCTGATGCTGAAAGAGCTGCTAGAGATGAAGATGGAGGAAGTAATGAGAAGCACTGGGGCTTTGAACCCAAGCTTAAGAATTTTAACTTCAACATGAGAACACCATGTCATTGGAATCCCATTCTCTCCCCATCCCATGGACATGCGCTGGAAGGTGAGCACCACTTACCAATGCATACCCTACCCTTGTTGGTAGTAGAGACTAGACCAAGATGTATTAAATCCATTATTTATTCCAGGCTGCTTCTGAAAACTGGCCCTGGTGGGAGGGTGAAGGGTTCATCTGAAGAGATTAAAGTTAGAAGCAGTAAGACAGACTGGTCAGAAGACCCATACAAGAGTTCTAGTAAAAACAGCAGGGAGCAAGACTCCTGTCTACAAGGGTGGAGAGCAGCAACATTCATCTCCTCACTGAGCAGTCACATATTCAGCCTAGTAACATCTAGCCAAGGCACATGCCTTGGGAATTCTTTTCACCTGTAATATGGGGCTAACCATAGCATGAATTTCATTGGGCTTTGAGGGTCAAATAAGTTACTAGCACAAAGCTCAGTACATACTCAGTGCTCAAAAAGAATAGTCTTCAGGGTTGATGAGATGACTCAGCAGGTAAGAGTACCTGCCCCCAACCCTGATAGCCTATGTTTGATCCCCAGAACCTACATGATAGAAGAGAACAGAGTCCTGAAGAGTCCTGCAAGTTGTCTACTGCCCTCTTCAGGCACACCACAGAACTTGGATGCTTACACACACACACACACACACACACACACACAGAGAGAGAGAGAGAGAGAGAGAGAGAGAGAGAGACTCACACATATCATGCACACACATAAAATAAGCAAAGGCAACTTAAAAGCTAAAAAACCAAATAGTAGTCAATAGTGTACTGCCATTGTTATTTTTAATGCAAAATCTTAGAAGGAGCCCTATATGACACCAGTGTGGCTCCTGCCTGAGTCTGGACCAATCTTATTTAGTGGCCTTATTGATAAAAACCAGAGAAATTACTAACTGGGTGAGCCTTTTAGCCCTCATATTCTCTGCATGCTAAAGCTTTGATCCATCAGCCTAGAGAGACAAATACCACATATCAGGAGAAGAAGAGACGGAGACCCACCCAGCGTAGCATCTGTCATATTTTTGGTTTGATCCCTGTGTTGTTGAATATCCCAGAAGCAAATTGGAGGACAAAGAATGTTAAGTGTAACATCTCTTCAAGGGCTCTTTATTAGTGGACTCATTAGTGCAGGGAGGAGGGGGCCTATCTCCACATTTCTGAATATCTGTTTTCTTCTTGTAGGACAGGGAACAGAATCCAAGCTTTCAAACTGTTTGTAAAGTAATCAGCATTAATTTGTTCTGTTCAGGTTTTAATTATACACTGCAGGCCATTCTGACAGGACACCACTACCATCCGAGTCTGTCAGAGGAAATAATTTCCCACCAGGATGACCACGCACCTCATGAATTATACATGAAGCCCTGCTTTCCTGTGACTGTTGCTAAAAGATGCTGTCAGCCTTCTGAAATCTCCAAAGATCCACAATTGTTTTTCAATAAGTCTAATTAGCAGGAAGTAGGTGGGGAGGTGTTAAGAATGACTTCCCGGCGATATGAGATGTTGAGAGTCCCTGAGTGGTCCCCTTCTCAGCTGGAGACCCCAGAGGACTCCATGCAGGTCATGGCTCTGCACTGGGTGTTGAAGTCAGGTCAGGGTACTTGTTCCCATGGGTAACAAGATTTACACTTGTTTCAGGGAGACTGAGCCCCAGCAAGCCAGCTTGAGACTTTAGACATAATTCTGTTATTCAAATGGGAGAAGAGTTTGATAGCTATGCTAATGACTTTTATCTGTGAAAACATAACTAATAGCTTGGTTTACATTTGCGTACATTTATGAGCATAATTTTAGCACATAATTTTATTGCACAATAAAACATAATGCAGCATTAGTCTGCTTTGCCAAAAGGGAGAGAGAGAGAGAGAGAGAGAGAGAGAGAGAGAGAGAGAGAGAGAGAGGGAGAGAGAGGAGAGAAGAGATACCTTAGAGTGATCTGCACGTAAACCTTCATATTGCATTTATATGACAGTATCATTTAAAAACACTGGCCCATTTGAATTAATGAACAAGTTTCCTGGTTAACAATTAGCTATATAAGGCCATTTTCTGCAGGCATAATATTGGGGGCAATGCTTATGATTTGCTACATAATTCACCATAGCATTTATTGCTAAAGATTGTTTTCCAGCGCTGTTATTCATATAATTAAATTGGATTGAATGGAGGTGGTCCTTCCTGGGTCCATGCACAAGCTTCCTCAGAGCTCAGCCATGTGACTCCCACTTAAGGGAGACAGACATCAACTAGATCAAACAGTCTTTCTTTGGGTTTGAGGAACAGAAGAACCTGGGGTGGCATGAGGCATCTCTTTGCAAAAGATCTATCTAGTGATGCAGAATCCAAGTGTGAGGAGCGTGAGGACAAAGAAGGATGAGAAACCTGGACTAGAGTTGAGGGCTACAAGGGGCAAGGTAGAAGCACATAGTGATGCTTGGGAAGTCATAAATGAAGGACTCTGCATGATCTGAGCTGAAGGAGGAAGAAAGAAAGGAGATCGGTGGTGTCCAGGATCAAGTGCAGCTTCCATTCCTAGATGCCCAAGAGAGTCTCTGCTCCAGTGATTCTGAACATGTGGGTCATAGCCCCCTTGGGGATTGAATCACTCCTTCACAGGGTTTACCTAAGACCATTGGAAAACACAGATATTTGCATTACTATTCATAACAGTAGCAAAATTACAGTTAAGTATCAATGAAATAATGTTATGGTTGGGGGTCATCACAACATGAGGAACTATATTTAAAGGTCACAGCATGAGGAAGATTGAAAGCTACTGTGCTAGACTGTCATTTGTGCTTGCATGCGTATGTGTATATGTATACAAATATGTACATGTGTGTAGGGTGTGTACATGCATGTGGAGGCTAGATGTCAGCCATGGGTACCATTTCTCAGGACACTGTCTTGGTTTTGGAGACAGATTTCCTCATTGGCCTAGAACTCAAGGAATTTGGCTGGATCCTTCAGGGATTTACCTGTCTCTGCCTTCCCAAAACTAGAATTATGGGTGTGTACCATCATTTACTGCTGAGAAGGAGCTACATGAGAATCTGCCTCAAAAAACAAACAAATGGATTTGGAAGGCTGCATGAGCACACAGAACTGAACAGGGAGAGGGACAACTCTGAGTTAAGCATGAAAGCTGAAAGCAAGCCAGAGGATGAAGAAGGTCAGGGCCTGTGGGGAGCAGCCCAGGTCCCTGTGCCTACTTCCTATGGCTATCAAACAAGTGCTTTTGGACCAAGTGGCTTAAAACAGAGGGATTTCATTTCTTTCTGTATAATATATACCAGGAGGCCAGAGTTAAAGAGATCCATCTGGGAGACATCACAGGTATATGGGGAAGTCTTGAATAATGGAAGAGAAACTGACATCAGAAAGAGTTAACATCAACTCCAAGTCCATAAGGAAGCTCAAGATCTGCATCCAAGATGAGGAAAAAGACAAAGGCATCTTGCCTCTTGGGAAAAAGAGATAAAATTCCCCCATGGGCTGCAAACAAAAAGAATTCCTAGAGTTTATCTCTATATGAATCTTGTTATTTAGATGTTCATTTCCTTGTTTAGCAACTAACCCTAACCTGTCTATTAGTCTTTTAGATTTTTCAGGAAATAAATGAACTACATTGGTAAATCATACATGCCAAGCAGTCAATTGCCTAGCCAACCTATGAGACATCTCAAAGACAGACACCTACTATAGAATCACTAATCGGACATTGTGGTTTAATATATTCACCTATCTGACAGCTGGCTCTGTCTATCCTAACAGTCAAGTTTCCTGTAGTGTGACATCCTAACTGTGAGCTAAAGCTGAGTATGTGGCCGTGCTCCTACCTTACAGAGGACCGTCAATGGTGAGCTTCATCATCAGTAAAACAGTGGAGATCCTGAAAGCAGGCCAAGCCACAGAGATGCTGAGTCACGTAGCCCTTCCCTGCTAGCCCACTGTCTGTTGTCTGTCCCATTTTGCAGAGGGGAAAAAAATGAAGGGTCTGAGAAGAGGAGAGAAAGATATACCCTCAGTCTTATAGAGATGAAGTGACCAAGTTGATGGTTAAATGTTTTAAAATTTGATATCCTTTTGGGAACAAGATCCCCTTATGCAGCCCAGGCTAGCCTCCAACTCTTTCATTGTCCTAACTCTGCCTCTGCCAGAGTGTTAAGGCTACAAGTGTGCACTGGTATGTCTAGTTAGTAGCCTAGTAATGATGGCACCTAACTTCCCCTGTTGGTACAGCCCTTGGGGTGGTTTGTCCTGAGTATGTGTTTGAAATAATTACCAAGACATGTTCTCATCACAAATGTCACATGTAACTAAGCTAGGACAGGCAACACCATTTAGGGGCCTTCCTTAAGTTGGCTGATTTCAAAGGATGAAAGTTACACTTTCCTTAAGCACAGAAAGATAAAAGTGTGCTGGATACAAGAAGAGTGCTTGGCTTGGAAGCCCAGGGGAATCCCTTCCTTTCTGGGCCAGGCTCTGCAGGATTTAGTAGTAGTCATGGTTTGAAGATCCCTATCTTAACGGTATTCTGAAAACTTTTTTCCTTTTGCCATCTTTGACTCCATAGGCGCAAGGAGGCCAGAAACATGCTGGGGTTTCTTGTTCCGGAAACAGTCTGGTCCCAACTTACCAGGCTTCGCTTTTTCCTCCTTTTCTTCCGCCTCCTTTGCCTTTTTAAAACTAATGTCTTGCTGTTAGTCCTTTGTCCAGCCAACTCACCCTCCTGCGTGTGTCTAGAGAATGCAGCCTATTCCTTTAGAGGCCACTAATGACACCTACTTTGGCTCCTGCTGTGTCCTGAGGAGATAATGTTCTAGAAAGCTTTCTCTGTGGGGCTGGAGTCCCTGCCCAGTCATGTGTCCCAGCCCCAGAAAAGACAAGGCTTTGTGTGGGTGGAGACAACTCCATTTAGAAAAAGACATGGGGATCTGGCTGGGCCTGCAGTGTCCAAAAGACACAGGACCTTGGGACATTTTTCTGTCCTTGAAGCCAAATATCCAGCAAATTCCAGGGTATTTTTTTTGTAGAACCCCTGAGAAAAACAGGTCAACCTCCATAAACAGAAATGTCCAGGGAAAAAGAGAGTAAAGACTACAGACTGGGATATTCCAGCCTCCTGCTAGTTAACAAGAGCTGCCCTTGTTCTCACTTTTGCTTTGTCTGCCTGACTCTTTGCTCAGGTTCCTCTGAAATACTGAGCAAAGTTCTCTGTGTTCTCTTTGGAGTGAGTTGAGAAACCCAGCCGCTCCCTCTGAGTTGTTGCAGGAAGGGCTAGTTCTAGCATCCTCTGGGCTCCCAGGGCCCTGGGTTCGGTTCTGAGGGAGCTTGGCTGAGGTCACTTACGATTCTCAGTGAGTCATCTCTCTTGTCTCTGGGCCTAGAGAGGAGAAGGGCTAGTCATTCCCAATTGTTGAAGAAAAGAACAGCATTCAAGCCCAAGGATACTTCATCCCAAAGTTTGTCTTCCCCACTTAAAAATGGCTTAGCCTACGGTAGAGAGTGCACAGTAGGCAAAGAGATGGGGAAGAGGTAACAGCTGGACTGTGTTCACAGGTAATCTGCAGAGAAGCAGTTCTGGAAACTCTGTAGAATGGTCATAGCTTCCCCTTAAAGGGAGAGTTATTAGCAAACAGTTATTATGAAGTCTTTTACCACCTTATTTATTTTTTTTGAGACAAGGTCTCAGTAGCCCAAGCCTACACTAAACTCTTGTCAATCATCCTGCCTCAGCTTTCCAGTCACTGGGATAAGGGTGTGAGCCACCCCTTGGCTCCCCCCAAACCCTGAAAATTCTTAATGTTATCTGTAAAACCAATTATCATAAATAGAGTGACCAATAGTTACAAACGGAGTGTGTGTGTGTGTATGAGTGTGTGTGTGTGTGTGTGTCTGTGTGTGTCTGTGTGTGTCTGTGTGTGGTGGGGGGGGATGCTTCTAAGGCTGGAACCTAGTATTGTGTAAAATGCTGGGTTCAAATCTTAGTACTTGAAGAAATCATTAAAAAATATATAATTTAACCAGAAAAGGTGGAACTTCTTAGAGTAAAAGCTCTGGCAATGTTAATAGGTTCACTGACTCCCAAAACACCTGGTGAACTGAAACAAACATGCTTCTTCAAAGTCATAGTTGAGTCTCTGTGGGTGAAAGGCTAGGTACAATGCCCACTGTCTTGAAATTGGATAGTGCCCAGAGAATTCCAAAGATGCTATACTAGGTTTTTGACAACTAGGCACAAACTAGAGTCATCTGGGAAGAGGGAATTGCAATTAAGCAAGTGCCTCATCAGATTGGTCTGAAGGACACTTTCTTGGTTAATGGTTGATGTTGATGTGGTAGGGTCCAGCCCACCATGGCTGGCATCAACCTGAGGCCAGTGATAGTCCTGGGGGATAGAAGATAGCAGGCTGAGCAAGGTATGAGGAGCAAGCCAGTGTGCAGCACTGCCCATGGCTCTGCTTCAGTTCCCGCCTCCAGGTTCTGTCCTTGTGTTCCTGCGCTGACTTCCCTCAGTGATGCACTGTGACCTACAAGTATATTTTCCTCTCCAAGTTGACTTTGATCATGGTGTTTATCATGGCAACAAGAAGCAACCCAGGACAGTTTCTGGGGAACCTCAGAGTATTCATCTGTCCTCAGCAGTGTGCTCAGAGTACTAAGTGGGAAGAAGCTACAGCCTCCTTGAGGTGGGCTGCAGCACTGCCCTGGTTTCCAGAAAGTTCTAGCACGCTGTATCTCTAGCTCCTGAGGGACCTGGAAGATGAGGTGTAGAAGCTACTACCTGGTAACAGCCTTAGCCATAAAAGTAACACCGTGAAAAATCGATTTGGTGGGTAACAATGAGAAGTTAACGCAGGAGCCATTACCCTTCGTTAGCCGAAACTTTGGCAGCGACTTTTCCAGGCTCCAGACAAGCCCCTGGAGAACGCTCTCGCAACCCAGAAGCACTCCATCACTTATATGAACGCAAACGAGTGCAAACAGATTGTCGAGATGTCTGCTCACATCACCTCTTTTTTCTTGCAAGGGATCCCCTCTGTAATTACATTTTGACTGTCAGTTCATAAATTTTTCTTATTACAAACTGGCCATTATTGATTGCTTTTTAAAAGTACTAAAACCGAGCCCAAAGCTGTAGATCTCTCTGTAAATTCAAAACATGCTGTGTCTAGTCCCAGTCACTGGCCAGCTCCGTTGCAGCCTCTGAGCAGAGGCAGGCTTCCTACCTCACATGCTCCATCTTCCAGGCTTAGCCTCCAGGCCTTTGTGTTTTAAGCCACAATGAAAATAATAAATACAGGATAAACTGGCCTGGCAAACACTGGCACTTTGTTAGCCAAGGTCTCGTTCCATTTGGGCTTTGGCATTTATGAGCAGATACTAACAGCGAAAGGAGAGAAAGTCAGTACAGGGGAAGGGCAATTAACACTTGCATTGGAAGCTCTGAGTTGGATGGGAATATTTCTAAAATGTTTCACCTCATGGTAGTTCTGTAGTTAAGCCTATCTGGTTTAAAAAGGAAAATCTCAGGTGAAGTTTGTGTTCTGGAAATAAAAGAATGGGATTTGTTATTGTTCAAGGTTGGAGGGAAATTTCTAGAATCCTCACTAGTCACAAAGAAGGGAACACACCATCAAAAGACGCTAACGAGTCTAAGCCTCTGCTTTGGCTGAGAAGCCTGAGAAGAAGGGGGCCCCAGGGTAGGAACTCTAGCCCCCTAATGCAGTCTCAGGAAACCCAAGGGCAGGCTGCCAGCCCCAGCCCTGTAACCCACAACTCTACAGCCTGGGCTGGGCAGAGAGGGGAGGGAAGAAGCTGGCTGTGGAGGATGGCCGCTGATTGGGACTAGATGGAGCCCAGCAATCAGAGAGCCCCTGAGTGGTTTGCATGGCCCCTGTCTTGGGGAGCTGACTCGGGCAGGCAGCGCTACCAAGCTGGCCTAGAAACAAAGCTTCTTTCAGGTCTGAGTCTGTGCTTAATATCAAGATACCGGCTGATATCCCAGTAGTGAGGAAGCTAAGTTAGGTCACGATGGCCATCCCACCTGAGTCAACAGATGGCACAAGAATGGAGACAGAGTGTCTATAAACTAGAAATCATCTAGAGTCCTTCCAAGTATATGAACAATGTGCCAGCCAAACTTGGGAGTAGGAAGCCATAACTTCTTCTGCTGTCACAGGCCTTTTGCTTTTCTTCCCAATTAGGGATCTGTGGTCTGTGGCTGCATAGTACCCCCCTGTAGCCTCTACAGGCCCAATACTAGTGCTTCAAAAGAGGACAGGTAGACAGGAAAAAGTATGTAGTCACATGTTGTTTTGTGAGCTTTGATACACCCACCACCACCAGCACCATCATTACCATAACCATAACCATAGTGTCTTTTTGGTTTATAGGATAGCCTTGCCCATGGTACCAAACCCAAGGTACAGACAAAATGCCACAGCCAAGGCTTTGGCAGTGGTCCTAAGCACTGTTGCTTTCTGGGTTGGAGGTGAGATGCCTCCCTCCCTACTTGTTTTCTGTGGGTTACTAGATAAGACAAGAGAGTGATGAGTTGCTAAAAGGAGCCAGAAAATCCAAGGGGTAATCTTCTGCCTGTAGCCACCTCTACTCTGCCTGGTGTGGCTGGAGACTCTGCTGGGCTTGGGGAAGTATCCCCATGCTGGCACTGAGAGCAGGAGGAACAAGGCTGACCTGGAGGAAGGCCATCAGGGCAAAACAAAGAGATGGGGATGAGGGAGAAGTGGGAGGACTGTAGATGGCTTATCCCCCGACCTTTCAGACAAGAGTGCCCATCTCTCGTTCCTCACCCAGTACCCCAGTGTTCTCACCGTCCTCACCTGATCAGTGACAAAAATCATACACAAGGAAGGCAGGCAACTAACCTCAGACTATCCAGACAGAGGCAGAGATCAGCCCCAGGGCATTTACAGAGGACTCTTTGCTGCACCAAGAGACACGATGTGAGACTCAAGTCCAAAGACTTCTTGGAAAGCAGGACACATTAGCTGAGTCCTAGCTGTAAGGTAGAAGCTGAGGGATGGAGAAATGGGATGAGTTAAGAGTAGCAGTATGATGGTTTGTATATGTTTGGTCCAGGGAGTGACACTATTAGGAGGTGTGGCCTTGTTGGAGTAGGTGTGTCACTGTGGGCATGGGCTTTAAGACCCTCATCCTAGCTGCCAATCTCTAGCTGCCTTCAGATGAAGATGTAGAACTCTCAACTCTGCTTGCACCATGCCTGCCTGGATGCTGCCATGCTCCCACCTTGATGATAATGGACTAAACCTCTGAACCTGTAAGCCAGCCCCAATTAAAGGTTGTCCTTATAAAAGAGTTGCCTTGGTCATGATGTCTGTTCATAACAGTAAAACCCTAAGACAAGCAATTAAGAGTACTTGCTGTTCTTGCAAAGGACCTAGATTTGGTTCCTAGCACCCACCCAGTAGCTTATAATCATATGTAATTCCAGTGTCAGGGGATCTTATGTTCTCTTCTGGTTTCTATGGTTACCAGACATGCACATGGTACACGGACTTACATGTAAGCAAAACACCCATAAATAAAAAGTAAATTTAAAAAAGTAGGGGCTAAGGATTCCCTGGGGTGACACCAGTTCTCCACTGAGCCAAGCTTGCCATCTGGGGAAAGAGACAGCTCCATTCTTTCCCCTCCTGCCCTGGCACCATCAGCTACATGTTTATAGGAGTCTCCAGTGTGAGAACAGCATCACTCGGAGAGTGGCCTTAGAGAAGCATCAGCCTCTAGACCAGTGGTTCTCAACTTTCCTAATTCTGTGACTCTTTAATATAGTTCCTCATGTTGTGGTGACCCCCAACCATAGAATTAATTCATTGCTACTTCATAACTATAATGTTGCTACTGTTTTGGATCATAATATAAATATCTAATATGCAGGACATCTGATATGTGACCCCTGTGAAAAGATCATTCAACCCCCAAATGAGTTGAGGCCTACAGGTTGAGAACCACTGCTCTAGAGGGTCTTACAACTGCAGGTTCACAAGCTTCCTTCTGGCCTCCAGGCTGTAACTACTCCTGTGTGTTCTTGAGAACTCTAAAATATGGAAGATTCCCTGGTAGATCACAGTCCAAAATGTCTCATGAGGGTGACTGAGGGACCAGCAAAGGCCACAGAAAAGTCATGAAGCACAATACCTTCACTACCAGGACCAATTAAGCTTGTGACATCTCTCCATACTGCACAGTGAATTTGATGTCAGGCAGGATGTCTTTCTTCCTAGTTCTCTCAGAACAGACTCCGTTTTCCAGAGGAGGCCAGACTCTGCTTCCACACCAGCCACTGTTTAGGCAAGAGATAAACAGGAACAAGCTCCACACCTCATGCTCAGACTTCAGTGCCATCCCCCAACCTGGACAGTACATCTTCTGAGGGATCCTGACGGCACCAGAGTCCCACACCAGGCAGATAGTAGAGAGCGAGCGAACCATAGCACAGGCACAAGAGGCTGAGCACAATCTCTGGTCCTGGGTGAACTGGAAGCCTCAGGGCACCCCTGTCTTCATCATGCATACAGCTCCAGAGGTCTCACTATCAACATCCTGGTCAATACAGTGGGAAAGAACCAAGGAAAGCCATAGGACCCCAGTGAGAACAGCCTTGTCTTCTGCCCCAGAACAGTTACCTGACACAGTACCCTCTGCCAGATCCAGAATAACAAAAAGTTGTGGCCTTCATGGAAAAGGAATACTCAGCCACTGGCCCAGTATTGCTCACTAGTGCTTTCAGTATTCCCATATCCTCAGGGACTGTAGAATGTTCTGAGGGCCTAAAGTCTAGCTCCCTCTTCATTCAGCTACCAAATACTTCACTGGGTACGACCTAAGTGAAGGTAGGCAAGCGTAGCTCCTCCTTCCGTCAGCAGGTCTGTCTCTATTGACTTAACCCAAACCACACCCTGGGCTACTTCCTCCATATCACATACTAAGCTAATGCTCCTACAAGCATGTGAATGGTGTTTTCTTCGGTTTTGTTTTTTGGCTTCTTTTTTTCTTCTTTTACTTCCACTGTTTTCCAAGGGGACCGGGAATGGGCCTGCCAACATTCACATTCACACAAGATCCACACAGCACATCGGAGCAGCCTCTGGAATCTTCTCCGCCAATCCAGGCTGTCCCCACTGTTCTCCTTATGCCCTGAGCCTGCACACTCCACATCCCTCATTAACAGCAGAGTCAATAATTGCACTTCTTTGACAAGTAAGAGTCAGACCCATCCCCAGGCACCCCAGATGCCCCAGTCTTGTGTACTTTTCCAGAATTTATATTTCAGAAAATATAATAATGATGGCTTGCTCCAAATAGCAGATTCCTCCTGACCTGTGGCTTCAGCTTTTGCTCCTGAGCTCAATTCTGAGGCCTGGAGCCCAGAGGCCTTCATGTGTAGGCAGAAGGGCCCCAGCAGGCCTTGGGGCACTCCCTCCCACCCCTCACAGTAAGTGATGGGAACGGTCTCCTTAATTAGACTCTCTTTAAGTTCTGTAGCCTGCTAATGAGTACCAGCACCAAGGCACTTGGGAGCCCTGAAGAAATTATTTGAAAGCAAAACAGAGTGGCCTTCGTGAAGCCTCTCACTAGTTTAGTCAAAGGAGTTCCCCTCCCCCACCTTACATGGGACCACCTGACACAGCTAAGCTGGGGTGTGGTGAGAAATTAGACACACTGGTTTTCCAAGGGAAACAGGCCTCCTTTTGTATTCCTAGGTCCTCTCTCCGAGGCAAATTGTTTTCCTATCAGCTGACCTCTGCTTGACCCTGGATGTCACTCATGAAGTCAGCAACCCAGGCTAGGCCCAGAGAGGGTAAATGAATTCTCTGAGGTTGCACAGTAAAGATACATGGGGCAATACTACCTCTGCAGGCTGCAGATTCGAGGTCATTCCATTGAATAGCTAATAATTCTGAGTCTTCCTGTGTGTCAGGCATTGACTCATGTGTTTCTTTGTCAGATAATTAGTCAATTACTGGCCTGCTGAGCCAAAATCGCTGGTGTCCTGGATCCTGTATTTCAGCCAGGATACTGGCAGGATGCAAACAAGTAAGATAGTGTCCCCCTACTGCCCACAGCATCACAAAGAAAACTGCAGAAGGTATGCAAATAGAAAGGGGAGAGATGGTGGGAGGGAAGGAAATCAGGGTGGCCCACCTGAGGAGGAAGGCAGCTGAGCAGGACTAAGTGTAGCAGTTTCCTGTGTATAGTTTCTAGGGGTAACACATTCTAGACTGAAGGAATAGCAGGAACAGAGGTCCTGAGGCAGGAGTCTGGTCAGCAACAGAGACTCAAGAATCTAGCAGAGATAAGAACAATGGGGCACCAGGGAGCAGATGATTGAGTGTGTGTGTGGTGGGGAGACTCTCTGTGTGTTCTCTCTGTGTGCTTTTTCTCTCTCTGTGTGAGTGTGTGAGTGTGTGTGTGAGTGTGTGTGTGTGTGTGTGTGTGTGAGTGTGTGTGTGTAAGAAAGGGGGGGAGAACTTTCTGTGTGTATTTTCTCTGTGTGTGAGAGTACATGTGAGTGTGTGTGTGTGTGTGTGTGTGTGTGTGTGTGTGTGTGTGTGTGTGTGTGTATGTGTTTGTGTGAGAAAGAGGGGGGAGGATTCTCTGTGTGTTCTCTGTGTGTGTTTTCTCTCTGTGTGAGTGTGTGTGAGTGTGAGACGTCTATGCATGTTTTCTGTGTGTTTTCTCTCTTGCACATGCGCATGACTGCATTATATCCCCTCTGAAGACTTCCAGTTTCCCCCTGTGTTCTGAGTGTTATGCAGAGAGTTTGCATGGCCTGGCCATTCTGAAAAAGACTTCAGAGACCAAAGGCAGAGGCTGAGAAAGGGGTGGATGAGCAGGTAAAGCTGTCAGCAACTCTGTCCCATGGGTCCTGTTACAATAAAGTTACTGAAGCAGGAGAGATTAAGGAATTGCCTTTATTCTGCAGACAAGCTGTGCATGAATGGCTTTTGACCTAAACCTGGAGCCACAAAACCAAAAGACACCAAAGAGAGGCCCACTGAATACGAAGCTCTCCTCTTTCATTGGCCCTTGCTTAACTCACCCCAGTCTCAGTTTACTTGCAAGTCAGAATTTAGGGACCCCACTATGTCCCAGACAACAGCAGCCAGGGCTCTGATGGTCAGGATCCCATCTAATCCTCCCAACAGCCTAGGGCTTGCTATATTATCCAGCGTTAGCAGATGACAAGGATCCCATGCTCTCAGCAGAGAGAGTGAATACATTCCAAAGCCGATTTGGGTTTAACTCACAGAAACCTCAGCATTTAATCCACGAAACCAGAAAGTAATCCTCCTCTTGGCTGGCCTGGGAGGCTGGGTTTGCTGCAGTCATGGCTCCCCATGACTTGCATTCCCACATGTGCCCACTGACACATACTCTAGGATGTGATGCTCAGCAGGTCTCTGAGACACTCACCTCACTGAGGGGAAAACTCAGAGCTCCCCATTCACTTCTAGTGCACCTGGAACCCCCATCTCTCTCTCCTTGGGCCATATGACCCATGGGATAGGCCTCTCACCCAGGCAAGCAAGAGCAGTGCTCTCCTCTGCCTTACCCTGGCATCCACATCTAGACCCACCGGGTCTGTCTGGCTTTGTACGGAATTCCCACGTATGGATAAGTGGAATATTGGGCTGGAATCGATGCTGTCACCCTTCCGTCTTTCCAAAGAGGCTTCTTAGGCCCCTGAAGGCAAAGGTAATTGAGAGTGTTGTTGAATGCAGTAAGAGGGCACACCTACTGGTGTGCTCCTTAGCCTCTCCTCTTGACACTGGATGGAAAGTCATCCTGACCTAATTTTTAAAGCACCTACTGTGTGCTATTTCTGTGCTGATCCAGCTAAGAAAGTAAGAAACATGCCAGTAACACAAGGCAGAACTCTAGCATAACATTCATAAAGGAAAGAAGGGTGAAATCTGTCCTGCAGTGTTCTCCCTCATACTGCCAATGAGAAGGGAAATGCCTTCTGGACAGAGTACACTGTGAGGACAAAGGCCAGCGAAGTGATATGGCTTTGGCAAACTCTTGTAAGTTTGAACAGGGGAAAATAAGATGTTCTTTCCCTCTAAATGTGTTTAGATGCTTACTTTCTCCTTGGACTCCTCAGGGGAAAACCCCTCACTTTCCCAGCATGCTCTGGGGATGAGACATTAAAGTGTCCTACACTGGTTTTAGCAAGGGGACATCTTTATAGCAGCAAATCCTATATTTATAACCTCCTCACAGATCCCCAGTACATAGGGAACTGAGATGACATGAATACACAAAGCCCAGCTGAATTCCTGGCAGCCTCTCTTATCTTCATCCTCCTCCCTAGCTAATACTCACGCCTTCTAGCCAAAGCAACCTTATTCATCTCTATTGTAAGACGATGCCTGCCCCCTGACTTACAACACCAATATGGTCCATCCTGCGTCAGAGAATTCTGTGGCATAGTAAGTTAACCCAGTATGAAGACAGGCAGATGCTCAGGGCCTTCAGAGCACATGCATGCTGTAGGCAGATGCAGTGGCTTCACTCCATAGGCCCTAGAGACAAGGTTCTGAACCCTGGCTGGACACAGTTTCTGTTTAATTTCCCAATGATACTTGGCCTCACCCTTCTGCCTAGAGATTTTTAGTTAATTGATGGACAGTGCCATCAAAACACGGAGATTTTTTTTTAAGCTCTGCAGATGATACTGACCATGACCAAGGGCAAACCACTGATCGAGGAGCTTTACTGTTGAGTACAATTCTCTGTTACCAGCACTATCTTGGTTACCTCTGGTGCCCCCAATTCCCAAGCTCCCTTGGCTTGGAAGTTAGGGTTTCATTGCTGTGAACAGACACCACGACCAATGCAACTGTTAGAAAGGACAACATTTAATTGGGGCTGGCTTATAGTTTCAGAGGTTCAGTCTATTATCATCATAGCAGGAAGCATGGCAGTGTCCAGGCAGGCATGGTGCTCTAGAAGGAACTGATAATTCTTCATCTTGATCCAAAGGCAGCCAGGAGGAGGCTCTCTTCCACACTGGGCAGAGCTTGAGCACTAGGAGGCCTCAAAGTCCACCTACACAGTGACATATTTCCTTTGTTAAGGCTCCACCACCTAACAGTGTCACTTTCCATGGGCCGAGCATATTCAAACCACTACAGAAGGGTAGAAAGGGATAAGATCGCACTGACTTATGGGAAGGACTGGATGACCAGAGAAGGTAATGCAACACCAGGCTTTCAGTAGGAAACTGCACATGCAGCCACACCCCCAAACTGTGGAAACCTGGTATATCTGCTCTCCTTGGTATTCCCAGAGGCAGGGTATGCTAGACTAGGGTGGGTGACTCTCAAAGGGCCTGCGCTGAAACAGCTCCTAGGAAGTGATTATTGTACTAGAAATTCTTTAGTTGAACCACCAAGGCAACTGTTCCTCCTGAGGCTGCCCCGAGAACTTGGCCTCCTTAGTCAGGTTGGTCATTTCTGCCTTCTCTGGCACCCTTTTCAGACAAGTTCTATGCAACAATTGAAGGTTCAATGAAACTCAGGCCCTGATATCCACCACATTTCCTGCCAATCTCTTCAGAGATTTGGTTTTATGATCCTCCTGCCCAACCCCAAAAGACTTCAATGGGACTAAGGGCCAAGGCCCTCAGCACTCCCACATTGACCTCCACGGTCCCTAGTACGTAGGGAATTTCATCACATGGATTCATATAAAGATCAGAGGCTCCAACAACTTCTCAGATTTCCCTCCATTTCTTTCACTCTGTTGCTTTCTCCTCAAAACACTCCTTGACTCATCTATGCTGCAAGGGCTATATCTATTCCTCTTGCCTTTGAGGCATCTTATCTACTCAAGCAAGAGCAAGATGCTGGCCAGCTGAATAATTGGTCTTGCCCTGCTTCTTGGGCCTTTCTCAAGCTCCTACCAGTCCCTAACCTGCAAGCAGATGTTGTGCAAATCCACAGTTCAGTTTTCAGGAAGGACATGGGGTACCTGGGAGTCTCTGCTGTTACATGGATTAAGAGCTGAAAACTCAGAAATAAGCGAGGATCACAACACTTGCCAGAGACCCAACTTAGAGTTGTGGCTAACCCTCCGCAGCCCAAGCCAAAGGACTTTCTGTGGGGAAAAGAGTCAACTCTGACAAGCTTTCTCCTTAGTGCCCTCACAGAAAAAGCTGTCCTCACCTGCTGCCTAGGGGCTGGGGCCTGAACATCTGAGTCACCTGGTGGGATCCACCTCATACCCAGTGCTAATTGGAATGAAGAGATGGGTAGAGAGCATCAATGTTACCCTGCTTTGATCTAGCCCTGTGTATTTGTTACTGCGATCAAATACCTGACAAGAAGCAACTTGAGGGGAGGAGCTTCATGGTTCAAGAGGGGACAGAGTCTATCTTGGCAGAAAAGAATGGCATAGGAGCTTGAGGCCATTCCTTCCACTCAGAAAGCAGGGAAAGATGAATTATGGTACTCCACTCAATTTCTGATCAGTATTCAGTCTGAGACTCTAGCCAGGGAGGTGGTGCCACTTATATTCAGAGTGAGTCTTCCCTTCAATACCCTCATACCTAGAGGTGTGTCTCCTAGGTGATTCTGAATCTAGTCAGTTGACACGTGAAAAGTAACCATCAGTGATTTCTAGTCTCCTCTCTTCCTCTCGAAGGCAGGCTACAGTCATGCTGCTGTTGGTGTGGTCCATGTCTCAGCTAGGCTATGAACTGCTTAATCCTGGTCTGTGATAAGCAAAGAACTTGTTCCAGAGTGGAAACTGACTGTGTCACCATGCATATGATTTGGCTTTGGCTCTGTTGACATTTTTTCCCCTAGCAAAACTTTCTTGTTGAAAGAACCTCATGGCATTTATTCCATGACAGAGGGATGGTAGCCTGTGGAAGGCCTATGTCAGATCTCTCCACGCCCTAGCTCATCCCCTGCTTCAAACACGGTGACTGGCCAATGGTAACACTTGGATTTGAGCCTCAGTGGACAGAATGAGATGCCCCCTGTGTTCTGAGCCTGACTTTCCAGGATTCTTGTTAGGAGTCACCAGGCTTGTGTCAGATGATAAGAAAGTGCTTTGTTTGTTTGTTTTTCGTTATCCCTCATGTGGCTACATCTCTAACAGCCTATGTGGGAGGAGAGGGATTGGCCAGGCAAGCTTAATACTCTCTCTCTCTCTGTTTATCTGTCTCTGTCTCTCTCCCTCCCTCCCTCCTCTCCTCTCTCCTCCCCTTCCCCTATCTAATCGCACTTCCGTCTTAACAATGCTTGCTAGTGTGTCCATGGATACTTTGAAAACAGCAACGGGTTTTATCTGGCTGGTTATGTGAGGTGAAATCCATATCTATACGTGGACCTGGAAATCAAAGTTTCAGGAAGCATTCTGCAAATATTCCCTAAATACAAGTGTGGCACTTGGATTGGCTAGGAGCTGTTGGAATGATCCACAGTGTGTATCTCTAGGCACACCATACCCTCCAGTGTTATATGGAGTCTTATCACCCATAGGATGATAGTTTAGGGCCAGTGGTCTCAAGATGCCCCTTTTCAGCACTTAGTTTGTGTGGGTCAAGAATACAACCAAAACTCAATGTCCTTTTCTGCAAAATGAGAGTCACATTGGCCATCCTAGGAAAATAGTTTCCTTGTCTGGAAGACTTTTGCACAAGGAGGGTAGCCTGGCCTTCCCAGTGCGTTGAAATAGCTGCTGACTTCTGCAAGGCCAATCAGGAGAGTAGATGATTCCTAATGCCTCTCTCTAAGGAGGTAGCAATTATGTATACCACAGGTCTAGGCACCAAAACTGGCCAAAAGTCAGACTGGATGATAAAATCTATCATCCTTAACTAAACTCCACTGGATGTAACTAAACCTTTCAGGCCGCCAAGGGTTTGAGAGCCCAGTGTTCACGGGCACTCATTCTCAGCTGACTTAACAGGACTGCAGAGAACACCATGCATACAGCTTTCTGTCCCTAACGCTTTGTCAATCTGTGCTCCTCATGAGGCAGTCTGTCCTGTACCATGCACAGGGGTCTGGGGGGGAAGCTACTGCGATAGGTGCAAAGCAGAAGGTCGGCCTGCTGAGTCTAGCCACCCTGTCCTAGACTAGCAATGGAGTTGCTCACCAGGATGCTGTTAGTCTGTTTTTTTTGCCTGGCCTTTTTGTCAAACTTCCCACTTGATGCAGAATAAGGGAGTAGGGGGTACCATTTATCAAGCTGTCTTGTACCCTCACAAACAAGGGAAGTGCATCTCACCAGATCGATGTACGATATCGAGTGCAGAGTGCTAGCTTCAGAGTCTCCAGCAGGTCCAGCTACTCCATTCTCATTTTCTTCTACCCGTAGCAATCTCCCTAAGCCCTGCAAATCAGGAAGGCACCACAGCTGGCATAGAAGCCACCTGGTTTCTGGGCCCCTGAGCCCATTGGATCCCAGAGCCAAATGCCCAAGCCTCAGACACTGTCAGCTCCCAAGTGGGTGAGAGCCTGGGTGGTAATCAGAGATTCTAGCATAGGCTTTGATGCAGCAGCCGGCGAGGCAAGCCGGCAGTGTTTGAAGTGCCTGCCTGTGTAATAAGGATTCCTAATTCACTCGAACCAAAGCAAAATTTGCAGTAAAGATCATTTTTGGAATGAAAAATAAATTGTGACTGGAGGGTCTGGGTTTGTTTCAAAAAGGGAGATCACCCACAAGCATCGCATCTCGGAGAAGCCACCCGCCCGCGTGCGCTCAGATGGAGAGCATGCCACTTGGAATTTCAAAGTGCTGCTAATTAAGAGCAGTTTATTAAAATGTCAATCTTTTCAACCAAAACAACTCTCTTGCCCTGCTTGCTGAGTGGCTTTCCCTGCCACTTTTCCCACCTCAAATAATCCAGTGGGCAGCTTCACCTGGGACCCCTGAAGTAGCTGTTGCCCACAGCAGCTGGAGGGGAGCTTCTAAGTATTGCCAGTCTGCCAAGGCGAATCTCACAGAACCTATCTTTAAAGAGTCAGGAAGGCTAGGCAGGCTTACTGGCACAGGCCTGTAATTTTAGCACTGAGAAGGCTGAAACAGGAGGATTAAAGTGAGTTTGAGGCCACTCTGAGTGAGCTACAAGCCAGCCTCAAAGAGATGGTGAGACTGTATCTCGAAATAACAAGAGTGAGCCCAGGCATGGTGGCTTGTGCTTGTAGTCCTGGCACTCAGAAGATAGAAACAGGAGGATCAGGGATCCCAAGCCATCCTCAGCTACATAACAAGTTTGAAGCCAGCCTGGGATTCATGAAATGCTGTCTCAGGGGACAATGGCAAAGAACGAGTGTGCGGACACTGAAGCTACGTATCAGTCATAATAATAGTTAAGCATTTCATGTCCCTGTTTATTTCTCTGTGAATGGAGTGATAGTGGTTCAGTCGACTGGAGGTGATGGTCAGACTCAAGAGCAGGAGGAGAACTGCCAAGGAGTGAAAGCTGATGAGCATTTACCACTGTCACTTCTTGAAGGTGCCATCTTAAGTCTCCCAGCTTTCTACGGCTGTGCCTCTGCAAGGTAGAAATGAGCTTGCTCCATTTTTCAGCTTTGACAGTTGAGACCTGGTACACCGTAGGCATGTGCTTGCAGATAAATGTCAACCAATCTGCACACATGAGTGTGTGCAGCGTGCGACCATCCTTATGTTCAGTAAACACAGCAAGGTTAGCAGGAGTCCACAAGAGTCGTGCTCCAGATATGGTGCCAAGCAGTGAGAACACAGCAGTCCCGAGCCCTCCTCACAAAAGCCCTCTTCCTGTGGCAGCAGAGGCATTGAAAGAATAAGAGCGAATGTGAGGTGTGGTCCATGAAGTGTGGTCACAGAAGTCCAGAGGCTATGGGAGGGAAGAAATGAGGAGCGTGGCCCAGTAGAGACCATTTAAAAGATGCAGCTTTTGAGCTCCAACTGAAAAGGACAGGGAATCCCCTGAGAGGAGACTGTAGCTGAATCAAGGGTTCGTTGTGCATTAATAATGGGACCAGTTCCCTTCTGGACTGTGGACTCAGAACACCCAGTATGCCAGACACTGTGGAGGGGGGCAGGTGGGATGTTCCTGGGGCAATACTATGAGCACCCCACCAGCCAATGGAGACACCCTCAAGCCCCAATTTACGTAGTGTTAGGCTCTACCTTGGATGTTTCATTCCTTACAGGTTGGGGCCCAATCCCACTGCTCAACCATGTCCATGACAGCCCCATTTCCTAAGTGCTCCCCCTGGGAACTGACCACCACTCAGACTGCAACTCACAGCCAGAACTAGTCCCCAACGTTTCCCATGACAACAGTAGCCCTAGGCAGAGGAAAGTTCACCATCAGGAGAAGCCTGCACCCACAGCTTGATCTGCTCTCTCCCCGGGGCCTGAAGGCCACATTAGACAGCTATGGACAGTAAGGGGTAGGGGCAGGAGAGAGGTAAGGGTCAGCAGAGGGCAGTCCTGCCTGTGCCCCAGACCCAGGACATCAGTCCCTGGAGACGCTCTCCCTTTGGTGATTGTTTCCCAGGCTCCCTGGAGCCAGAGGAGGATGGAATGTTCTTATCACTTCCCAGAGGGAAGGCTTTCTTCTTCACAAAAATGTTAAGCTTCATAATCCGATGGGGAACCTGGACAGGCCGCAGCTGGCAGCCTGGGTCCTACTTCTGGGAACTGCAGAAAAGGGAAGAGACTTGGGGGTGGGTTCTGGTGGGGGTGGGGGTGAAATGGCTGTTGTGTGCTTCCAGGAAAGAGGGATGTTCTGTCTGTGGGGAAGCTCTACATCCAGAAATTCCCCTGCCCCTCACTCAGGGATGGGAGGAGCCAGCCTATGCTCCCAACACTTCAGAGGCTGAGGCAGGAAGACCAGTTCAGGCTGCACAGTGTCAATAAATAAATCAATACATGAAATGTAAAGTTTCCCTACTCACAGACTTGATGTCAAATGACTACCATCTTTATGGGGAAGAGGCTTGTGCTGGAGAGGGCGAGTCTGTGGCTCAGTGAGGCCTGATTTTCATGAGGCTCCCTGAGTTTCTGGGACCCAGACATCCTGTTACAGCACAGGCAGATCATGTCACCAAGGTGACCTTTTTGTAAATATTTGCTCAGTGTCTGACTGACTTCTTAAAGTCAACACTATCCAGTGAACACCTTTCTCTGGATGGATTATTTTCATCTTCATATATACAATGTATATTAAATACAATGTAGAAATGTTAAAAAATGGCACTGTGTCTGAGTGGGGGCGTCCATGTAAGATATATATGCTGCCTGAAATTTTATGGAGTATATATTAGTTTTATAATAAAAACAAATATATTTACATTCTAAAATTATATTGTTTAGTAAAAGACAGCCCTTCTTTTGGATAGCTGAGATAAACTATAGGAAATAAGTCCATATTTAAAGGGTTGGAGGGAGATGAGAATGGAATTGATCAAGTGGTACCCAGAGGCTCCCCTCCCTGTGACCCATCTTCTCCCAGAACACTAGCATTCCTGAGGTAGGCTTGGCCCAGGAAAGGGCCTGCTTGGTTCCAGAGCACTCCTGAGCCAACAGGAGCAAGTCTAGCCACCAATCTAGCAGCTGTGCCAAGGGACACCAGCCCATCAATTTTGGGAAAGATGAATATTCGCCTGGCCCTGGTTTGCTGTTGTCCTGTGGACTGGGGACAGAACCAGCAGCAACTTAGAAGGCTCTGAAGGTGCCGCCTCTCCACTGCTCAGGGGCCGTCTCCACCCCCTCCAAGATTTAGCAGTAGCAGACTGCATCTATTCAAAGCTGGCCTGTGTCCACAATTTCAAATTGAGGAAAACTAGGGAAAAAAAGTCACAAGAGGACCACAGTGTAAGATGGCACCTCCCTTCCCGTGGAGGGGTAGCTTCCAAGGGACAGGAGGTGGACACACCAGCTGGTCTCCACAGAGGACACTGTGAAAACACTAGAGACAGGAAGGCCCCCTGGGCATCCCAGCTCATCTGTGCTTACCAGATCAATCCAAACCAGAGCAAAACCAAACTAAACTAAATCAATGGGCTGCTCACCTGCAATGGTCCTGCACACCTTCTGCTGGTCATTTGTCATCTATAAACATTCCTCTGCACTGGAGGATATTTCCCAGAAGTCCTTGCTACTGGCTACAGACTAAAGGCAAAACACTTTTTTTTTTTTTTTTTCTTTTTTCTTTTTTGGACAGAAGCTAAACCTTAACCTTTCATATTTTCATGCAGCAGGCAAAAATTCAGGACCAGCCTATGCCCCTTACCCACAATCAAGTTTAAAGGAGTAAAATATGCAGCAAGTGGACCTCTCCCCTCCTCCACCCCCCACCCCTGGTTCATCCTACTTGTTGGACAGCTACAACCACTAGGCTTGATTCCAGGAGAACCAGAGCTAACTTTCTAGAACACCTAATCCCCAGGGTAGCTGACCACAATGTAAGCTCCCCCCTCCCTGTGGTGACAACTGAGGCATTCTCCTGAGACTAGCCAGTTTTAGGAGGTGGTTTTGAATACTGCTCCTGGCTTCAGGGCCTTCAGCCAGGAGCCATGGCTCTCCAGAAATTCTGAGAGGTTCTGAACACCTTTATAAAACTTATTGGCCCACATTAGCCAGAATTAGTTGCTGTCTGGGAGAGAAAGCCAGGCCTGCATCATAGATCTGTGAGTAGCAGAGAAAAATCATAGAAGGTATGAAGGGGCCAAGGAGAGGTGGTAGCTGCTCCAAGTCACTCATGGATCCACTGCCAGGGGAAAACTAAGCACCATCTCCTGATTATCAGCAGCAACGGAGGAGCCCACCCCTACCCTCACCCCACCCGCCCAGCCATGGCCTGTTCCTATCTCAGCACAAGAAAAACAAAGCTACCCAGAGTTGTGCCTGTGGCTGTTACAGGTCTAGGTGTAAAGGCCTAGGAATGAGTTAACTTCCCCTTTCCCAGGGCCACTTGTCTGAACCTCTGCCAATGCCATCAATACAGCCTTGCTACACACCCAAAGCAGTGCCCTCACCCTACACCCCATGAGAGTAATACCTTCACTGGCATCAGAGAAGTATTTGGGGGTGAACCCCTAGTAAGCATAGGCTGACAGAATGTGAGGCTTCACCTCATGCAGCGTTCCTGTCCTCACAGATTCCCTCTGAAGCACCCTCTCAGGGATGTGCAAGATGTCATAGCCCATATCATCTCTACTTTCCTTGGTCTAGACGCTCCCCTGTGCCCCTTTTTCTTAATGATTGCACTATTCAGTATCTGCCTGTGAGCTGCCCTCCCCTGCAAAGCCAGGGCTAGAAGGGCTAGTGGAGCAACTGGAAGGGTCTAGCTACTAGGAGATGGCACCACCCCATCTTTGGAGGTCCAAAATGCCAGTGGTAGCTCCTCACACTGCTCTGCTGGATGTCAAAGCTAGAGCCACAGAGCCATCTGGGTCTGTGTCCTACCCTGCCTCTTAAACCAGGAGCCAGGTATCTGGCTTCAGCTGGCTAAACCCTCAGTCACACCTGGGGCATACGTTAGGCCAGCAGCTTAACCTGCCCAGCAACACTGACCACCAGACATGGCAGTGGGGCCTCTGAGCATAGCCCACAAACACTCACCCACCACCCCCTTTTCTCAGCCCAGGCAGGGCTTGGCAGAGGTGCTGGGTGGGTGTGTTGGACAGGGTGCCCTGGCTCACTAAGCTCCCCAGGACTTTCATGAGGCAACTCGAAACCCAAGCTGGGGCCAGAAACAGAACATTTTGAATGACTTGAAGGAAAAAATGACTCGGACCAATTTTAAGACATGTGAGAGCTCAGAGAGAAAACCGGCAGCCACCTCTTCAGAGACTGGGGTGTGTGCTTGCCAAACCCAGACAGCTTGGACTGAACAGCTTAAGGCAGGGACTGGCTTGATGCCTGGCTGCAGCTTTCTGGGCTACTGGCTGCTCTGGGCTACCGGGCACTTCCTCTCCTCTAAAGTCACCAAGTCCCAACATTTTCAGGACACCCATTGTGTCCAGCCCAGGATCAGTGGTTCACCTGCCAGCAGAGTCATTTCCTTGTCCTCAGAGCTCAGTCCACACAGTTCCCTCTGGCCTCCCTGGGACCCTGATCGTGTACACATCACTGTCTGAGAGCCACCAAGCCCTAGGCTGTGTGCAGGGAGTTTCCGATGAGCCATCCTGTGTGTGAGGTGTGAAAGCGGGGTAAGAGGGACGCTCGAAGAAGCCATCCAGCCTCTGTGACCCTGCTGACCTATGGGGACACACAGATTCTATACATATACAAGATAGGCAAATGGCAGCTGCTCTGCAATATATCCATACAAACACCCCAGTGCTATGCAACGTATACATATATACCATAGTAAAACAATACCGTAAAACATATTCCATGTATATACTACCTCCAAAATCCCTTACAGACATATACCACGATATACACAACACATATCACACATACCACAGGAGCCACACACCACACCTCCACACATCATACCACATCTGCTGCGTACCAAGCGTGCACCAGCTATATGCCCCCTCCATGCACGTATGTCATACAAACATACATATTCACTTATCACATAGTGCACACATGTACAGACCACATATACACATATATCTCACTCACCACATCCATACAACATATATAAATGAGATGCTGTACATACCATGTACACCACCATATCATACCTACATACACATCACATACTAAGGGAGCATATACACTGCACATACACCACACATTAAATACCACACTACATCCACCACACACAGGAACACACACCCGTGCCCACACACTACATATGCTTGGCTCTGTGAGCTCCATGGTGGGCTCACCTGAGGGCAGGGAGGGCATCAGATCTGACTTGAGACCTACCCTTTCTGACTGACCCCAGTGGGACTTGCTCGTGAGCAGCCTCAGGACAGTCAAGGTACCATTGAGGCTGTAGGCCAGCGACAATGCAGGAAGCACATCTGGGAGGTTCTCAGTCAGACAACTGTAGAACAGTATACTATCTACTTTCTGGGTATATTTGATAATACTTAACAAAAATCCTATTTTGTTTAGTTTTTACCTTATCCCTTTAAAAAATTATGGGCTTATAATGAATGGGATTTTAGCAGCCAGAGTCCATAGACCACAATAGACTAGCCACCTTGCCTTTGTTCCTGCCACTTCTCTTCCCAGAGTTTATCACTTAGATAAGTCTGATCCTTCCTCAGCTTGCTATTTGCATAAACACACACACATATGGGTTAGGGTCAGCTTTCTTATGTAAGAGCTGTACACATTTTTGCTCTCTAAATATATTATCCAGCTAGCCAATGTATCTTTGCCAGGACTCCATAATACGGTCAGGGAAGCACTCAGTTTCCACAGTCTCGGTTCAGACAGTGTTGAGGAAGCCACTGAGTCACTACAGGTTGTGAAGGCCACCGCGTGAGAATGCAAAGCTGCTGCCAGTAAATGGGTGAAGAAAGTTCTCTCTCAGGGAAGAGATTTCACCTGAGGCCTAAAACCTGTCAGAGGAAAAGCAGTCGCTGCAGGGGCCAGGCCTGTGACAGACTGAAGCAATAAACTTGGATCTTGTCTGAAGAGTTAGAGGTTGTAGGAAGGTCAGAGGTGTTACCTGAAAAGTGACACCCATCTCCACAATGTCGTCATCCTGGTCCTCAGAACCTTTGAATGTGTTATGTTTTGTGGCAAGGGGAAATGAGACAGAATTAAGGCCTCTAAGCAATTAACCTGAAGACCAGAAGACAGTCATAACTGTAAAGAAAGAATCCAATGTAATCACAAAGATCCTTACAATGGGGAAATGGAGGGCTCAGGGAGATGGCTCAGTGGCTAAAATGCTTGCTACACAAGCATGAGGACCTGAGTTCAGATTCCCAGCACCCACAAAAAAATCAAGGCCTGGCGGCACACATGTGTATCTCCAGTGCTGTGAGGGCAGAGATGCATAGAATCTCGTCTAACCTGCTACCTCCAAATTCAGTGAGGAAATCTTGTCTTACAAACCAAGGTAGAAAGCAATTGAAGAAGACACTGGTCTTGACCTCAGGCCCCTATGTGCATGCAGACACACATGCACACACATCTCAACTACATACACATACACAACATACACGCTTAAAAAATGAGTGGGGGGACGGGTGGTAGGAAAGAGTAGTCATGTGAGGCGGTGCAGGACTAGGCCTGCCATCACTGGCTTTGAGAGCAATGTAGAGGCTTCTAAAACCTGAAAGAGGCAAGGAGCTTCCTGATAGAGCATCCAGGAATCAGTGAAAGCCTGCTGACACTTGAGTTTTGCCCCGTGAGGTTATTGACAGACTTCGGAACTACAGAATTATGAGATTCAAAAATGATATTGGCTTAAGCCACTACATCTTTATGGAGGTAAACAAAAAGCTAACTCAGAGACTGAGAAGTCCTGAGGTGTAGACCCAATGAGGTGGTAAAGAACTAGACGGACCATAATGAGAAAGAGAGAAAAATTGAGAGAGGCTCGTGGAGGGAGACGGGGATTGATAGGCTGCTGATCTCCAGGGACAGGAGAAGTTCCTGAGTGGCTTTGGGATGGGAAGATTGATGGATACACACTTAGCAAGCCCCATGAGGGCGCAGATCTTCTGCTTTTCACTGCTGTGTCCCTCAGAATGCACGAAACACAGCACATGCTCAGTAACTGCCTGTTGAATGGATTTGGTAATTAAATAAAGGAGAATCAGAGAAGCTCCAGTTTGAGAATAAAAACATGAATTCAAAACTCGGTACCACCTTTTCCAAATCACACCATCAGATGTGTCCTCAGATGGAACACCTGCTGGGCAGAAAAATGAGGTGCCACAGAGGAACCCCTCAGCTGTACCAGCTCCTTGGGAGGAAAGGAAAGGCTGAAGTCACAGTGTGGCCAGCCATTCTCCCAGCTAGAGGCAGCTTGGTGCTGACATTACTCACTAATAGGAGGTCCTTAGCACCTGGGATGCAGCTGGACGCTCCACTTAATTCAGGGGAAAGCTACTCTCTGGGAAACAGGTGCCAATTTGTAGCAATCACAATGAGAAGCATCCTCTCTCTGGCTGATGCAAGCCAACAAGGTAATAGGGCATTGTGCAGTGGGAAGAGATCAAAAGGATTTTCCCCCAAGCCCACAGTGTACACTTAATACAGCTTTTGCGCTCTCTCTCTCTCTCTCCCTCCCTCCATTATGGCCCGTGGACATACTATTTATGGCACCTGCATTAGCACAGCCACAAAACCACTTCAGAAAGAAAGTGAATTAGAAATGAATTTGAGATATACACAGCGCTCTCACCACCGCCTCTCTACCCCGGCCAACAGCACCTCCCTGCCCCGTGAAACTGTAACTCCCAGCACCAGTGGCATCTATCCAGAGACTGTGAACACAATGGCTACAGCCCATGAGGCTGGTAGGGGGGTGGGGGAGGATGAACCTGGGGCTACAGCATGTCATCCATGAAGATGTCACCACGTAGAGCATGTCAGACCAGAGCAGGAAACACCAGAATAGGAAAGCTGAGAGAAGTACTTCCAGGAAATGGGTTCTGGAGGACAAAGTCCATTTGGACAAAGTCCTGCGTGTGACCCATCACAGCTCTGTAGGGTCTCCTGTCAGAGTCCGAGGCCCAGCATTCCTCAGGGCCTTTCTACTTTTAACTGTGGTAGTCTCACACTTGACGAGGAGCTTTTCCAGCCTACAGAAAGGCCAGGACAATGGCTGGTTGAAGGCCACTGCCCAGCTTCCCACACCCACCCCTTTTCTTCTTGGCTCTCTCCCATAAGGCACCATTCTCCCTGATACATAGATGTATTCCAGGTGTAATATTCCATGAGGGCAGAAGGGCAAGGAAGGGAGTTTGCCATCTCCTGAGCAGAACCTCAGGTCTAGGTCCTTCTTTACACACAAGAAAATTTGTGAATGAAGAAACTTGCCTAGAGTGGCTAGAACTGGGACGAGGGCCTGACTTTGCTGACCCACAGCCAATACTTTTGTCCTCATGTGAGGAGTCTAAAATCTGAGGACTAAAAGCTGGGAAGAAACTGGGACTTCAGGGAAACCCCAGGTTTGTGTCTTCTTGAATAGAAGATATAGAGGGAAGAGAGAGATGACTGCAGCTCTGTTTAAGTTGTTCTGTTTGGGGGATGTCCCCTAAAAGTTTCAGTCAACAACTATCCAATGAGGGGGAGTGAGGGCACACGGTGCACATGGCTGCCACCATCACTGTCTCACTGGTGTGACAGACTCCAAAGGGTTTTGGGTGGTTGCCTTCCAAGACCTGGGCTTGTGTGACTTCTTCTCTTGAGAGCCAGCTGGACCCAGAAACTGACTTCCACACATGAAGCCTGGCAGAACTGTCATGAGTTTACTCTCTGGTGCTGGCCCTGTGAGGGCTGCGACAAGCCACATGGAGAGCTTTCCCTCAAGGAGACACTTGACAAGCACTCAAGGACCCCAGCTCACAGCCAGGGAACCTTAGCAGGTCTGTTTTCTGAAATTAAGAATGGTAATGACAGTAAATGTCAGGACAGAGTAACTTATTTTCCTGGTACAGAGCATAGCACATGCAGGTCACTTTCTGAAAAGGTCCAAGCTGAGGAAGCAGGGGTTGCCATAGGAATACCACATTATGGTAACCAATCAGAAGGCCTAGGCATCATCCCTGCCACTATTCCACTCGATGGTCTTGGGCAAGCTCCTGACTATAAACCCTCCTCTGTTCCCCACAGCGTTCTGCTGGCAGAGGCGAGTGTGTCCCTGCTATGTCTTGCATGTGCCTCAAGACTGGGAAAGGAAGGCTAGCTTCGGGAGGTGACAGCTAAGGTCATGAGAAAGGAGATAAACTCTCTCTTCTGTTCTTCTCTCCAGTCCTGACCCCCATGACACAAGGCGCGGTCTCAGCTTTCAGTGACTCTGTGAGCTCAGAGGCCTGGGAGATCTCCAGAGCCTGTAAAGGAAAACTCAAAACACAGGGATTTCTGGATACTGCCTTCCTGCCCCACGCCCAACATATGCCCTGCTCAGTGTGGATACCACTTTCAGCCCCGGGGAATTCTAACTAATCTCTTGTCCTCTCTCCCCTCTAGCACTTACTAAAGATTGCTAGCTTAGCTCCTGGCCCCAGCTAGAAGACCTCTCATGGTCTTGGTGTTAAGGGGAGACTTCAGAGGCAAATGCTACATACATCCTTTCTTTCCCTGTTAGGAGCATAGACCCCTGAGGAGGGACAGGCTTCTATCCCAGGACTCCCCTTCTGTGCCCAGGAGGGGGATGGACGCCGTTCGCTCCACATCAGGCTGGCATGATCCCCAAGGTCTCACTTCCCTCCCTAGAGTCACAGGAAGGCCTGGGAAAATCTAGTCAGCCTCACAGCTTCTGGGACAAAAACAAGCCCAAATAAGGGTCCATTTCTGAAACATTCCTGTAGTCTGAAGGGAATGCCAGGCCAGGGCAGGCTCCCATTTCTGCCAGCCCCTCTGCAGGACCAGGCTAGGTTTGTAGAATCCATTCTGGGAAGAGCTAGCCTATATTGGTCCTCTCTGTAGCCCAGGTAACAAGACGGATGAGAACCAACTGTACCCTCTCACACAGCAGTGGGAGGCCAGGACTTGTCAGGGGTTCTTACAGCCATAGTGGGGAAAGTTAGGAAGTCTTCTGATTGCTCCCAAGGGCTCCTATAGCCTTCTAGACTCTAGCTCTTTCCCTCTAGAACAGCAGTTCCCAACTTATAGGTCATGACCTCTTTGGGTCATATCAGATATCTGGCATATCAGATATTTACATAACAGTAGCAAAATTACAGTTATGAAGTAGCAACAAAATAATTTTATGACTGGGGGGTCACCACACCATGAAGAACTATATTAAAGGCTCGAAGAAATAGGAAGGTTGAGAACAAATGCTTTAGATGTTACTCAGTTCTCGTAACGTAAGACTTCTTCGCTATTCTGTATCACCATCAAAGCTGGTTAGTTGTTGTGGTGGGGACCAGGGGAGGGGGCTGTTCTGACTACTGTAGAATATTTGTGAGCATCCCTGGTTTCTACCCACTAGATGTCAGTAGCATGCCCCCACCCTGATAATTGTACCAGCCAAAAATATCTCCAGGCCTGCCAGCTAGCAGCCCCAGTGGAGAACCACTGTCCTAAATGGATGGAGGGACTTCTTGCTGGCCAAGTGCCCTGGCTTCCAGGCTTAGCAAGAAGGCAGGAAGGAAATCAGCTGGTTCCATGCCTGTATTCGTCCATAATGCTTCTCTCCTCAGTAGACACATCAGGTCCAGAGCTGGAGATTAATCCAATGCTACTGACTTGAAAGGCATATATAACATTTGCACCACTCAGAAAGGGCCAGAGGGTCTGGTGGCTCTTTCAAGACTACACAGCTAAGCAGAAACAGGGCTGAGACTGTACTTAGGCTTGTAGTCTCACCCTATGACCCACACACAATGCCTTGATGACACACAAGCATTCCACACTAACCATTGACAACCCTCAATATCTTCAGGGTCCAAGAACAGAGGGTAGGTTTCTCATGGTCATATTTCTGGGGATACCACTGTCCACTCACCCACACATCCTATCTTTTCTACCTCTGCCACACTTCTTGAGCTCCCTGATTGACTGTGTCTTCCAGTTGCTCAGTTGTCCCGATGCCTGGTAATCGATTTGCATACCATATCGATCTCAAGGGCTATGTAGTATGTCTGATTTGTGGCACTTTGCATAATTTTCTGATTAAGTTACTTATTTAACCTATTGACCTTTTCTCTTAATTAGAATACCTGGGTATGGCAAATGTTGAGTAGTAATTAAGTTGTATATTTCCATGAGTGAAATGCACATCCTCCCCACCACCCTGCTTCTTCAGGTTCTGTCTTCCTCTGGAAGGGGTTGTGATGAACTATCTGGCCCTTCACCTACCCAAAAGGAATAAGCAGAGTACACAGGAGCTAGGCCTTCTCTGTCCCCTGCTGTCCAGAAGTTTGGAAATGAGCTGAGACAGGAAACAATGTTGGCTCAAGTTAAGTATTCACAGCTGAGTGGACATATTGAGACTTGTGTGAGCCAGAGGTTAGACACTGTAACAACTAGCTTTTGTGTATAACAAATTGCCCCAAATATAGTTGCCTGAAATATCTGTTCATTGTAATGATATTCATTCCTTGTTTTTCATGAGGCTGTCTGGATTGTCTAGATAGTTCTGACACTCTGGCATGAAATGAGTGAGTTCAGTCTTTTGCAGTTAGTTGGTACTGGGTGAGCCCCATGGGAATGGACTGATGTAATGTGGCTTCATCCAAGACCACCATGGTCATCCTACTGTATCTCATAACTCCCCAACATGCTTATTTTCTAGAAGTTGAGATACCCATGTTGTCATGAGGCTAGGAAAAAGAACAAGTGACCAATAACCAAAGAGCAACATCTGGTACCTGAAGATCTGTGAAGGTATCACATTTACTCCTATCCTAATGGCAAAAGCAAGTTGGCTCAAGTCAAGGGCCTGGTCCATAATGGCAAGAGTTAAGAGATGGAGTGCAGAAGAGTAGTAGAACTTCTTCTACCTCACAGGGAGAGATGCACAACTGAATGAGGATAGTCTTGATGCAAGTGTGAATCTAAGGTGGACTCCTTCCTGATGCATCTACCCCTGAATACCTATTTCAAACCTGAAAGTTGCATGCTATGAACCTGGAGCTCAGGGAAGTGAGTCCCTGATGCCTCTTGCTGGACACCTACTTCTTGAAGGACTTGGATAAACACCTCTTATAATCTGCCTATCTTCTAGCCACACTGAGAAGATGAGAAAGGCTGTCACAACTCATCTAGTTTCTTCTGCCATGAGGACATGTACTTTCTTTCAGTCAAATAAGGGATAGATAGTTTCTAGCTCTCAGGACTATTCAGGTTGGATGTAGCTTCCCTCTACTCCAGATCATATTTTTCTAAAATGGGAAACGCTAGCCCCAGAGAGAGCAATACACCATTGGTCAGAGACACCCTCATCTTCTTCCTTTTGTGTCAGACCATCAGGTTTGGTCAAAGTCTACTTATCTATTCCATCACAAAGGGCTTGAATAATCATGCTTAGCCCTTTTGACTTTCCACAGTAGGAGGACAGTGTTCAACTTCTGCCCTGTGAGAACTCAGCAAAATGAATCATCCATGAAACAAGAAGTTTTTAACAAACATTGAATCTGCTTAAATGTTGGTCTTAAGATACCCAAAACCCTAGAACTATGGGAAGATACTTTTTATTGTTCATATGATACTCAGTCTAGTGAATTTTGTTGTACCAGGTAGAACTAAGATAGGATAGTTAACAATACAGTTGTTATCTCTTGGGTAAATCTGTAAAAGTCAATTGTCTAGGTTTGTCTGATATACATGTTTACCTTTTTAAGAAACTGTTGATCTGAGCTGGGTTTAATGAAAATTTTTATTTTTGTTTATAAGAATGTGTGTGTGTGTGTGTGTGTGTGTGTGTGTGTGTGTGTGTGTGTGTGCTCATACACATGAGTAAAGTACCTACAGAGGCCAGAAGAGGACAACATATCAAATGAAGCTTGAGTGAAGGGCATGGATTTAGAGAACAAAACTAATCCTATGGAAGAGCAGGACATGCTCTTAGCCACTGAACCATCTGTCCAACTACAGGCTGAGGTGACTTTTTGAGTATTAGCACAACCATTGTATAAGAATTCCAGTTGTCCCACATTCTTGCCAATGTGTTGTATGAATAGCCTTTTTTAAATGTGTGCATTCTGGTGGTAGCTTAGAAGTGTCTCATTGGTTTAATCTATCTTTCTCCAGTAACTAATGAATTTGCATTCATATGCTTATCTGCCATCCATTTTCCTTCTTTTAAGCAAAGGATTTGATTATTAATTAGAAATAAATATTTTTCCAGCTTCTCTTGTAGCTATATGGACATACTTACTTTTTAAGTGCCCACTTTTACTTTCATTTAACTGTTTAAAAGGTTGCTTTCCCTCAACGTGTGTGCACTGTATTTGCCAGTGCATTCTTCCCTTCCTACCAGGTAAATATGGAATCCACACTTGACCCTGAAGCTGATGGTGGAGAAGTAGAAGGATCTAAATCTCTAAGCGTCCCTGTGGAATGTAACTATTTGCCACTGTGACCTACCCTTACCTGAGGCTCACTCCATGAAAACAAAGTACTTTTCTCCTTATTTGTGACATTTTTAACTCATCGCATGTGTATGATATGTTTCATGTATGTGTACATGTCCATGTCAGATGCCAAGGCCAGAGAAGGGATGCCATGTATCTATCACTCTCTACCACAGTCCTTTGAGATGAGATCTGTCACTGAACCTGAAGCTAGGTTGACAGCCAGCAAGCCCCAGCCATCCTCCTGTCTCTGTCCCTAACAATGCTAGTGCAGTATAGCCATGGTAGGCTTTTTACATGGGTACTGGGATTTCAAACTCATGCTTGCACAACAGGCAGTTCAACCCACTAAGCCAACATCTCTCTAACCCCCTTGAATGTACCTTATTTCAGCAGCCCAGACTTTAATACATGTTCCAGATTTTTCTTTTCAAGTATGGGGCAAATTTCTGTTTTGCTTTGTTTTCATCTCTTCTCAAGTAGGTGAAGGGAAACTCCAAATAGCCTACAAGTATTCTTTTATGTCCATCAATCCAGATGAGAGAAGATACAGAGATCAAAATGCAGGTGTTACCACCTCACATTTCCACCCATGGCATGGGCTTCCATCTTGATAATGCCAAGCATCCCAGGAACCAATCTTGTCCTGGTAAGACTGTTCCTTCTGAGTACCTCCTTCCTCTCCAACAGGAGCTCCATCCCTGATACCAGAACCCAGTCTAGCAAAGTCAGGTGTCAGCCCCCACTACAACCATCTATAAACTCCACTCCATAGACTCTAAATGACAGACTGAGCATCTCCTGAAGCTCTGTGCTCATTAGCACACTAGGTGGTAAGTGTAGATAACTGGGGAGAATTTACCCTGTGGCAACAGACTTTCCCAGCTGAGGCCAAAGACCCCAGCAGTAGCAAGTGCAGAGATGGGGTACCTCGAAATGTATCTTCTGACCTCCCAAACAGCCATTTCCCCTCCTACCCACATCCTGTAGCTCTTGTTCATCTCAGTGCTTTGTTAGCAGCCATAGCTCACAGGCTCTTCTGCAGCCTGAATTGCTGTTGTCACCTGGTACCTTCTCTGTCTGGACACACTGTCTGCCCACTTCCAATTCCATATCAATCCCTTTAGCTCCCATACCCTACTGTCTATTCTTATCTGCCTGTCATTTCCAAGCCTTCTTCTCCACTGGCAAACTGCCACTATGTCTCCAAGTCCTGATCAAATTAGATTTTTTTTTTTTTTTGAGGCCTTTTAAACACAGTTTCTCAGCTTCTCTGAAGGAGCCATCCCTCAGCTCTGACCCCCGCATTCCTGTTCCAATGGCAGTGAAATATCTGCTTCTCCCATGTACCAGGCCTTGAGGACATGGTCGAGGTCATTTTAATATTTGAGTCTCTGGTGTCTGGTTTAGTGGCCAGACAATGACAGTATTTGTGTCTGACTGGAGGGAGGAACAATGTACAAAAACAGACAAATGGATAAGCCATCAGCCAGATGGATAGACAAATGGGAAGCTGCTAGGATGCGCTCTCCTGGGCTAGTATTTGCAACCTATCTCAGGCATTTATTTGGCGTCTCCTCTCTTACCCTCTTGTCAGCTTTAGAAAGTCATAGGTCATGTCTATTTTATTGAAAGCTCTAGCCTCAGTAACCAGTTGGGCTGGGACCTCAGAGGGTGCACAATAAATATCCTCTGTGTAAGTTAAGAAGGAAGAACTTACCAGATTGTGGGGCAAGTGGGTGAATGACTGGTACCCAAATAAATGCAAGATGGCTCCAGGGATTCCGTCCTCTAGAGAGACTTGGAGCTTTTTCTTGGGGAAAGATGGCTCTTTTGAGGTAAGATAACATCATAACCAATCTCCTGTGGGCTTTGTAAAGTCCAGGCTGTGGGTGCCATCAAGAAGTGCGAAGAGGCCAGGGCCAATATTTTTTCTTTTTTTTTTTTTTTTTTAAGAAATAGTTCTTTCTGGGTATTTTCTGTGTACAAGAGCAGGTAACTGTACTTTTGGTTTTTTGTTTTTGTTTTATATTAAGAAAAATAGGTTTCCATTGAACTGTGTTTTGTTTCTCCTGGTGAGTTGACAGAAGGAGTATTCATGCATCTGAGTCCAGACAGAGAAAAGAAACAAGAGTAGCCCCTGGGCTGAGTAGAGGTAGCAATAGCTCTCCTTAGCCCCTGTAGCAGGTGGAAACCACAGGGAAGAGAGCAGCAGACAAGAGTTCCTCACGCTGGACCATGCAATGACAGACCTTAGTATAGAATGTTTAACTATCCCTTGCCTGGGTCACCATTCCCTTGGGATATCCCCAGGACTAGCTGGGGGGTATGACAACTTTATATTCACAGAGCTCTGAGACAGAAGCAGGCTGCTGTAGCTGTGCTTGAGGCCAGTTGCTATAAGGGAAGAAAAGAGTCCAGAGGAACATGAGCAGAGACATCAAATATAAAGCTCAGAGAAGTTTTAATGTGCCATAGGTAACACAAGTAGACACTGCCCAGAAAACCTCAAAAACTTTACATGGAGCTCAGAGTTCTTCCAGTTAGGCAGGGTGAGGCTCAGGAATAATAGTTAAGGGAATAAAGACCACAGATCCTGGGAATTTTGGAATATAGAGGATGAAGGATGGATAGATGTTGGGTGGGTGGATGGATGGATGAATGATAGATGGGTAGGTAGGTAGATGAGTGTTATACTAGTTGGTTTTGTGTGTCAACTTAACACAAGTTAGAATCATCAGAGATGGAGCCTCAATTGAGAAAATGCCTCCAGGAGATACAGCTGTAAGATCAAAGGGAAAGGGCCCAACCCATGGTAGGTGGTGCCATCCCTGGGCTGGTGGTCCTATCTTCTATAAGACAGCAGGCTGAGCAAGCCATGGGAAGTAAGCAACACCCCTCTGTGGCCTCTGCATCTGCCCCTAGCTCCAGGTTCCAGCCCTGTGTAAGTCCTTGTCCTGGCATCCTCCAATGTTAGATTGTGATCTGGAAGTACAAGCTAAATAAAACCTTTCCTCCTCAACTTGCTTTTTGGTTATGGTGTTTCATCATAGCAATAGAAACCCTAACTAAGACAGGTAGATAGATGGACCCAAAATTGAAAGATGGATTGATGAATGGATGAATGAATAGATAGATGAATGGGTAGATAATGGATGGATGGATGGATGGATGGATGGATGGATTGATGATGGATCAGTGGTTGGATATATACATTCTTGGGTGGTAGGAAAACAGATAAGCAGGTAATAGAGGGATGATAGCTAGATGAATACAATGGATGATGGGACAGGAACACAATGGACCGATGGATGGATGGATGGACAGAAAGATGGGTGAATTAATGGATAAGAGGTAAGTGTGTAGATGATGGGTAAGTGACTAAAATTACTGCGCTGTAGGCTAAACATAGTGACTATGTGTTATAACGGAACTATATCCTATTGGATGCCTCTAGTATTTACCTGGAAAGTACTTCCCTTTCTAGAGTTTACAGAGAAAGCTTGACTGTCTCATTTGTTTCTTGGTCCTCAACAATGGAAACCCTGTTCCGGGCAGACAGTCACTGTGCCTCAATCAACCTGGGAAAAGAAGATTCTAGTTAAAAATATTCAACTGAGCACCAAGTATATGCCCTGCTTAGCAGAAAACAATCTGATTCCAGCAAACCACCCAGTGGCAGCAGCATTCTGACAGCCCCTGATACTGCTAGCCCCTCATAGCTGGGCTCTTCAGGCATATGGGGCAGGCAAAGGGATCATCAGGTTCACTCCAGCCACCTGTTGACCTCTGAGAGTAGGAGGACCTACCCTCATCATTTGCCAAGTTGGGTCACATTGCTAAACATCTACCATGTAATCATTAAATGATTAGCCTTCATTGGGGTTTTTATTATTGTACCCACTTTTTTCATAATATCTTTATTGGTTATTTGAGAATTTCACATCACAAACTTCAATCACACTCACTTCCCTGTCCTCCCAGATCTGCCTTCCCCACCCCTGTGATATCTACACACACACACCCCAAAAAAAGAAAGAGAAAGAAGACAAAAGCCCTCCAATTTGTCTTGCCCGTGTACTCACTGGAGCAGGGTCAAACTCCCGGTAGCCAGTCCCTAAAGAAAACTGTGTCCTTTGTCACTTGCACCCCTGCCAGAAGCCATCAACCGTGGAGAGTTGTACTTCAATATCCTTATCACAATTTTGAAGAGTTCTCTTTGATGGTTTCCTGGGTAGGCTGTTACTTTTAGAGGGCAGATGGGGTATTGGTTGTCAGAGAAGGAGTCTGTACTGGCTGGTTTTGTGTCAACTTGACACAAACTGGAGTTATCACAGAGAAAGGAGTTTCAGTTGAGAAAATGCCTCCATGAGATCCAGCTGTAAGGCATTTTCTCAATTAGTGATCAAGGGGGGAGGACTCCTTGTGGGTGGTACCATCTGTGGGCTGGTAGTCTTGGGTTCTATAAGAAAGCCAGTTAAGCAAGCCAGAGGAAACAAGACAGTAAGTAACATCTCTCCATGGCCTCTGAATCAGCTCCTGCCTCCTGACCTGCTTGAGTTCCAGTCCTGACTTCCTTTAGTGGTGAATAGCAAAGAGGAAGTGTAAGCTGAATAAACCCTTTCCTCCCCAACTTGCTTCTTGTTTGTGCAGGAATAGAAAGAAAGAAAGACTAAGAAAGAGTATATGTCTCTTTCTCAAATGTGAGTCTACAGTCATCAATACAATGGCAAAAGTAGTTTCCTTGCTCTTTACAGTTAGCAGAAGTCCAGTAGATCATGGACTTCCACATGGTTTATGGCAACAGCAGAGACTGCAGACATACATATGGTCTCCAGTGTCAGCATGTGGCATGGACCTCGGGTTGGCCTCTGATGGCAGTAAAGAGCACAGATATCAACATGACCTTCTGATGTGACAAGGGTGGACACCGTCATGGCCTCAGGTGGCAGTGCAGGCCACTCAAGTCAACATGGCTTCAAGGGGCAGGACAACTCATGGACAACAACATGAATTCAGGGGGTAGCATATACCATGGACATTCATCCATGTGGCCTTCAGTGATAACATGGGTCCTGGATATCAGCATGGCCCCCTTGCTGCAGTAGGACCATGGAGCCAGACATGGACCCCAGTGGCAGCACAGATCGTGGACATCAACATGGCCTCAGGGCTGTGCCTACTTTTTAGACGATAAGACTGGGGCTAGGATATAGAGTCAAATTTCAAGTCCAGGTCCTAAGCCCACGTTTAATATTGCCCCTGCTATAGTGTCAGAGCTTGTTCAAACAGAAGAAAGGAAACACTAAATCCCAAAGAGATTTCTAGGCACGATGAGACTCAGGAATGTTTCACTCTTTTTGTGGACTTGCCTTAGCCTCCCTGAATTAGAAGGTATCAGAAATCTTTTGACCTCCCCAGACCTATGGACCACAAGAACTGGACCCTCACTCTGCCTACCTTTAGCCTCATAGTCCCCCTCTCCCATCTGTGTTCCAGCATATACTGCCTATAGTTCCCAGTGTCCTAGCTCTATCCAGTGCTATAACAACATCCCAACCTGGCTAGTCTTTCACAATGCCATTGGCTTCCCTTCCATCCCTTCTTACATACCTGGTAAACGCTAACTCCTCTTTCATGGTTCAGTTTATGCATCCTTTCTTGATCCTCTTAGACTCCTCTTCCATTCATCCCAAGAGTGAAATAACCATGTCTCCTTTAGGTTCTGCTCTGTCTGCCTCATGTTATCAGAAGCTCACTAACCATGAGTGTTCTTTTCTATCATCCCAGTTGGCTTCTTCCACAAGAATGACAGAACTTGAAACCCTGAAGGCAAACCCTTGCTTTCAAACACTCTGCCTCTTTCATCCTCACTCTTCCAGCACTTTTCCTATGTGGTAGCTGTATGATCCTCATACTGTCTAGTGTATCATGTGATACTTTGAGGTCATTTTGTAAGGATGGAAGGGCATGTGTTGGGGAAGAGCCTGTTGCTCAATGCTGCCCTGCTAACTAAGGTCAAAGTCTGACATTACTAGAAAGTCCTGAGGTTGGAGTAAAATGACAGACTCCCCTTACCAGTAGGGCTTCTCCTTCCCTGACCTTGTTTGGGGAACTTGAAATCACTATACCCTCTGCAGAATGCCATGTAGCTTTGGTTAGATTACAGACAGGTTCAGCTTCCTTTCTCCCGATAAGAACCCATTCAGTAAGGACCTGAGATTCCGGGAATGCTTCCCCATGCTAATGAGGTTATCTCAGTACCTAATCCTTCCGCCAATGTTCTTTGATCACCTCCATATCCCTACCCACTCCCCCAAAACTATACAACCCTTGATTCATCCTGAATAAAGTTGATCTGTCTCCCAGTAGATGAGCCTTCATTTCTGTTCAATCTTGTTCATCAACTCTGCTCCCTTCATCCTTGTAGGCCAGTGGCCAACGACCCCTGGGTAGAAGGGAGCCCCAAGCTCAGCATATGTTCAGGTTCCTTCAGTGTAGAAACAGTTTTGTGTTTCCTGTAATAAGACAGCGAAGAGCCTCCTTCACCTCATTGGAGAGCCACAATGGGGCTTCTAGAATTTTCTAACATTTTATACTTAGTTGCACTACTTCTGCTCATGTCCAGACAGAGAAAACACTAGAAGAGAGCTGATGCCTGAAGTCTATCACATTACAAAGAAAATGGATGATCGGCACCCCACATTCAGCCCACCACAAATCACTCAGAGACATCTTGGAATCTGGGACCCATCAAACCAACACACAGAGCTTCCTTGGCTTGAGTTGTTCTTCTAGGAATAATTAGAGACTGAATTGTTTCAGTTTTTCTGTGCAGCCTTTGACTGCCAGAAAGAATGTCACTGTGGAGGATTGGAGTTCTATTGTGTTTTCCAGGGACATGATTAGAGATGTATTAAAAGATTTATTATTAATATTCTAAGTACGTCTCCATCATAATCTTATTTTTTCATAAATACAGATGAAAGTATTTTGGGTGAAGTAGAATATGCGATGCCATCGTGTTACTCTAGTCTCTCCCCTTCTGTCTTCCTCCTCTTCACTAACTCCTCTCCCTCTCTTTCTCACCTCTCCCCACAGTGTATTAAATATCATTGGCCATTTCTTCCTTGGGCCTTCTGCTCCTTTTGATAATCTGAAAGCTAAAAAGTGCTTTTCCAAAGATGTTTACCACAGTGCTTTATGTATTAGCAAAATAGTACATACACAGTAATAATGTAGAACCTAAATTTTAAAGGTAAGGAAAGGGTTAAATAAATAATTGTAGTGCAACAGCTCCATGAGATACAATATAGTCAATAGCAGCGAGGGCTGGGGCAATGTCAAGCACTATGTAGGCAGCCAGTTCTGAAGGAGACCCCATTGCCTCAGGGCCCCCTGTCTTACTTACCTATTTGAGGCATACTAACAACCTGTGACATGCCATTTTCCTTTTTCAGCATACCATCTGTCTTCCCCTCAGTACTGACCACACAAACAATGTTCCTCTGTACACTCAGGTGAGGCCATGGAAGAAGACCTCAGGATGCTGCCCTGCTCCACCCTGCCCTGCCCTGCCCTGCCCTGCCCAGTGCACAGGATTCCCAATGTCCTGGCAACTTCATCCTGCTCAGATCCCATCAAGGGAGCCCAGTGAGAGCACAGAATTTGTTTTCTGCTTCTCTGCCTAGCAAATCAATTCAAATAACCCCTGAGAGCCTCACCACTGGGCATCACACTGATTACAGCAAGCAGAATTCTAATAACTAGATACAGTCTTAAAGCAGACCATCTCCCCAGCAGATCAAATTAACCTAGAAAGAGCCCACAACAGACACGACCAGGCTCATCTGGAATGATCACTCATTCCAGAAGACCGACAAACATTTAATTCTCCAGGTCTTGGCATAGTGAAACTTTGATACTCACACTATAAATATAATCCTATGCTAAAACAAGAGATGAAAAAAACATAGAGATAAAAATGTAAGAGACAGGAAACTATCAAAATTGGCCAAGCAGATATAAAAGTAAATAACGTGATTTTTGGAAATGAAACAGAAGTTTTTAGACATTGAACTTTGGACAAATGTGTTAAAACAGCAGATCAGACACAACAGAGTGGGAAATCAGTGATTTGGAAGGTAGAGATGAGGGGATGTTTCAGAGCACAGGTCAGACATGGAACTGGAAAATACACAGGCTGCCGAGCAACACGAAGGGGCAAAGAGCGGTGAGCAGGGAGCAGAAAACCAGCCAGTGGAGCCAGTGTACACTCAGAAGGCTGAGGTAGCCTGGGCTATACAACAAGAGCACGTCAAGGGGAAAGAGGAACCAAGAGGGGGTAAAATGGAGAGAAAAGAGAAAGAATATTAAAAGAAGTAATATCTGAGGTCCTGAAGGCCAGCAAGATTGGCTGGTAGGTTAAGATCCCTGCTACCAAGCCTGACAATCTGACTTTAAATACCCAAGACCCACATGGTAGAAGGAGAAAACCAGTTAAAATGCTGTGCCCTGATCACATGCATGACTTGGCATGCACATATGCACACACATACAGTGAGTTGTTTTTTTAAATAATAACTGTTTAAAAGATGTGATAGTTGAGTCTTTTAAGAACTAATGAAAAGATATGAATCTACAAATTCAGAGACACAAATGTGCCAAGCAAGAAGAATAAATCAATCAGTTCAAACCCACAGTGAAATAAACATGAAGAAAAAGCCATGGCAACAACCCATAGAAGTATCGAGAGAACAAAGGCAGCTCATTAGAGAGCAACTGGACCCACAGCACTGTGGGAAGAGCAGTGGAGGCCAGAGGTGGTAGAACAAAACCACCAGCCTGCTAAGAAAAGTGCCAGCTAAAGAAAGCCAGCCTCAAAGGTGCACCAGGCTAGGGACATGGCTCAGAGGTAGAGCACTTGTCTAGTATGCATGAAGCCCTAGTTCATTGAAAACACAAACGATGGTGGTGACAAGAAAATAAAGACACTTAAGATAAACAAACACTGAGTTTAGGTGATTTCTAAATAACCAACTTCAGAAAGGAAAAAAAAAAAAGATGATTTTACAAGAGTCACAGTCAAGAACAGAGAAGCTGGGAAATGTGTAGATAAACACAAGCCAGGCCTCTACTACTCATGACAGCAATACAGACTAGATGATGCATTAAAGCAAAAATTCAGTGATGGCATCACACAGAAGACAGAGTGAGATTGAAGCATTTGAATAGTCTCGTGTTTCTTCTTGTGTTGTTGAGGAGAAAAAATAGATATTATCTATTCATGTCAAGTGTGCAAGACAAAGATCAAACATAGTAACTAAAAGAATAAAAACTAAATTTGTAACTTACAAAATTGTAGAAGTGCAAAAAGAAAATAGTTAAACCAAGGACCAAAAACACCCGAGGAAGAAACAGTATAAACAGGGAGAAGCATAGAGAAAGACTAGAGAGACGTGCAAGAGACACATACAAGTGTGTCAACAGTCTGGACAAACAGAAAAAGAAAAGGACCAATGTTACAAATTGACACACAGAGCTTATTAGACTTGACTTTTTAATTTTTTAAATTTATTTGTGTGTGTGTGTGTGTGTGTGTGTAATGCCCTTGGAGGCCAAAAGAGGGCAACAGATCTGCCTGAAACTGGACTTACAGGTAGCTGTAAGCAAACTGACCTGAATTCTGGGAACCTAACTCAGGTCCTCTGCAAGTGCAGCAAGTGCTCTTAACTGCTGAGCCATCTCTCCAGCCTCAGACTTCATTCTGT
>CM052703.1:81161608-81324446 GCA_028551405.1 Uromys caudimaculatus | reverse complement strand
AAGGAAGGAAGGAAGGAAAGAAAAGAAAAGAAAAGAAAAGAAAAGAAAAGAAAAGAAAAGAAAAGAAAAGAAAAGAAAAGAAAAGAAAAGAAAAGAAAAGAAAAAAAGAGACAAATACAGCCAGCTAAGTTGTTTACCTAAGTAAATCCAGGTTGGCTAAATTGTTTTAAACATGCACTTTAAATCCATGGTGTCAACATTTACAGTAACTGTCCTACTCTCCAGGAAATTGTCGAACCTATTAGCTTATATTGAACCAATTAAATAGCTTTAACAATCATTAGAAACAGACACAAAATAAAAAAAAAAAACCTTAACTTCATAGTAAGAAAGTTCAACATAGCTCTCTAATTAAAAAAAAATTAACACCAGAATCAACTTGCTTAATACTGGATAATTAATTAACACTAAATTAATACATAAATAATTACTTAATACTCCATACTACCATAGCTTGATCCATACATGGAAAATTTATAAAGTTGAGTCACATCTTTAAAAGTAAGAAAAAATACCAATCAATCAATCAATCAATCTAAAAAGAATGGATCACATTCTGGACCACCAAATAGTTTACAAACAATTCCAAGGATGTTCCTGACTAGTCAGTGACTAAAAGATCACTCGCAAGCCTCTTCTCCCACTAATGCCAAGCATCTGGGACAGCCTTGGTCATTTTATAGAACACTTGACTCACAGAATCTGATTCTTGGGAAATCCCAGTGAAGCAGGTGAGGTCATCACTAGTGTATAGATGAAAAAGCCCAAATTGGCCTCTAGGGTTCCTGTGCCCACATTCGCACCCACAGAGCAGCCACTGATGGCCCCCTAACCGTGTTCACTGTAACACTGCACCACACATCGCTGTCAAAGACTTTCCCATTCCTTTCAGAAAGCATCTCCAGAACCCTGGGGCAGCCTGGTTCTGAGAAGCCCCAGGAGGCAAAGCTTCCATGCCAGAGGGCAAAGGGCAGCAGGCTAGGTTTAGCAAGCCGGATTCCTCCAGCTGTCCCTGCAAGGGGCCCCCTGCCAGCTTCTTTGATGTCTCCACTGGAGGATTGGGATGGGATTAGTGTTCCCCCCACACCCCACATATTTACAGATGGACAGGAAACTCTGCAAGGGAAAGAGGGATGGATTAACATTCATACACTCTGAGTTCTGGCTTTGGCTCTGTCCTGTACCATGTGACCTGCAGAGTCTCATCTATAATGTACATGCTGAGGCTTCTGGGAGCAGGAGAGGGTTAGCTCTGGGTTGGGGGTGGAGGGTGGCAAGAGAGGACACCGTGCTTCTGAAAGCATAGTTATTCTTTTCCACAGTCAGGTTAATCTGACTCAGCCTGTCATGAGTGTTGGTTCTTTGGGGAATGCACAGAAGACCCACAAAGCCTGCATGTGTTAAGTGGTTCAAGTACTGTCACCAAACTCAAAGTTGTAGTGGCCCGTGGATGGTAAAGCTGTCTCCCTCTCACAGCATAGGCAGCCCAGGATGAGTGCTTGGCTCTGGGGTGGTCGTGGCACATGATGCTTCCAGCTGCCACTATGCTGTCCCTCTTACCATATGGTCTAACTGCTGCTCAGCCTGTTTCTGTTTCAGGAAGCAGGTGGGGGGAACAAGTGTCCCCCTCCTCCAGCTTCTAGGAGATACCATTGGATAGAATCCAGTCATAGGGCCAATACCTCACTGCAGAGGAAGTAGAGTTAGACAGCTGTTGACTAGGCTACAGCCAGTTAATGTTTTACTAATAAAAAGGAGGCAAAGACACTACGGGGCGATTTTTGAGCTTTTTTCATGCCACCATCCTTCCATCCACACGAAAGGAGAACAAAGAATTTCTAGGGTTGAAAATGGACTTTTTAACAGTTTGGGGTTTGGCAAACATTTTCCATTAGCTGTGATTTATTGAGTTCTTATTCTGCGGTCATTAAGTCAGACACCTCAGCCACCAAGCACCACGTCATACAGATCAACTCCGGAACACACTAGGAATGCTCCTGTGGCAGCTAACCTTGACTGCCAGCTTGTTTGGATCCAGAATCAGCTAGGATACTCCGGGCCAGTCTGTGGGGCCTTTTCTAAGAAACATCTCTCCCAGAATGGGCAGCACCTTCCAGGTGTCCCAGATATAAAGGGGTTCACTTAAAAGGGGTGCGGGCTCCCTACTTTTGCTTCTTGCTGCTAAATCCATCTACCCTGCTGCTACTGATCTCACCACCATCCACCTTCACTGCCATCAGAACCCAGTTCATTCAGTCTTCCAACAAAGGCCTGCCTATGAGAGCCCTGTAGGAATTCACCAGGGGCATTCTTCCTGGGCTGGTGTTACTTGGTTCTCCTATGTATGGCCAGCCATTGTGCTATCCAGGCAGAATGAAGTAAGCCAATCCAACCCCTTTTGTAATATATAGTAATTCCACTGGCTCTGTTCCCCTAGAGAACCCTAATAGAGCCCCTTAACCTCCCTACTCTCAAGAGAGAATTCTGCCATAGCTGCTAAAAACAAAATATTGGTATGTTCCAGAAGAGGCTTCCTAAGAGCCAGAATAATGTCCACAAAATAAGCCTCCCCACAGCCCACGGGATGCCTGAGAGTGGATTACCATACTTCATATTCCCAGGGCAGAAATAAGTGACAGGAACATCCAGAGAGCCCATGCATCTGTCACCACAAGCTTGTCATATACAGGATGGAGGGGTTGAGAGCAGAGCCTAAAACAGAGCTGAAGGTCAGGGAATACCTTGCCTTCAGCTGAAAGGCTGTGCGTGCCCTCATTGTCAGCAGGCTTCAGTTTGAGGCTAGAAGGACTGGCAAGGCAGATGCCCAGGCAGATGTAGCTAGAAGCTCAGATGTCCCTCACCAAGCTGTGAAGCTCTGCTGTAGACCCAGAGCCCAATGACAAGGGTTATCGGAACCTTGGGTGCAGGGCAGGAAAGGTGGGGAGGACATTGCCTTTGAGCACAGTCCTGGAGACTAGAAGAAAATCAGAATACCAATATTAATTTAGCAGCTGATAGAGGCCCATTTGTGCCAGGAGTTGTGATAGGGACTTCATGTATATTTAATGGAGGTAAATGCATTTATTGTTCACAAAAAAAAAACGCTGTGGAGACTGAGGGAGGTGAAAGTTAAAGAGGTCAAATGATTAACTTCGAATCACCCAGCAGGAAAGAGGCAGAGCTCCAGGCTAATGACGGCACTCCATAGCTAGGGAACTGAAGCAGCACAGCATGCAGAAGCAGAGCCAGAGGACTGCAAGGGTGGGGGCTCTTAGTCAGTGGATGTGGGTGGGAATCCCAGCCTGTCACTCCCACTATCAGCCATGTCCCAAAAATTACACATCCTCTTTGGCAGAGTGTTGAAATGTCTGTGTGAAATGCCCACTACGCAGAGCCTTCACAAGCACCTGAGGAAGACCAGGTTCCAACGCCTTTCCTGCTTGCTCTGTCAACTCCACACATCTGTCCGGGGCCCGGGGGGCACTGTCTTCTCTGACCACCTCTTGCCATCTCTCCAGCTCCCGTCTTGTGCTAGCTATGTCTCGTTCACCTGACCAAAATACCTGACTAAGGTAACTGGAGGAAAGAAGGGTTCGTCTTCGACTTATAGTTTGAGGTGTTAACCATGGAAGGAAAGGCACCGGTGTGAAGCAGCTGCTCACACTGCAACCCCAACCAGGAAGAAACTGGCAGACAGAAAGGAGGTAGGGCAAGGCTATAAAACCTCAACCCCTCCCACTTCTTATGTAAGGCTCCACCTCCTAAAGTTTCTACAACCTTCCAAAAGAAATGAAATGGGGGAGGGGTTCAAACAAACGAAATGGGGGAGAGGGTGTTCACACTCAAATCAAATCACAGGTCTGTCTTCATTGTTCCTTTACCGTCTTAGCAGATACCATGCTCTGACGTACTAATCTTTATATCATTTGTCTGTGCATGAAACTGTAGACTTAGTAAGGTTAGAGGTTTTTCTTGTTTCTGGCTAACTTCTGTACTCTTATTGTCCAGGTACTAATCACAAAGTGTGCACACTAGTAACTGTTTTTGTTTTCTTTTTAAAGATGTGTTTTATTGGGGGTGAGGGAAGATCTAGAGAGACAGCCCAGTGCTTCGGATCCCTTTTCTCTTTTCCGGAGGACCACAGTTTGATTCCCAGAACCCACACAGGGACTCACATTAGTCGTAACTTCAGTCCTGGGTGATTCACTGCCTCCTGGGGTACTGCATACACACGTGCATTGACAACATGCAGGCAAGACACCTATACACATAAAGCAAAACAAAAATTAGTTTTTTATTTACATGTATATGTGGGGGGTGTTGCCTTCAGAGGACAGAAGAGGGTGTTGGATCCCCTGGAGCTGGAATCACAGGTGGTTGTGAGCTGTCCTCTATAAGAGCATCCAGTGAGCTTTACTGAGCTGTTAGCACCTGAGTTGTTAACTGCGGAGCCATCTTTGAAGGCAGAGGCACAAGTAACTTAATGAATGGATCTGTCCACCCGTCAGACAGACAGCAGCAGTTTGGTCTATCTTGGGACTAGAAGTTTCAGAAGAAGCCTTACGGAAGGAGGTTGGTTGCTTGGGGTAGATGGGCAGATGGGTGGGTGGGTAGGGGTGGGATGGGGTGGACGGTGGGCAGGGACGTAAAGGGATAGGTGATAGAGGGGGAGTACAGAGGATACCTATGGGCCCTGGGGTTTTATGGCCTTGTTTCCCTTCCTTTCTGCTCTCTCCAGTGTGAGGGTGTAGTGAGAGCACCTCCTCACACTCATGCCTTCCTCTTCCTCATGGGTGATCTTCCCAAACTGAAAGACAAAATAAGTCCAGCATCTGATAGATTAAACCAGCTCTAGTTGATCTAATGCAAACAGATGAATAAATGGGCTTCTGACAGATTATACAAATGCCTTCACGGATAATCACTTCTAATGGTGAGCTAAAGAAAGCTTGTTGTGTGACTAGTTGTGCAGAGTGCACACGAACACACACACACACACACACACACACACACACACACACACACACACACACACACACACGGTAAGAAGTGAGAATGTTTAGGTCTTTAGAGGTTTCAGACCAAGCCAAGTATGATGGTACATGTCTGCAATCCCAGCAGTCAGAAAGCTGAGGCAGGAGGATCTGAAATTGGAGGTTAATCTGAACTACATAGTTGGACCCTGCTTAATGTAAAAGTAAAACGATGATACACCCTCCACCCCCAAAAATCCCTAGACTGCCATGGGTTGCCACGGGTTGGCTTGTGCCCTCCTTGAGAAACAGACATGGCATAGTCCCAGGGCCATCAGTTTTCTTGCCTGGACTCACTCCCTTCCAGCTGCCCACACAAGGCAATGAATTCTCTTTGAGCCGCTTCTAAACCACCCTTCAGAGTCCCAACCCCCATTGCCTTCTCTGAGGCCACAAGCCTCTTTAGAAGACAGTTTCTTCGGGTTCTCCAAAGCAGGACACCCTGACACTTGGCATCCCAAAGAGGCTTCTTATTTGCTTCCACCACACGCAGTGGGTTCTGGAACATTCTGAGGAATGGGCTTTTCTGGCCAGCAAAGTCAAACCCCAAGAATCAGATAAACAGCAGCGGCCGGGCCTCCACCCCTCTTGGGGCTGATTCATGAGGCCCAGGCGTGCCCTTTAGCTGCCAGCACAGGGCCCTGTGTGCTCAGAAAAATCCTGCCTGGGGTCTGGGGCGGCAGCAGGCTCCTAAGAAGAGCACCGCCTACATAAGCAGGCGTCCGCCTCTGCCCGGGAGCCCATCCGTTATTCTCTGCAGCACAAACACCTTCCACTTTGTACTAACATTTTGGCAGTTCCCTACAAACAAGCACTTAGCGCTGCTCCATAACTCTGCGTTGTTGCTGGGCCTTGGCTCCCGGCTGGCACAGGCAGCAGAGTGGGCTGTAAAAACAACAAAAACGTTTGAAAGCAAATGAACCATTTGTGCTTTTATTTTTTTCCTTCTCCTGCAGCCCTAACTGCTCCCCTGCGCTGTGGTAGATACACAGGTATGAGTTCAGACTTTGCACCACACTTTTTTTTTTTTTGGATAGGCCCTAATGATGCCAGCTATGTGAGTTTCAACAGCATGGCTTGCAAAGCCCCAGGGTACCACTTTGTGTCCTGGGGCAGTGGCTTCCTATATTGTTGCCCTGGATCTACAGACTCCAAGTTCACCTATGGCTCACTCAGTTTGGGTTTCACTTACCATCTGGGTACCCGTGTCACAGGCTTTTCTGAAAGGGAGGATGAAGTCTTATACATAGTTGTTGGCTACCCAAAGTCCATCTCCACAAGCCTGGCCCAGATGGACCTTGGGTCTAACAGAACTTTACCTGGCAAAGCTACAGCATCAGCACCAAAAGAAACAGGCAGTGAGGCTACTGATGGCCCCTGCATAGCTCTTCTAGTCCAGCACTAGCAAGATGACTCCAGGGCTGGGAAACAAACCATCTGCCCGGGCCCCTCTCTGGGTTCCCATAGCTGGCTCATCCACTTAGCCACACTCTTTGTGTGTTTCCTGGATCCTCCAAGAGCTTACAGTTTGTGGAAGGTATCTGGGGGGCCCTGCCACATGCTATGTACTGGGTAGGTGACCATATATTTCTTCTGGAAAAAAGAATTAAATTCTGGAAGGGAGTATCTTCCATCTGACAGCAAAAACGTTTAGGCTCAAAGTGGCCTGCCTGGGGTTCGCGGCTAATAAATGAGGATTCTGGAAGTACATAGAAGGCCAGGAGTGCAACATCGATTCTCAGGTGCATCATGAATTCAGGGCCAACCTGGGCTAATTGAGAGTCTAATTAAACTGGGCATAGTGATGTATATTTTTAATCCAAGCAACTCAGGAGCCAGAGACAGGTGGATCAATCTCTATGAGTCTGAAGCCAGCCTGGTTTATGTAGTGAGTCAACAAAGGCCTGCCAGGGCTACCTATGAAAATGTCTGAAAACAAATGATAAACAAAACCATCCCAAATTAATCTGAGAAAGAAAGGCATTACTTCTGGGTCATACCTTTACCTCCAAACCTCTCCTCTCTGGCCTATGGCATCTATCCAGCGAAGGGCCTGGATCTGGTCCTTCGTCAGTCTTCTCTCTTACACGTAGCTGTGGTAAGCTCTGGTCTTCAAATGCTGCCCATCCTCTCCTCAGGCACGCTTCTCCTTCCCCCTCTCATTAATTCAGTGATACACTTACCTCCAGCTGCCTCTGGTCATACACACAGCACACCAACAGGAAACCCTCATGGGTCGTGTAACCACTACAACAAAATGTATACATTCTAGCTCACTGGACAAGTTCTTAAGCTCTTGCATCTACACTCAGGGACAAAGCAAGCTGGGACTCCAGAGGGTTAGGGAAGAAGCAAGGTCCAGGTAGAGCAAGGAGATACAGCTAATGTAGGTCTGACCCAATCTGGCTCAGGACATAAGCACTGGAGTGGGTAGTGTGAGCTGGCAGGTGACAGGGTAGCAAGCCCAGTCTCAGATATAATTGGAGGTGAGGGCACAGGCTAACCCGAGCTTTGTTCAATCCTAAATCAGCTGTCTGGGGAGATGGCTCAGAAGGTAAAGAGTGTGAGGAGCAAAGCTCAGAACCCCAGCATGGAGGTAACTGTCAGATGGGTGTGGTGGCCTGCCTATAATCCTGATTTGGGGCAGGCAGAGACAGGGAATACTCAAAGCAAGCAGGGTAGCTAGACTAGTCAAATATGAGAGCTCCGGGTTCAAGTGAGAGATTTTGTCTCAATATATAAGGTGGGAAAGTGACAGCCTCACCCAACATCAACATCTGACCTCCATATCCATGCATATGGACATCTACACGTGCCTTACCATGTATGTGTGAGCATGCATGCACACACTACACAGGCATTACACAAACAGAGAAGAGGGAGGTGGGAAAAAGATCCACTGTCCCTGCCTCAGATTCCCTACAGATGAGCGGTGCTAATTGCTTTGTCCCAGGGTGACTGGAAGCCACGGAAAGTAAGCAGAGGCCAGACCTATTAGAAAAAAAATCTCAAAACCCTGAAGATCTCACAGTCTTGAGGATAAGTCCTTTTATTACTCTTACATGGACAAGGGAACCAGTAAGAGGTCTCTCCCCCTTCCAGTCTCAGCTTTGAGTCACACCAAAAAGGCTTAGACACAGAGTCTTGGGGAAAACAGCCTGCCCAGTCATCTTTCCCAGGGGAAACCCAGCCTCAGACTGGGCACAGGGTTCTGCATGCATTGCCACTTAGGCCTGGGAATTGACAGGCCCAGCCCACCCAAATTACCCTCACCGGGCATCTGCCTTTGGTTAAAGGCACAGCTCTTCTTAGTAGCTTAGAACATCAGCCATAAACAGAGCATCTGCATTGCGAATGGTGTCGTTTAAAAATAGCTCAGGCTTGGGAACCGCATTTTCCTGCCCTGGGAGTTCTTGGAATAAGAGAAGAAGCATCTTTGGTAGGATTTAGCCCTCTAGCACATCTCTCCAGTAAGCCTTCCTTGGTATCAGGGCCCTGGACGAGAGCAGGCTGCCATGCTGGCGCAGTTCTCCAAATGGCCACGAGGTGGCACAATGACTGCCTTATGGGGGTCTATAGGCCCCGGGGGGGCCCCCTCACTACAGTCTTGGCTTGCCCACCCCTGGGCCCGGGAGCTGGCTGCGGGCAGCGGCTTGGCAGCCTAAAGCTGGGGGCGGATGGCGGGTGGTGTGGGGTTTCAGCCTCCCCGGAGGGCCCTCACTGCTGTGTGCTGAGCAAACGTTCGGGCCTGATGTCGGCAACATGCGGAACCAATTTACAGGGGAACTCAGCAACCAAACCAGCCACCTTTGGGCGGGAGGCAGGATCCCTGTCGCCCCCAGGGGCTCAGGGGCTCCTGTTTGGAAAACCAGAGGCTTCCTTGTGTTCAGGCACAAGGCCAGCCCAGTTGAAAGTATGGAGCCAGGAGTGAGCTCACCTGCCCTGGGTAGGGCAGTTTAATCAAGGACTCATTGTCGTATTTCATAAACTACCTAATATCCAGGTCATCCTCCAGACCATCCACCAATCTTTAGAGAGTGCTAAGACATCACTAGAATAAACCAGAAGAGCAACGTAGGTTCAGGGCACCCACACTAAGTAATCTGACTCTTCTGCTAGGCCAGGGCACTTAAACACAGGACCCTCAAACACAAGGCCACGGGGCCTAGACCAGAGCTCCTCACAGTGCCGGCACAAAAGCGAAAAAAGCGAAACGAGAGAAAAGGTTTGTTTGACTCACAGTTCAGGGTCCATCATGGCAGAGTAGTGACTGCAGCAGACCCTAGAGGGATCTGGTTACTTTACATCCACAGTCAAGAAGCACAGAGCAGTGAGCGCCTGCTTGCCTGTCTCATACAATCCGCCATTTTATACAATCTACCTCAAGCACCCATGGCTCTGCTCACAGTGAGTGAGTATTTGCATTTTAAATGATACAAGATAATTTCCCACAGGCCTGCTCAGAGGCCCTTCTTTCAGGTCATCCTAGGTTCTGTCAAGATGAGAACACTGACCATCATACCAGGTGATTGTGGGACAACTGTGTTGACAACCACTGCAGTGCAACACCCTACTCGTCAATCTTCTAAAGATGCCAGTCTTCGGGTTGTAGCTCAATGGTAGAGCACAAAACCCTAGATTCCATTGTCAGTACCACCCAAAAATAAAACACCTTAAGTCTTTATTTCCTTCCAAGTCAGCCAAGTGACAGCCCACTGCTGCTGGCCCCAAAGGCAGCCAAACCTTGCTTTTTTTCTGCCTGCTGCCTGCTGTGACCCCATCCCATGCCTACTAGGTCCCCCCCCCCCATTGCTTCCTTGGGCTGACTGATATAGGGAGTGGTCAGGCCTGCTCAGGTCTGCAGAAAGAACTCCTCTACCCCTAACCAGCAAGAGTGGCCAATACTGAGGACTAGACAGGATTCATCTGCCTTTTTCTTAACTAAGGAAGACCATGAAAGGCCCAAAGGAGTAACGAAAGACATAATTTGTGGCCCCAGAGAGTTTATGTTGAGTAAAGCTGACAGATAGGAATCAATGAATCACAGAAACAAATGTAAAATAACAACATGGCCTGGTGCTGCAGGGGAGGGCTCTGTGGAGCTAGGTAAGTTTCTGCAGGTGCCAGGAAGGCTTTCCAGAGACAGTGAGGTCGACAGCTGCTTCCAGGTCAGGCAAAGAGAAGCTGTTTTAGCCCAAAAGTTCAGAATGCCCAAGTTTCACTTAACAGTAACCGCTGGACTGAGAGTGAGGTCCCAGATGGAGGAGTTGGAGGAAGGTATGAAGGAGCTGAGGGAATTTGCAGCCCCATGGAGGGAGCAAGAGCGTCAATGGGCCTGACCCCCCCCCCGGTCGTCCTGGAGTTTGGACCACCAACCAAAGAATACACATCTATGGACCCATGGTTCGGGCCACATATGTGGCAGAGGATGACCTCGATGGCCATCAGGGAGAGAGGAGAGGCCTTTGGGCCTGAGGATGTTAGAGGCCCCAGTAAAGGGGAATGTCAAGGCAGAAATATGGGGATGGGTGGACTGGTAGGTGGGAGGTGGAATTCCCTCATAGAGGTGGGGATGGGGAGGGGATAGGGGGGTTCCAAAGAGGAGACCCAGAAAAGGGGAAACATTGGAAATGTAAATAAAGTATCAAAAATAAAAAAATAATAAATAAGAAAGAAAACAGAACTGCAGCGTGTGCAAAGCCATGGGTCTGCTGAGGGGATGTGGCTGTGTCCGAGCCAACTGACACAAGAGAGATGAGATTGGAGCAAGCCGCAGGGGCCTTGTTCTCTAAACAAGTGCAGGCCTGCTGAAAGGGTTAAAGCCTGTAGGCTTCGGGCCAGCATGTTGAAGTTGGTGAGGAGGGAAGACCAAGTAGAATGTGTGTGCTGTTCCTCCAGCCTGCACAGCGATGGCATGCGAGCCATACGCTGGGCAGCTCAGTGGGCCAGATGCTAAGGGAGAGAAGGGGAGGCTTCCTCGTCCTTGGTGATGAGACTGTTCCTGCCATACCAAACACTCTAGAAAATAATTAATTTCTTGGGTCGACAGCATATAGTTAAAGTATATTTGCATTTGAAATACCCATAAGCAGGATAGGCTGGCAACCTATCTTTCCCTTTACCTCACAAGACAATAATAGCCAGGCCACACCAAGATCTGGCCATGGCGACAGGGCCAACCAAGCACGTGCTGCAGTATGTGTGCGGAAGCCAGAGTGGTGGAACCTGTGAGCCCACGGCCTCAGCCAGCCAGTGCAGTGCCTTCCTTGCAGCAGCCCTCCTTGGCTCAGTGAGCAGGGTTTACAATTCACAGATAGCAGGAAACATGACATTTTATACAGTTCTTCATTTAAATGTACAAATACAATCCTGGTACTGTGTCCGGTGGACAACCAAGACTGCTATCCCTAGATACAGGCCTATGGAGTCTGGGAGAGCTGTGGACCAATATCCTCGGGATGGGAGCTTCGCCCTGCAAGGAGGCCAGAGGAGAGGTAGCGTGGCTGACTGGCTGTAGCCAGAACTTCATGTTGTCAAGCCAGGATTAGTAATGAATTGTGAGGCCTGTGACCTTGAACAAGACAAGTCCTATCATTTTTTCTCAGCTATAATAGATGGATAATAATTTGTCCTGTCAAGCAAATCACGGAGGTGATGACACTTCATAATGTATAAAGTGTAGAGAATAAGAGGCCTTAGTATCTTCCCACAGGGACTCTGAACTCAAGACCAGGATGATAATGCAAGAGCCTTCCTCAGGGCTCAAGAAGCAAGAACCACTTGCCATTTCCTCCCTCTCCACCAGACTGTCCTTGTGCCCTGTAACAGATAGGACCCATGATGGATGAGTTCCTGCCTGCCCTCACCACCTGCCACCAGGGTGCAAATGTCTAGTGGAATGGACGGCCTCCCTCAGCAATGTCTGTGTGGCCCTGACCTGTCATTTGTATGCCCTCCAAATGTTCTTCCTTCATTATGTTTTTGCGGGGGGAGGAGGGTAGACTAACCTTGAACTAGTTGTGTTACTGAAGATGACCTTGAACTTCTGCCTTCCCACTTCTACCTTAAGCATGCCCATGTTCACGCACTACTTGGACAAGAACTTAGACTTTATGCACGGGAGGCAGGCCTTCATGGTGGGAAAGCATGAAGCCTGTGGCTGGCACTTACAGTGCAGTTTTGTTCCCATGTTAGCAAATCGAGAAGCACAGGGTTGAATCAGAAGCGATCTAGCTGACATTCCTCAAAGCCCTCTACGTATGTCAGGTAGATGTTTTGTACCAAAGATTCCATAACCACCAAAAAGTATTCCACTGGCTAGGAACCAAGTGCTCAAACGTGAGTCTAAGGGGGACATTTCTGGTTCAAACTTTATAATAACAATGTATTTTACCACTTAAGAGTGCTCACTTCCATCAGTCATGCAACCTCTGACAATGATACCTGCCAGTAGGCAAATGATGAAGAGGATGCAGGAAGATCATGAGTTAGAGGTCACACACACACACACACACACACACACACATGCACACCCACATGCACACACATACACAGGGCAGGGAGTGGCAGAGAATTTTCTATTCCTAATTCACTAAAAGTTTACTAAGGGAAATGATATTTGAAAGGACTCGAGTGTTTTTCTGTATCACTTAGGTAATAATGTTGGTTTTCTCAATTGTTCTTTTACATGTAAATTACACATCTTGCTTTTTAAAAATATTAAACCAAGAGGCTGGAGAGATAGCTCAGTGCTTAAGAGTGTTGGATAGCCTTGCAAAGAACAGAGATTTGATTCCCAGCACCCACATGGTTGCTCACAACCATCTGCAACTCCAGCTCCAGGGGATCCAACACCCTCTTCTGTCTTTCACGGTGGCTGCATGCACACGGTACACATCAATTCATGCAAGCACACGCATTACGTGTGAAAGTAAATAAAATTACTGAAGAAATAAATAAAGTAATATATTAAACCAACCTTGACTTCCTAGAATAAATAAACCTCTCCTGGTCATGATTTTCTTTTGATACATTATGGAATTTCACTTGCTAAATGTCGAAGATTCTTGCATACATGCACTAAAGATGTTGGTCAAGATTCTCTTCTTCCCTTTGTCTGTCAACCCCATCCATCCACCTCTCCTATCCCTCACTATCATCTACCCATCCATCCCACCCACCCATCCCTTCTGCTTCTTCCTTCCTCCCTTCCTTGCTTCCTTCCTTTCTTCTTCCTTTCCTTCCTTTTTTGTGATGTCTCTGTCTGATTTTAATATCCAGGTAATACTAAGATCTTAAAAGAAACTTTCAAAGCCCTGGCATTATTTATCTCCTTAAATACTTGAGTTTACCAATGACACTTCCAAACCTGGGATTTTCTTTGTGGGAAGAGTTTTAACCATAAAACATCAACTAATTTTTAAAAACTAGGAAATTATTCATATTTTGTACTGTTTTTGAGCTTCCTTGCTAATTTTTAAATTGCCCTCTGTATCTAAGACTTCAGATTCATTGACCAAAACACAAAGAATTTTTGCCGAGCTTTCTCTTATCTGTCTCCATCTCCTTCCTGTTGTCCATGGGGTTTGCATCCCATTTTCCCCTCCAGTTCAGCCTCCATAGAGGTTTATCAATTGTATTGACCTCATAGAGGAAGCAGCTGATGGTTTCTTTCATTTCCCCCATTGCTTTCTATCTTCTGGCTCATTGATTGCTACTGTTTATTGTTTCCTCCTTCTACTGACTTTGAGTTAAAAGGAGACTTTAAGCACTTAGGTCCACCTTCCTAGAATGACAACCACATTTGCAAATGGCAGTTCTGCTCCCCTCCCTGCCCCTCCCCTTTGTCTATCAACTGCTCCCCAGGGCTGTTTTTTAAAACAGAGTCAGCCTGCCCTGTCATCTATCCAACTGCAAGTCGTAAAGGCCGACTGCAAAAGATCTGTTCTTATGGGAACATGACTGCTACAACTCCACCCTCTCGCACTGGGCAGGAGGCTAAAACCCCTCAGACCCTTGAGAGGGGGATGTCTAATAGATCAGTCCCCTCCCCTGTGCAACCCAGACACGACTGCTCAGAGCGGCTTTCCAAGAAGGCGAAACTCACGTTGGAATCTACACACCACACTTGCACGCTTCAGACGCACCCGTGCATTTACAGGTATTCCTTGTGATCATGTTCTATTTTTTCCCCCCAAAGTCACTATTTCATTGTGTGGTCTGCCAGAACTGATGTTTGTTGTTCTTGCTTACTCAGGACTCCCACCACTGCTGCCTCTCTCCATAAACAAGTTCATTGTCAGCTCCTGGCACAGGCCCCCAAGTCTGCCAAGCCCTAGCTGGGTCACCCTCAGCCCCCTTCCTGTATAGAGTTGTTCTGGTCTTGCTTCCCAGGCTCACCTACCTGCTGTGCTCACTCCTTTGCATTCAGAAAGTGAGCCCCTTCTGGAGACCCCAGGCTACAAAGGATGGCCATCTTTAAGAAGCAGGAAATGTGGGCCTCTGTTCGTGTTGATGGCTAGAGACTTTGACAGGAATGGTTCTTCTGAAAGTCCCCTCCTTGCTCTCTGCATCCATATGTTCTATGGCATCACAGCAAGAGACTCTGACTGGACAGCTTCTTGTCCAACTCGAAGGAGCCTTGTATCACATTCATAACTCACCAAGGACCCTCACACAGGCACTTTCTGAACCATGTGCTTCTGTGGTCCCCAGGTTCTCACCCAGACAATAAAAAATTAAATTAAATTTTAAAGAAAGGAACACTATCCAGAAAAACGTTTTAGGACATTTGTAGTCCATGCGCCCACCTGGTTTCTCGTGGGGCAGAAGAGGATCTTATGGGAGACATTAGAGATATGAATACCTGCTGAAGAATCCACCTGTGTTCATGAAGCCCCAGTGGATACGTCTGAGATTGTCTATTGGGATCCAGCTTTCCATGAGCTTCTGGCCTATGCTTTTCTCTCTTGGGCTTCATTTAGGCTGTTTTATGGATGTGGGGTAGATTGCAGAGCAGAAATACCCATCCGATTCTACCGGCTGTGCAAAGGTTTGTTTGAAGTTTCCCAAGCAAGCTTTTGTATGTAATGCTTCTTCCTAAATAGGCCTTACAGTTCAAGTCATCCATGAAGTCCATGATGGCCAAAGTGTCGCTGCTGGCCTTGTGGTAGTATGTCCCAGAATCTCAGCACTTAGGAGCTGGGGGTAGGACGATCAGGAATTCAGTTATTCTATGCTGCATGGTAGTTCGAGGCCCGTTTGGGCTATATGAGACTCTCTGCTCCTCAAACAAATGCAATAAAAAGGCAAAATTAAACAAACAAAAAGAATTCAGTTCTCAGTGCCCCTGGTCATACTGCACTAGCACCTGTGGCCAGAGGTGTCTCTGAGCCACTGCAGGCTTTTCACTTTTATAGAAAGTCATGTAAGAGTCCAGGATCTAGACAGTGTTGCTCTGTGTGGATCTTGAACTCATCATGTGGACATGAAGCTAGCCATCTCCAGGGTGGTATGTGGCTAGCAACCTCTGTCCTGCTCAGTGCTGAAGGGGGCACTGGCCTTCTACATCTACTTGGAGAAAAAGCAAATCTTTCTTTGGGCTTGAAGAACATCTGCACCATGTCAGAGCCTCTGCCAAGTGCAAGACATGTTTCAAGGAAGAAAGGAGGGCTGCACCCTGCAAAGTCCAACTCCAGGATGGCAGCAGATCATGGAAGCCTAGAACAATCCCCTGGGGCCCAACACTCACTGGCAAATAAGCAAGGGAGTTTAAGAAAACAGTTCATGTTCTAGCATCTGAGTGAAGTTTGAGGGTCCCCCTGGCAACCCCACCCAAGAGGGAGTTCCAAAAATGAGGAACAGGATGTGCTTGAGTGAAGAGCAAGACATGGCCCAAAGGACTGGTTACTGGAACTAAGCTGATATCTGTTAGGACAGGTTACCCCAACCCTGCCCCAGTTCTCATACAATGCACCATACAGGTTAGCTCCTCAATAAATATGTAAACAACTGAACACTGGTTCTAAAACTCTGTGCAAGAACTCTAAATCTGTTGTTCTAATTCAATCTTCAGTTGAATCTCTCTTTCCAGTCCCCTTTATGTCTGGATGTGGGGAACTCAGACTAAAAGATTATGGGTAACTCTCTGAGGTAATGGATCGGATCTCTTCAGATGGTTGATCTACTCTGCATTTTGCTTTATGAATCTTCGAATTCTTATGCTATTAAGCTGTGTAGGGCTCAGGTTTCTCATTTACACAAAGGAAGTTGAGTGAATGAATCTCATTCTGGAGAAAGTGACAGTCTGGAAGACAAGCTAGAACAAGAACTACCCAACCCATCCGCAGAGACAGTCACAATCTCTGACAGACCTTGCTTGCTGCTATGAGGTAAGACAAAAGGCTAATTGGGGTAGGACAAAAACCCAGGACAAAAGGCTAACTGGGGTGCCTATTTAATATATCAAAGTATTCTTCAGTCCCTTCCTGTTACAAGGACTGTTACAGGGTACTGGGGGGGGGGGTACACCTGACCTCCTACCTTAAATTTCTCCAGTTCAGAGACTGGACTGCCCTTTTCCAAGCTGTTCTTCCAGCTGTTTGGGTCACCCAGACTTTTTCTTTCACCTTTTACTCTTCTGGTTCCCTCTCCCTCTTCTCTACACATGGCCAGACTCAGGGTCGTGTTCACTCTGGACTCCCCCAGACGCCCTTGCCTCTGGCTCTGCTCTCCCTTTTATCTACAATAAACCTTCTTCTTCAGCACAGTCATGTCATCTAGCAGTCATGTCCTTCCTATTTTATTTCTTTTTTTTCATTCATCTGGGGCTGAAACCTTGAATGAGAGAGGGAGAGAGAGGGAAAGGGAGAGGGAGAGGGAGAGGGAGAAGGGGAGAGGGAGAAGAAGGGGAGGGAGAGAGAGAGGAAGAGGGAGAGAGGGAGAGGGAGAGGAGAGGGAGAGGGAGAGGGAGAGGGAGAGGGAGAGGGAGAGGGAGAGGGAGAGGGAGAGGGAGAGGAGCATCTAGTTCAGCTCCTTACTGAGTTGACCCAGGTGACAAAGAAGAGTCTGAAATCTGTCCTCTTTGATTCCAAGCTCAGAACTTTATCTACTCCTCTACATTGGCAGATGATTTATCAAGGCATTTTAGCAGGAGAATACTGCCATAGTTGGTTTTTGTCAAGGTGACTCAAACCTAGGCATATTTGAGGAGAGGGCATCTTAGTTGAGGAGCTCCGTCAGATTGGTCTACGCAGTCCATGGGGATTGCTGATTGATGCAGTCTAGCCCACTGTTGGCAGTGCCATCCCTGTACAGGTGCGCTTGGATTGTGTAGGAAGGACAGTTGAACAAGCCAGGGAAAACAAACCAGTCAGCAGTGTTCCTCCATGGCCTTTGCTCCAGTCCCTGCCTCCAGGTTCCTGTCCTTAGTTCCTGCTCTGACTTCCCTCAGTGATGGATTGTGACCTGGGAGACTGAATAAACCTTTTTCCTGCCCACCTTGGTCTTGGTTAGTGTTTTATCATAGCAACAGAAACCAAACTAGAACAGATCCTACATGTCAGTAAATTTGTCTTACAGACAACCAGAAAATTGGCATTATGGCTAGGGTAGAGGGCTAGAGTAAGTCGTTTGTAGCTGTCCTAGTTTAATGACTATGTCTTCAAACAGCCAATCTTGTGCCTTGTCTGGCTATCTTTCACCTACAGAAGTCCTTTGCCCCACTGTACATACAGTGCTGCATTATGTGAGCCACTTAATTGCATGTATGAGATGGAATGGAATTTCATACGTCCATGTGGAGTTGTATTAGGCAATATTTTCATGTTGCTTCCAGCCATGGTGTGAAAATCATAACCTCACCGCCACGTAATTTCTTAGAAATTCACACCTAATACTGTACGGGTAATGTTAAAACCAAAGAAACTTTCTCTTCTTCCCTTCCCCTGCACCACCCCCTCCCCCAAAACCAACTGCTTCTGGAAAGAACACTAAATACATGGAAAGCTCTGGAAGATTGAAAGTTCATAACATAAAACTGAGCTGGACCTCCAAAAGCATGGCGAGGTGATTGGAGACCTGGGTGTCTTGTTTAGGCCAAGTTGTGGTAGGGAGTGTCATATGCCTTCTCACTGCTGGAAAATTTAAAAATCAAGTTTTGCTTTACTCTGGGAAAGAGAGCAGGGGGATGCTAATGGAGAAAGACCAGGAGGAGAGGGAGGGAACACACCTAGTGAATGCAAAGTCACAAGGAAGGGAAGTCGTTGGAGGCCTGGAATTACCCACATGCAGCATCTTGGAGGACTTCATTCCACTTACATGGTGGAATGCAAGCTCATGAGAGCTTGGGCTGTGTTTATTTAAGTCCAGTAAACATTTACTGTGCTGAAGAGGAGGCTGGCCCTGTGCTAAGTGCAGAGGACCTGGAGATGAAGTGAGTATACCCTGTGTGGGGATGGCTGGGTTAGGGTTAGGTCAGACACTGGAGTGCAGAGGTGGTTCCAACTCCACAGTGATTTTCAGCAGGGACATGATTATAGCTGCCATTTGAGAAAGGCCACTGTAGCCAGAGGGGGTGTGTTATTGCTCTTCTGTTGCTGTGACTAGAGAAACTTAGAGGAATGAGTCTACCAGGGCTTGCCATTCCAAAGGGATAAGAGTCTAACATAGTGGGAAGTCATGACAGCAAAATAGGCATGGTGGTTAAAGCAGGAAGCTGGGACTCAGATCAGCAATCACACACAGGGAGCAGAGACAATGAACTTGAATAGGGGAGAGCTTTTAATCTCAGAGCCTGTCCCCAGGGACAAACTTCCTCTGGCTGGGCCAACTGGGCACCATGTCTTCAAAAGTCTGAGAGTATGGTGGGCATTTCTCATTCAGAGCACATGCTCAGGAAGGAACTCCTAAAACCTGGAGACCCCACAGCACTATCCGGAATGCCAAGGACACTAGAATGCCCAGTCCTTAAGTTGATGACTGAGTGCTGGCATCAACTCTTTAATAGGACAGTAGCTCAATCAGCTATTTCCACAACAGATTAAAGTCATCCTCAAACTCACTAGTAGCCTTTGGAGATTTCAGGTAGTTACCTCTGCCTGGTAGGAAAGGATTAAAGCATCCCATGTGGTTGCCAAACACAGCCATGGTTGAGAACTAACAGTTTCTCTGAGGCTTCTCCAGAGGCAGAGCCAGCTTAGTTCAAGGGAATCATGGGACTTTCTAACATACCTACCTTGAAATTATGCCCCCTCTCCTGTGTATTTTAGAGTGTGGCCTGATTTCCCCCAGAGCTGGCCCATTGCAAAATCTCCTTACCCATTCAGTTCTCATTCTCTGAAGATCAAGATAGAGAAGGGTTCTGAGTAACCATGGGGAGACATCCGAACCAGGGGCTGGCACTGATCCTCAGTGCTAGAGATGTGTTGTACTTGCAACAAGGAGACAGAGCTCTTACCAGTTACCTCTTGGTTACTGTGGTCAAAATAACTGACAGAGACAGTTTGAAGGGGAATGGAGTCTTTTGACTCACTCTTTGGAGGCACCAGTCCACCATGCAGGAAGGTGTGGCAGAGCAGAACAGTTGGCATCATGTAGCTACCAGCAAGTGGAGAAGAGGGAGAGATGGCATTTTCTTGGCTCACTGGATCATCTAGTCCTTAGGCCAGTATACCCACATCTCAGGTGGGTCTTTCTCCCTTTAGCTGCTCATCTCAAAAAGCCATCACAGACAAACCCACAGATGTGCATTGTCTGTTCCCAGGTGAGTCTAAATATAATCAAGTTGACAGTGAAGATAAACCATCATGGGCTAAGGTGTGTGGTAGAGGAGGTGGAGTAAAGGGGAGACAGCAAACTTTTCCTGTAAAGAGCCTAAACAACCATTTTGGATTGTACATCTTCTATGCTTATACTCATCTCTGTCATGGACATAAAAGAAGTAGCATCAGGGATTCACTTAAAAGAGGATGGAGCTCTGTCCTAATAAGGTTTTCCTGATAGAAATTCATGTTGAAGTGTGTCTGAGGACTGGTTACAGTCTGTAGATACGCTATGGTGGTTTAAATGAGAAATGTCCTCCATAATCTGAGGTATTTGAGCACTTGGTCCACAGTTGGTGGTACTGTTTGGGGAGGTTTAGGAGGTGTGGACTTACTGTAGGAAGCATGTCATTGGGAGTGGGCTTTCAAAGCTTAAGGCCTGGCCCTATCCCAGTTATCTCTCTCTCTGCTTTGTGACTGCATTACAAACTTGATTTTTTTTTTTTTCATCCATACCTGCTGCTATGCCTGCCACTTGCTGCCATGACGGATTCTTATCCCCCTGGAACTGTTAGTACAAATCAGCCCTTTCTTCTCTAGGTTGCCTTGGACATGGTGCTTTTTCACAGCAAAGGTAACTCAGAGGCAAGCTCTGATGCAAATTTTAAGCTTCCCTTCTGATAAGGCCTATTTTCCTGAAAGAGTAGGCCCAGGCTCTAAAGGACACCGTTTTTATATAAGATAGATAAAGGACTATTCTGTGAACTTTGTAGAGGAATTTTAATCTAGCAACATGGCTGCTCTGATTACATCCAAATAAAGACCTTCTAAGATCTGCCTGGAATGTAGACATGCCCTTAGTACTCATCTTTAATCTCTCTGGCTGGACTTCTTCAGTATACAAGTTTAATCCCAAACAATGATGTCTAATTGAGGGGCAGACAAAGTGACAAATCAGAGAAAGATTTGACAGAATGAGTCAAAGAGAGGATACGCCCAACTCTCAGGAGAAAAGCTATTTAAGAGCAGCATAGGGAAAGTGTTGGCCATTCAGTGAGTTCATCAGTGAGTTGGAAGTCGAGTTGGGAGTGAGTGCAGTGAGCACAGTGCAGTGAGTACAGTGAGCGCAGTGCAGTGAGTAGAGTGTAATGGATGCAGTTAATGCAGTACAATGAGTGGGGTGCAGTGGGTGCAGTGGGCAAGCGCAGGGAGTGCAGTGAGCACAATGCAGTAAGTGGAGTGCAGTGAATGCAGTGAGTGCAGTGCAATGAATGCAGTGAGTGCAGTGCAATGAGTGCAGTGAGTGCAGTGCAATGAGTGGGGTGCAGTGAGTACGGTGAACACAGTGCAATGAGTGGAGTGCAATGGATGCAGTTAATGCAATGCAATGAGTGGGGTGCAGTGGGTGCAGTGAGCAAGTGCAGTGAGTGCAGTGAGCACAGTGCAATGAGAATAGTTTGCTAGTGAGTTCAGGCAGTTCGATGCAGGTCAGCAGAGGCAGTTGATGCCAGAGAACAAGGAGCCAGATTAGAACAAATTGCCAATGTTAGTTTGTAATTCAGCCATGTAATTAATGTAATTCAGTGAGAGGCTAAGAGAAGTCAGCTGAGCTGAACCTGCATCTAGGGCTCAGAAAAACTAGAAAGGATGAGCATATTCAGAAGTAAGCCTCTGAGATGACAATTGTATCAGGTGAATAAAAGATGAATTTACAAACTTTAGTCTCAGTCCTAAAAGCAAAGGTTCCAGAACAATCTTTGTATTGCTGTAGAGAGTCAGAGGCATGAGCTCTAAGCTAGCTCTCTACTGCTAACCTAGGTAAGATCTTGGTCTCAAAGGTTTGTTCACTCTCTTATGAGAAGACAGGTACACTGGAGACAGATAACTCTGTGTGGTGACTGCCACAAACCATGTTGAAGACTAGCTGCCATTTGCTGAGGATTAAGCTGGTGAAGTCAGCATCAAGCTGCCAACAATGCAGGGGATCCATGCTCACACAGGATCATGGTGATGTTGTCTGGGTCCCTTGAATAGAATACTGGAGACTCTACTTGCTGTTCACAAAGGCTTGCCTGTGCAAGGCACAGGGACACCCAACCCAGCACCCTCCTCTGGGCACCTGGTTTTTCTTGGGACATCAACCTTCATCCACTCAGTCTGTATGATGATGGGAGGGGCTGGTTCTGTTCCTGTCCTGGGCCACAGTGACAGGCTCTACCACAGTTATGCCATACAAGCTATTCCAAGAAGACTGTGTTCTATAAATCTGGAACATATATTGGAGAAAGAAAAGGTTTTCTTGCTGTTCAGCTCAAAGTTGACCTTATAGAAGTTTGTAACTGTGGAGCATTGCACCATGGGAAGAGACTTCTGAGAGTATTCTGAGAGTATTCTCACTTCAGAATCAGCAAAAGATGAAGACAGTCTCCATTCAGCTTTGTTGAACATCTGTATCCAGCCAGGCCTGAAGCCATATGAAATATATGTGGTATATACATGTGTGTTACATGTGCATGTGTGCATGTATGTGTATATGCATATATGTATGTATGTATGTATATGTTTGTATGTGTAAATATATATGCTTGTATACATGTGTATGTATTTGTGTGTATATGTGTATGTGTGTTAACGTTATGTATGTGTGCATGCACATGTGTGTATATGTGCAAGTGTATGTACATATATGTTTGTGTGTGTTTCAGTTACCTAAGTCACTGATTCCTTTTTGCTCTTTGAACAATTTAATAATCTAAATAAACTAATATTTGACTTCACCAATATTTTTTTAAAGATTTATTTATTTATTTATTTACACTGTAGCTGTCTTCAGACACACCAGCAGAGGGCATCGGATCCCATTACAGATGGTTGTGAGCCACCATGTGGTTGCTGGGAACTGAACTCAGGACCTCTTGGAAGAGCAGTCAGTGCTCTTAACCACTGAGCCATGGCTCCAGCCCAACTTCACCAATATTTTATGATGTTTATTTCTTTTGTTTTGGGAGTCTCAGGTGTCTTTAACTCTCTGAACCAAGCACTCCACAGATGGCCAATCAGAAAATTGACTGCAATTTACATGTCTGACTGGTCAGATCTTAATATTGCAGAAGTCAGTCAGTCAGCCAGTCAGTCAGTCATTAATCAATCTTCAGCCTTGTCTAGCAAATCCTCCCTTTAGTCTGTCAGCATTAAAAAGCTGAACTGATGCACAGGGTTCCATTTAAACTCCTCCTGGTAGCCTATTAAAATTTGTGAAGTTAATTTCAGCTCCAAGTTTTGATGGGCCAGTTTACCTCTTGTGCTTGTCATTTCCCAGGATTTTCTTGTTTAGATTAACTGGACTTTTGCCACCCCTTACAGCAGCATTGCAAAAATAGAGAGCCCCAGATATCACACTCAGTTTGGCAGGCATTTGAAATTCAACAGCCCACAAGCCGATCCAGTTTCTGGCCTGTATTTATAGCTGCAGGCTTATCCCCCTTGGTGCGTCTTATCTGACACAGTTTAAGGTCCAAAGCCACTTATGTTTGCCACAGCATTGTCCAGGACAGGCATGCTTGGCTCATACACCCCAGCACATCCACAACCTGTCTTCCTGGCACCTGTGGAGGTCCTGGTTACCTCTGCAAATGGAGACTCCAAGGTGCTGAGGCCTGGGCATAGGGAACTATGGCTGCTTGTGGATTTACTTATTTCTCCAGTGGCCCAAGTCCAAGCATTCAGCAGGTGTTATTCTTTTCAACATTCACAAGCATCTTTCCCTAGTGAATTAACTTCTTTAAGATGGGCAATAATCGCACGTGGTTTTATGAGGGTATTTATCCAAATATAGAATATGATTACTTTTTGCAATTAAATGCATTCTAATTTCCCTGTAAGCCCTGACAGCAGGATAGTGTATCATGGTTGAACAGCTGGTTTATCCCTGGCTCAGTATCCTGACTGTTCTTGAGTGATCATATAATTCTTTGGATTTTTTTCTCTGTCTTCATTTTCACACCTGTCTCTGCAACCCATTAATAATAATAACAGTACTTCTTTAGCTTCCAAAGGGTAGAGGGGGCTTGCATTATTGGGCAACTAATAGAAAGAATCACCATTTCCTATGATACTTATAAAGGGAATGCTGAAGGCTCACAAAAATTATCATGGACTGTTACTTTCAATAGAACTATACATAAGATTCAAAGAGAAGCATGTAGTAGAAACCACCCTTCCTTGAGTGGGTATGATAATGCCAATTAGCCTACCAGCCTTGACCCAAGATCAGAAGCTCTGAAGATTTTGTTGAGGTTTACAGTTTTTTCTCAACCTTACGTTTTAAGTGTAGTTGACAATACAAGTCTGTTAAGGAGAGTTAGAACACGACACCAGTATTTTCTGAGCCAGAACACTGTAAATTGTTTTTCTATGACTCTGTGGCTTCTCTGCTGATTATTGCTGTTTAAGACATCTTTTGTTGCAGTGCCAACAGAAACATCAATATAGGATCTGTGTTGCCACCGGTATTGTGCTGATGAGTGGCATTACTTTCTTTGATGGCCTTGTATAGAAATGAATATTAGTCAAATTCTATTGTAAATACCCCCTGGAACTCACCTTAATATGGGACTAGCCTGGTTTGAACATATCTGTAGGTATCTGGACTGAGAGGGAACCAAACCCCCTTTTCAGCAAGGTTGTAATAACTTCAATGCCTCTTACTCGCAGTTTCTTTGAGAATATTCTGCTTTCCCTTGAGCTATTTGTTCGGAGATAGCCTCTTCTGAGGTATGTGAGTCCTGGTAACAACATACTAGCTTTGGCAGGGTTGGGCCACAGCTCAGTTTAAGACACTGATGTCAATTTCAGGCACTGGTGTCAACACTGGCCCCATGCAAGGCCCTGTGGAGAGAGACTGTAGTTGGGGCTGGGGTGTCAGGGAAAGAGTAAGCAGGCAGGCCCCTAGCACAGCAGATGATACACCACAGGGTCACAGCCGCATCCAGACCCTTCTTCCATAACTCCCTCAACGAGATAGAGTTGGTGTTCTTTACTTTCAAACTGGGTGAGAATCCTGACTTGCAGTCTGCGTTATAAAAGAAGACAGAACATTGGCCTGCCCCTTTCTCTCACACGTAGTTCACTCTTAACAGATAGTCCCCCACATGCTGTAAGGCAAACAGGGCCACACAGAGCATAGGAGGGGCAACTGGAGGGAGAATACCTGTCCCAGTTAGTCCTTGTCCACTTGACTGCATTTGGAACCACCTAGAAGACACTCTTCTTGGGTGTGTCTTTGAGTTGAGTTTCCAGAGTTTACCAGGAGGGAGACCCACCATGAATGTGGGTATCTCCATCCCATGGGCTAGAGGGTCCTACACTGCATAAAAGGGAGAAAGCACACTAAATACCAGCATTCATTCTCCTTTGCTTCCTGACTGTGGATGCAATATGACCAGCTGGCAGGCTCCTGTGGCCAAGCTTTCTCTGCCATGATGGATCACACCCTTAAACTCTGAGCCAAAATAAAAAGCTTTTGTTAACAACTAGACCAAGAAGTTGAGAAAAGTAATACAATGTCTATACTGGTAGGGATACGTAAAACATAAAACAAATTAAGAGTCAGAGGGAGCCTTCCAAAGAAAGAGTCACGCTCACACTACCAGAAACCCTGGAAATGGACTTTGAATTTTAGTCTCAATCGCAGAAAAACATGGGATAACATGGGAACCAAAGCATACATGTCCTGTCTAAGTGTTATGTGGGAGTTCAGAAACTGGGGTTTGGGGAAGACCTCGGAAAACAGAGATAAAAACAAGTGGGAATTTCCCAAATAGAAGGGTGAGATTTCCCTCAGAAGGGAAATTGTGTGGCCCCGTATGGACAACAAGCAGTGGAGTGTGAGAGAAGCAGCAAGGAATTGTGGGTATGTTAGACTCATGAGCAAGATGAGACTGTGAGTATGCAGAGGTTTGGCTGTCAAGGGAGGAAGTAAGTCTGACATGGTCATCAGTGAAAAGCCAAAGACTACAGGAAAGCACAGGAAGGCAGGCCTGGGCTTTGTGAAGACCTCTGGTAGTGGGTGCCTAGGGATGCAAACAGCTTGGAAGAGGGAGACAGAACCTCAGACAGGCCTTGTTCTTTACTTGTCTCAGTAGGTGGCAGCCCACCATTCTCTCTGGATCAGACATTTGCTGGGCAGAGGTAGCAGGTAGCTGTGTGGTCAGGCTCTCTGTGATGCCCTCTGTCTGTATATCTTATACCTGCTACCTCACTCCATATTGTTCCTACCCCTAGTTTTCCCACCCTAAGAGATAGAGGCTAAGATCCCATTTGACAGAAGGGAATACTGAGTCAGCTGACAAACCAGGCTCCTGTGACTGCCAAGTCTATTCTTTAATGTCAGGCTTACCTAGGATTTTCAAGACCTATGGGCAAATGGGGGTGGTGGCATGTGAGTGCAGCCTCAGTACTTAAGGGTTGAAGGCCAGTCTGGGCTACATAGTAAGTTTCTGGTCACTCTGGGCTACATGAAACCCTAGGTAAAAACAAAGAAACCAACAAAAACCCATAAAAGTAGAAACAGAAAAAGGCTTTGGGTGCTGGAGGGAGGAGACCTTGAGATGCATGGTTCTAGATTTAATCAGCTTGTGTCAACTTGCTTGGGAAAAAGTTTCACAGGCTCCTGGCTTCTCTCTAAAGAGGGCTTTTGCATAGGGAATACCAAGAAAAGAAGCCACTGGGTCTCTTGCCCTTACTCTTTGTTACTCTGGCCTGATCTAGCTCTGTTTTGACAAATCTACTTTAAGGCCCACCCACTCTGGCCGCTCAGACTCTGAGCCCCATGGAATTGTCTGTAAACACCCTAAAAACCACTATTCCTGGGAGCAGAAGTTCCCTCTAGGGGGCACTCAACTGTAGAAGGAGCTATGAGCTTCCTGCAGGAGGCAGAAGCAACCAGGTATCAGCTCAGCAATCCCATGCACAGTAAGCTGCTCTGCTTAGAGAGGCTGGTGCCCAGGGTCTTCAAGGTTGTCTCAGCTCATTCACTCTCAAAAAGTCAGGAGACAGGGAGTGACCTTCCCTCTCATCTTCTCTTGAATCCACACCCACTCCTTCCTCCTATCAAAAGTCACAAGCGTTTCTTGTTGCAGCGGTGTGTGGGTCATGAGAAGCAGCAGGTAAAGGGCTGAGAAGCTGTCAGGCCAGCCCCCCTCCACCCTACAGTGGGTTCAGGCAGACACCATGTAGAAGCTTGGGGCCTCCAGGCTCTGGCAGAAGGTGTCTATAAGTTTGGGTCTTGCTGTACTCTGTGGAGGGAGGGTTTGGGGGCACAGACTAAGCCAAACACAGAGGTCATAAAACAAAATTTATCTTTAATTGGTAAGTGTCAACAGCAGTACAAAAGATGGAGTGATGACAACTAGTTTAGGGTAGAGGACAGTCTTGAGGTAAATGAGCATAAATAGGCAGTTCCTATAGACACTCCCCCGCGGGCCTGAGCCGTCTCATGGCATCTACATTATCACCCAAGGATGGCGTGTCTAACACATATCAGGAAAGCACCTTGTGCAAAAAGGGGGAAAGTAGCTAAGGTGCCAACATATTCCAGGATAGACAAAGACGGCACGCCTTTCTATCGCATCCTGTCCCTTAACTGTGAGGCAGAGCTGGGAAGCCCTGGACAAGTCCCACTGGAGGCTGTTGCATGCTGAGTTTGTCTCATGCCAATACTGTCCAACAAGACCCAAGAGGTCTGTTTATGTGACAAAACTAGGGGCAGTGTTCCACTCCTTTCCGTTTGAAGAGATTCTGTTGGTTTTTTTCCCAATTCTTTAAGTCCTTAGCAAACTTCTTTTTATCACTATCCAGAGGAGAGTGTGCGAAAGCTGTGATGGTAACCCTTCAGGTCATTTAAAAACTTTACACTGGACTGTACAAGATTTTTTTTTTGATAAACTATTTACATTTTCAGACTTTCAAACATATTCAAAGCAGCAATAGACACTAGTTTTAATGCTTGTTTGTTTTTCTAATTGCCCAAAATAGTTACCAGCCAAGGGCCACGTAGGTACCTGTGGTATTCATAGAGTTTCAACAAAGAAAATCTGCACTTAAAATTTGCTGGAGGGTGTGTCAAATGTCCCTACAGTTTCAAGGGTCACACCCACAGTGTTGCTATGGGAACCAATGCACAGTACCTTGACAACAGAGTTATAGTTGTCTGGACAGCCCTACACAAGCTTTACACTTCAAAACAGCAGCCAGCATGTCAGTCCAGCATGTCAGTGAGTTGTGCTGATTAAATTAACATAGAATACAATCTCACAATATACATCACAAACAAATTACAATGTAGGCAAAGAAAAGAGTTACAGTAAGATAAGTTATGTAGTAACAGCTTAGAGGCTCGTATGGGGTAATTCAGAATTGTACATGGCAAATACAAGGGTGAGCAAAACCAAGTACTGACCATCCTGGTGTGCTACAAGCTGGGGAAGGGGATAATGAAGGCTGAGTTTTAACAGGGGAGAGAGCAAATGCTCTCCAACGAAGACAGACAACAGAGGACGAACACCAGCACACCTGTGATATGTAGCAGTGGCAGTGAAATGTTTGCACATTTCCCAGACTCCAAGAGTGCCACACTTTGAAGCCCTGCTCTATGCCTGCAGTTCTGTGGAAATAAGACCAGCAAGAAACAGCACTACTCTCTCCCTGCACCAGCTTCTTTGTCAATGGAAGGGAATCTGCAGGAAGCCTTGACTTTTCACCCCTCCCTCCTGCACTCCACCTCTGCCCTTGAGTGCCAGTTTATAGGTGTTTGCAAAGGACAGGATGGGGACAAAAAAGAACTATGCTTGCAATGTCATGATTTTCAATCTACTTTTGGTGTGCAGACCCACAATCATGTGTGGCATCAGAAACAACGTGACTGGCAGAAGGAATGCCTGCTCACGAAGAAGCCACGTCAGGGGTAGAGGGCCTAAAAGAAGCAGAGCAAGTGAGACAAGTGGGGTCACTGCTGTCATTATACTTTGAGAATGAGCTCAAGGGTCAGTCCGGTCCTTAGAGGGAATGTGCACACCAGGCAAGGGCACAGCCAATGTGTTGCCACTTTCTCAGTAAAGAGGAAGACCCAGCCATCATCTCAACTGATTCTTCTAGACACAGAACTTTGCTGTTGTTGGCACTTGGTACAGGACTTCTACGGCTCAAAACTATGACGTAATGTGTGTTGCCTTTCCTGAAGGAGCTGGTAAAGTTAGTTTATTGGAACTGAGTGACTGGAGAGCAACACCTTCCTCGGTGGTATCAACGTGACCAGGCCATGTTTCTACTGAAGGAGGTGGTCATCCTTGATTGCTGAGCTCCTGGCTGGGGAGGCTGTATACTAGAGATGCGGCCCGGTTCAACGGGAACCTGGTATCAGCCCTAGAGGGATCACACCCTTTTTGAGCACTCCCGGCTCACATAGGGCAAATGTCCAGAGGAGGCCAGCATTTGACAAGTGGAATAGCACTGTGAGCCCACACCTGAATTTAGAAGCTGGCCTGGGAGTCAGTATCAGGCCTTGGAGAAGGGAGCTGGTATCAGCCTTGGAAAGGGAATGCAGGCTGAGGACAGGCTAGAAGGTATCAAATAGAGCATGATGCAAACCTGAAAGGTTGAAGAGTGTTTGCGAAAACAACATGGCCTAGAATTTGCCAGTGAGGAAGAGAAATTGCCAATGAGGCTTCTCATGTCCATGGATGAACCTTTTCTCTGTGTCCCCGTTTTCCTGCCCCTCTGCCCTTCCTTTCTATTCCATAGAGCCTGTTCATTAGTAAGAAGGCTGTCTTATCAATACTGCTATTCAGTTGACAAAGAAAGACCTGATCCTGTGAGTTCTTTGATGGAGACAAACTCCGGCTTTGATTTAAAGCTAGTGTAAGCTGGGAAATGGAACATTGCAAGGTGACTTCAGATTGCCCTTGGCTGGTGCTCTGGGGTTTATACTAAACTTGCAGGCAGACCTTTACCTCTAAAATGAAACTCCTGCTTCTTGCCATTCTAGGGCCACAGAACTATGTGGATCGATGGGTCTGGATTCGCAAAGCAAACCAACTTTCTTTTAGCTCTGCTGGAAACTTAGTGTGTGCACCTCCTCAGCTTTCTGTATAGAAATAGGGGGAGTCTGAGCTGGGAGACCAGTGGGTTCCAGACTGTATGAAAACCAGGTAGGGGTCCTGCTGCCTTGGCTGAGGGTGGACACTGCCTCACTGAGTTGATAACTCTCTGTCCACACTAAATGTAATGGGCCAGCTTTTAGTGTGGAGCAACACATATGGATAGAGAACAGAAAGAAGATACATAACTTATAATGTCACTAGGAATTCATGAACCAAAAATAAATTCTATTTCTATGTTATATTTACACAATTAGAAAACTCTAAAAATGAGATGGTGAAGTCATAGAACTTTGCTTAAGCCCCACTGATGTAAGCGATCTCTGTGATTGTCATTCTCCATTCCCACGGATAGTTAGAGCCAAGTGTGGCTAATAAATAGAATAAACTGTGTATGCACAAAATTTAGATTTGAATACAGCATCACTGTCTGAGCCAATGAAAGAGGCATTCATACCCAGTCATTCCCGGACAGCTTTTGTACTTGAGAATATGGCTAGAAGTTACTGGACCCCAGTGCTGAGGCTGAGCTGGAGCTGACACAGAGTGTTCCTACACACATGTATTTTACATAAATAAATGAAATAACAAGACATAAAAATGACTCAGATCTGGCAACTGTGAGGCAAGCCCACACGAGTCGAAACAGGTGACTTTTGTTCATGTAGTTTCCATACCAGTTTCACATTAGTCAGTGATAAAAATACCATTTATATCCAGTGCTTGTAACACTTATGAAACAACATCTGTGAGTGTATGGGATTTTTTTTTTCATTTTCTTTTTCTTACTACAAGCAAAATCAAGTTTCAATCCTAAAGAACAGTCCTTTGTTCTCTACTAGCCCAGAATATTATTTTGGCATGGCTATAAAAACAAACAAAATTAACTACTGTGCTAAATGTTTGCCTTTGTGCAAAATTAATTACATACAATACAACGCTAGCCATACAGCATCCTACCTATGCAGCACAGTTTTTTTTAAAAAAGAACGAACAAACAAAAACAAAAACAAACATACCAATGAGAGCAGAAGCCAAAGAGACGCAGGGAAGCATGAGAAGAAACTGAGGAGGAGAGAGAGAGTCCAAGAAATCAGTAAGACATAATAAATACTCATCTTGTTTTTGAAAAGTGACCTCCTCCTCAGATGAAATCAATGTACAATAACAAAGTTCCAATCCCCAGTTAATATTAAGAACAAAACATTCCTAGCAGTACCTTAAACAGCTTATGGAGAGCACTCACAGCTAATGACGCAGCTGACCATCTCTCGGCTAGACCTATTTATTGCTATTAGGTATGGCCTGGAGCACTCTTTAAATAAATATGAAGTTTTACTACTTTTTCCCAAGTGACAAAATGGCTCAATTTCTGATGGAGTTGTTCTTTGTCCTGATGCTTAGATACTAGGCTGTACTGTCCACTGACACCTCCCACTGAAGGGCTCTGAGTAAGGCTCCCTGTAAGCAACAGGCCTGGGTTCAAGATGGTCAAACTCACAACTTAGTAAAACTGCCTGTAGTTAGGAGATAGGAGGGGGAGCCCTGACACCTCTCCACCCTGCAGCATGTCTCTGTCTCCAGAGCTCACCTAGAGTGGCAAGAGCTGATCAGCAGCATTCAGAAGCAGCCACTGAGAAACAAGGTCTTCAGAGGAGCGGTAGGCACCTCCACCATCTGTCCCTAGGAGCTGGCAGCACACCCATACTTCCCTTCCCTGTGGTTTCCTTTCACCCTGTCTTTCCTTTGAGTTGTCTAACAACCCGTAGATTTTGCAAAGATCTCCATGGATGTGCCAGCTGGTACCAGGTAGCTCAGTAAAGGTGACAGTATGCCAGCTCCAGTGTAGACCCATGGGTGGCCCATGGACCTTGGGCTTCAGAGTGGCTGTGAGAAGCTCCTTGACTGGCAGTAACCACTGCTGACCCTCAGTGCTGAATGGAACTCAGGTTCTACTATTTACTGAAAAATTGAATGAGGGAGAAACTCTAGTCAAAGACCTGAGGTCCCAGTGACTCCTGGGGGCATACATGTTCAAATGTAGGACACCTTGACACAGATGCACAACCGTGCAGCCAGATATACACTCATCTTTAAAGACAACAATATATGCACGTACTAGCATCACTTCAGAAATGTTTCCAGGGGCTCTGGGGACATGAGATTGCTATGTACATCTTTTGTATCCAGCAGGAATAAAGAGGTTAAAGGGCAAGGAGGGCAAAAAAATATTAAATTAATGCCACCAATAATTTTTAAAATAAATAGTAAGTGGACCCTTGACATTCTGGAATGAATAAATTATTTAAGAGAACAATGTGTTAAGATTGAATGTCAGGGCAAAAGGCAAGGTAAGAATGGATGCAGTGAGAGGCGCTCTCAGACAGGGGAGCCCACCGTGCAGTGTCTGGTGTGGTGATTGCTCTGATCTATGTCATCCCAAGCCACACACTGATGGCACATCAAGAGGCAAACACAATTGGGTTCACGCACTGTGGCAGCCTTGCTCATTCCTTACAATATCTTGTCTCCAGATTCCTGAGTACTTCACCATTTTCTGGAAAGAAAAAATGTGGTTTGCTGTTTTATTTTAAGATGCCAAAGATTGTCTAAGACTTTGCAGTGTCTCCTGTAAGACTTTCAAAATAGTTAAGATTCAAAAGTTATGAAAAAAGTTTGGCACATTCAAAGTTGAATTCTACACATGAAAAAAAAAATGGAATTCCGAGGCCTTTTGAACATGTTCTATATGCAGCCGCTCACGCCGTGGACTTGTCTGGTTTCACAATACGAAACCCTCAGTTGTTTTCTAAAGTAATTCAGAATAAAAACACATTCACAACCTGTAGCCGGCACAGCATACCTGAGTGAGAATGTTTAACCCCATCTAAAACAGTAACTTAAACCCTTTGTCAACATCCAAAAGAAAAATAGTAAGACAGAAATGTAAGACTCTTAAGACGGCGATGGGCGGAGATAGGTTTCCAAGTCCCGGTGTCTCATATTTAATACGTCTTCACCTAAATAAACAACAACAGTAACGGTAACGACAAAAACTCAAGTTTATGAAAAATCAGGAAAACGTAATCTGTCTCACACGTTACGAAGCAATTAAGACCATTCTGCTGATGTGTTGTGGAGCCACAAATGCATGCGGGCTCTTTAAGAACTTTGTTGTTGTTGTTGTTGTTGGGGAAAGGGAGCAAAATGTCAGAGTGTTTCAATTCAGCAAACAAAAGCTCCTCAGTTGGCACTGACAGGCTCTGGGGCCTCGTTTTCGCTGCTATAGTCTGATTTGGGATCGTCTTCGTAGTCGTCATAGGCTTCCATTTCATCCTCGCCATTAATCATGTCATTCCCAGGCAGGCTTGCGCCGTCCATCTTCATGCCATACGTGCTCTGGATGACAGGGAGGCTGGGCTCGGGGCTGGCAGAGGTGCTAGAGCAGTCAGATGTCATCTGAGGTGATGGTGTGGTCGTTGCCATAGTAATAGCACCAGGATACACAACACCTGTTCCTGCGGTGATGGGAATCTGAGGTTGTTGCCTGTATAGATTCAGAAACACAATGAGAGAGAGGAGGATCTCTGTAGGTTCTCACGAGACCCAGGGCTCCCTAACCCACACTGGCCAAACCAGGCCTCTGTAACATGTTAAGTGGCCAGAAGTGACAAAAAATGTTCTTGGAATAATCCCCGGACTGCTCCTAAAGCCGCGGCTGGTGGTCAGATAACACAACGCAGCTATTTGCCGACAGCTCCACACCATGAAGGCGGAACCTCAACTCGGCAAATATCACAGAGCTCAGATCACACTTGGCATTGGGTTGGGCACAAATGCTGCAGTGGAGACCACAGAGGTCCATCTGAGACCATTTTAAAAGGAAGACCAGAGAGCAGCTTTAAAAAAAACACTCGGGAGGCATGAGCATGCTGTAATGACACTCTTAAGGGGGTTGGTGTCGTCGTCAGCTCGGTTTGAGAACTATGGATGAAAGAGAAAGATGGTAAAGGGACTGGCAACTCCCAAACAGTCCCATTTGGCAAAGGATTCACTCTGCCTCTGTTCTAATGTGTCCTTGTTCCTTTAGCCGGACTTTCCAGGCTAGGGTCCTTCCAGAATCATCATCTCGGATATCACTACTCCTGAGGTTGAAGATGAAGCTGTGGCTGGAGGACTCAGTAATAAAGAGCAGTGAGCTTTACACCCTAATAATAAGAGACACCAGGCATGCTGCTTCTGCCTCATCCCAGCAGATGCCAAGTTGAGTCACACCAGATCACCTCTTTATACTGTGTCCCCAGTTCAAACAAACCAGCAGATCTTGTGACAGTCAAGCTCTCCTGTGCAGCAAGAGCTGCCACTGTGTCTCTCCTTTCACTCAGCACATAAGAATTAAAGCTCTACTCAACCCAGATACTGTGTCTGAGGTGTCATTTATCAAGTGGTCCTCAACAGTTATGGGCAGCAAATTATGTCAAGATTCACCTCAAGCACTGCTGCAGTAACTCTTCCTGAGCCTTGGAAAAATGGGTCAGGGCTGTTCTGGAAGATCCTCCTGCCTTGTTGTAACCAAGGCTTTAGTCAGTTATCATTCGAACAACTCTTATTAGGCTTCTACGTCAATAAGACTTCCTATCCACCTTACTCTCTCAGAAAGACAGGCATGTGTATGAAGCAGCCTTGTTGCCAGCCTGTCAGATCGGGGACACCTCAGGATAGGTGTCATTTCCTCACAGAGGTATCCAGCCTTATTTATAGAAGGAGAAAAGCCAGGAAGCCTGGAGATGCTCACACTGCCTTTAATGACCTCAGTCACCAGAGGGATGCCCCCTGATTCTTAACCCTTTACTAACATAACACGAATGTCTGTGTGATTATAACATGTACACACACACACACACACACACACACACACACACACACACACACATACATCTTTGTTCAACAAGCATGACCACAGCCCTTGAGGTCTTAGCACCCCTGAGATGATATAAGCCAAGGACTCAACAGCACCTGACTAGCTGGGACTGACATAGGAAGCAAGTGATAGGAGAAGTTACATCTATTTGTAGATACATCACATGCAATCCTGCTCCCTCTCAAATTCTAAAAGTATATGCTTCAAATTTTTTTTAAAGTAAATTAGCACAAATTTAATTTTATGCTAACCTGCCCAGAGCAGGAGGTACTATATTACATTTATAACTAACTATAGATAATTACTGCATATATATACTTTATATTTACATATTTATGTATTTATATACATATATAAAATATAGTATTATTGCCTTAATTACAAGTGTAAAGGGAATACTCTTCTGTAATATTGTCCCATTTTACAGATTTCCTAAGGTAACAGCTATTCTAAACTTTGCAGACCAACACAAACTATCAAATATTTTCTTTAAATACAGAAAACACCTGCTTTTCACAAAAACAGATGATTGCTTTTGAAATATTTTAAGCAAAATATCTGTATGTCATTTATTTTTATGTCTTAAATAAATGTAATTTGTGTCCAAAGCCTAGCCCTCTCCTGACTTAACTTTTCGCCATTATTGGGATTCTTCTGTGGCTCATTGCTGGTGCTCCTCTCTCGGCCTCTGCCCTACCTACCCCCTTCCCAAACATCGCTTTACTAGTGGGTTGGTCGCTCCTGCCCTGCTCAGTCTAGGCACTAAGATGAACTTAGGAGAAATTGCACTACCTTACTTCTGCTCTCTACATCTAAAACATGAGCTGTGCTCCAGCCTCTGGTGCTGTCCAGACAGTGGATGGCACATTCTCCCAGTGCACTCCTTCCTCTCTCCTGCTTTTGATGCTCATCAAATATCTGACTTCTCACTTTAAGCTAACAACATGGTTTTTTGTATGATGAGGGAACTAGACACAGTAGATGAGACTTTCTTGAAGTTCCCACCATTGAATTGACTTGCTCAAGGCTCTGAGTCATTGGACCCTCTACCTGCACTGTGTAACTTTTAATAAGTTCAGAATCTGACAGGGAGGGCTCTTGCTGGTACTCTGGACCTATTTTTCATGGCTTACTAAGGATTCTCTCCAGCCATGGTCTCTTGCTGTTCACACCATTATGTCTGTTCTCTCCTCCTCTCCAGCTGCTGCTCCACTTCTCTTCATTTCTTCCACTCAGTTCTTTCTTAGACCCATTTTGATTACTCACAATTCTGTGCTGAAACAACTCAGGAGGAGATCACCAACAATCTCCAAACTATTAATCCAAAGTCAACTTGATGCTCATCCAGTTCTGTGGCTTTAAAGAGTATCTGTGTGCTGACCAGTCCAATGTTTGTATCTCTAGCAAGTACCTCCGTCCTAAACTAACCCCCCCTCGTTCTCTCTCTCTCTCTCTCTCTCTCTCTCTCTCTCTCTCTCTCTCTCTCTCTCTCTCACACACACACACACACACACACACACACACACACATACACACACACACTTGTGTGTTCTTTTAAGTGGATGCTAAGGACTATCTCAGTCTTACAGGTGTAAAACCAAACTCCTGCTCATTCTCTGGATTTCCAGCCTTCATGTGGCCATTCTGATCTTGACAAGTACTTCCAACCTTTGCAGTTGCTTAAGCCAATCCTTAGTAAGAGTTCTTTCAATTACAGTTAATCCATAAGCAAATCATGCTGGTTCTACATTGGGAAAATATCTAGCATCTATCTACTTCTTGGCACCTCTACTCCTACACACCTGGTCCAACCACCTTCAGTTCAAATATGATTTATCCTAGGAGCCTAGCCTCTTTGCAACAGGCTATTCCTCTTCAGACAAGTCCCAACACAGTGATTAGAGTGATCCTCTCAAAACCTAGGCCAAAGCTCAGCATCTTTTGTTTTGCTTTGTTTTTGATTCTTCAAAGCCTTTTCTCTTTGCCTAGATAAGGTTTTTCACAGTTTGGCTCTCTATCATCTCTCTGATGTCTGTTCTTTCTACCTATTCCCTTTTTGCTCCTGCCATTCTGGCCTCTGTCTTTCTCAATAAACTAGGCATAGTTAGGTCTGGGGACCTTAGGGCTTGCTGTCTTCTCTGCCTAGTATAGGCAGAGCCTGCTTCCTTACCAACTTGGATCTTTGTTCTCACTCTCTTAGGAAAATGCCCTGGGGCTCCCTTAACCACTGAAACAACCTCTGCAACACTCTGCCACTTTCCCCTCTTTATTTTACTGTTCTCTGAAGGCACTTGAAGCTATTTTATACACTTATTTATTCATTGATTGTCTGACTTCTTCTACCACTAGAATGTAAGCTTTATAAGAATAAAATTCTCCACTAACATAGCTCCAGAGTCCAGACAAGGCCTGAGCACAGCACACTCTCAGTAAATCCCGGCTGGGATGTGGGAACAAATTGGTCAATGGGAGAGAAAAATAATGAAAAAATATAAGGGACATTTCAGTCAAGAAAAGATATGAGACTAGAAGTCTGGGAGGGACAATAACAAAGAAAAGATAAGTATGTGACAATCTTTAAAGGCTAAATGATTGTCCTCATAAACAGGTGACCAGACCAGCTGAGCAGGACTAACCTGCAAGTCAGTAGGCAGGTTTCAGAGCAGTGAAGTAGGAAGAACCTTCTGGTATTGGAGAGGTTTCCCAAAGGAAGCGGCTGCATGGGAGGCAGCATGCCAGCCCTCCAGGAGCCCAAGTGGATGTGCTAAGGATTACAAGGTCGTTCGGTGACATGAAATACAGAAGACCTAAGACCCTTCTGTGGCTACATCAGACTCTGTGGGGATAAAGTCTAAAGCTATGTCCTACTCTGGTTCTGTCATCTTATTATTTATTCTTAGAGACTTAAAACAAACAAACAATTACTTGAACATAAACAGTGTGAGCTAAAGAACATTGGCTTTTGCTGTTCCTCCACCCAGCCTACCTTACACTTCCTCCATGGCCGCCTCGTATTTCCTCTCTCACACACACCCCTCTTCATTCTTAGTCAGGAATCTACCCCCAGCTAGCCAGACTTTCCCAAACCTCAAGCCCTCCCTTCAGGGTGCCTGTGGCTGGGCTGGTCTTACTGCATAGGAAACTCCCTTCCTGGGCTTCAGTTATTCATGTCTATGTGTCTAGATGAGCACTTTATCATGCTGTGTGTGTGAACACCACCTATACTGCGACTGGTGTGACAAACTATTATCAGCGAACACAGTCATACATTGTCTGGCTTGTCTAATCACTGAATGTGCCAAAACCTCTTGTCTATACAAACAACGCCCCATGCTTTGGTGATTTAGCACAGAGCTGGGAATCTTGCTGGTATCTACTAGGCCCTTAACAAGTGACTGCTTAGTCAATAAACAAACTGAAAAAAAATCAGCCAACAGCACCAAGCGTTGTCTATCAGGAATCATTTTCCTAGAAAGCACTTTCCCTTCCTTTACAGATCAATTACAAAGTCAAAATTCAAGCACTGCAGATTTCACGGACAGGGATAGCTGGCAGCCCTTGGGCTCTGCAAATAATAAACATGTACATCAAAACAGAAGCTGAAGATATCTTGAAAGTGTTTGCACACGGCTGACAGAACAGAGTATTACTTGGGCTGGAGCGAGCTCAGCACTGAGGCAAGGTTCTTAAATCCCAAGAGTAGTTCTGGAATAGTCTGGTTTTGTCAAATATAAAAGGACAATGTGTTTATACTCTAGAAGCCCTATATGGCTTTCAGAAGCAACAGGGCTTGGCCTGTGAGAACGTGAGGTGGGTTGCCTGGCTCTGTGGCCGATGCCATAGGAAGGCATGGAAATGAGACTTCTAAGCTGGTTCCTTACTGGCCAGTGTAGAAAACAGCATGGCCAGTATTTATCGGTATCTTACAGGCTTCATTTGACTCCTTTAGATTTAAGATCAAGATAGTAGATTTCTAGCTCACTTAGGGCACAATTATCTGGGAAAATAATGCTTCTAAGGTAGTACAAAATAAATACCTGACACATTTATTTTTTAAGAATAACATGTCTGCATGTTAGATACTGTTCTTAGAATTTTCAATATGCTAAGCCATTCTATCTTCAGAGGGCTTCGTGTTATTGGTACTATGGTCATCCTTATTCTACATATAGAAAACTGACAAGCAGAGAGATAAAGGAAGTATTCTAAGGGCAAGTGGGGGCTTCTGAGGAATAACAACCAGCACGTGCTGGTCCAGCAAGGAAAGGGCGTTCTAGCATCGGAGCTGAAACTGGCCAGTGCCTACAGTACTGTTCTGCTTGGGCTCTAATTGTGAGGTGCACACAATGCTAAGGCAGATGTACTTTCTACCCACATCAACTTAAATATCAACAATGCCCCTAACTGTTCCCTTGGACAAGCGATTTCATGTCTACCGACACTGTGCCTGTTGATCCTCAAATAGTGATGGTGTCTATCTAGCATAATTGATATATTTTAAATAACCAATATTCTTCACTCAGCAGAGCCTATGTGAGAATTCAATATCTTTCCACTGTGGTTGCTTAAAAAGTCATCCCCACTGGATGCTCTGCAGTATCTATATAATTCCCTACAAGTTCAAAGGTAAATTACTACATGTGTTTCCAAATAAAAAGCAGCTTTAGTAATGATTCATAAGAAAAATATATCATTATAGCTACATGGACCTCAGTGAATATCAATTATGTATTCACAGAATAATCACAAAATCCTGATACTTTATCTGCCATTTGAAGGAGTTAAATCCCAAGAAAGGGGGAACTCTATTATATATTATTGACAGAATTCTTTTTGTGATAGCTAAGTTTTAAAAAAATCTAACTCATCAGTTACAGTTGTATAGTCATTTAAATGCACAAAAATATAGAGTAATGTATGTGGTGTTACTGGCTCAAAAGGGATGCATGTCTTTTCAAAATCAGCTATAAAAATTGATCTTGCCCCATCAAGACATCAATAGTGATCTTTGGGTTTTTGTTTGTTTCGCTTTTTGCTGCTCTAGTTGAAACCTTACAGCTAATGAAGATCAATTTCCAAAGTTGAACCTTGGGGACTTCCCAATCTATCAGACTTAACTATTTCAAAGAAAATAGGAACCTGTAAGTAGAGATAATATCTAGCTTTCTGTAGCAGATGTGCTGGGGACTGGGGGGAGAGACTCACTGAGCACTGCAGAGTGAGGACGGGACACTCTGCTCATCCCATATGCTAAAACACCCTTCCTTAACAGGTCTTCCTGCACTGTCAGGAGCAGCCTAACCCCTGAACTCAGTTTCTTTTATCAGCACATCCCACAGTCATGTGCTGCACTGGTTTCAAGGTCCATGAACCCTTAGCAAACCACACAGCTATGCTCATGTCGGTTCCAGAAGAGCTTACGAGGTGTCTTTTGAGGGAAAATGGTAAGCAGAGTTTCTTTGCTGTTTGGGGTGGCAGAGGCAAAGATCTAGATTGAGTTTTGATGTCTCTTCAACTTAAGGAGCCACAGGAGCTCTTTGAACCTTAGTTCCTCCATCTTATTTAGAGGGTTAGGATTGTGTGACTTGGATATACAAAACACCTAGTACAGTCTAGGCATCCAATAAACAGCAGATATCACCAAGTCATCCACATTTCAGGGAATTACCAGTCTATTACGTTTGACTACATAAAATAAACTATAAGTCTGCCCCAGTAGGTATTGTGGTATTTGGATATAGGCCCATTTTAATGTACTCTGCAGCAAAGATGTAAAGGTAAATAGCATCGCTACAAGTCATCTATTCAAGTATCAGGAAACAAAAGAGTACCTCAGATAACCTTTTAGGTTGTGGTCAAAGAGACCCACCAAGTATCACTCAACACACAGGGCCATGAGAAGGTCAGGAATCACAAGAGCTCTCAAATTTAAATTTTTCAAAAGATAAACACAATCTCAGGGATGAAGTATCAGGTTAAAACAAAATGTTTATCATTCAGTCTTAAATCCATATTCTGTTTAAATGACTAGCCTACTGAAAGGGCACTATGAACCTGTATTTTTCATAAATCCTCTCATTACCATGTGAATGGTCAAATTATATTGCATTGTACTTCTTGTGTTAAAAGCATTATTTTAAAAGATGCAAACACTCATAGAACAGAGGTATTTGATAAGCCCATTTTGTTACATCTTCATTTATTAACATGTTGAAATCTTCAATTAATAAGGCAGGACAATTTTCTTTATCCTGAAAGGGTCTCTGAATGCAGAGTCTAGGCAAACTCATAGGGGACCCAGGATGATATTTTTGCTGGCATAATAGATACTTAGTAAGTCAAAAATGACGATGCTGGGTTTAGAGTACGGTACAATGTACTGACTTCTGGAAGTTCTGCCATCTTGAATTGTCTCAGCAGCTATACAGGGTGCCTGCTATTATTCCTCCAAGTTCATATGTGAGGAAGTGGAAGCTGGACAACGGGAAGGCCCTTGCCCAGGTAGGTGACAGAGACGGCATTTCTTCAGACCCCAGAGCCCCAGTTCTCCCCGGGACCCTGGTGCAGTCCACTCTTAGGGCTCCTTCACTGACCTCCAGGTTGTGTTCTGCTCACTGTTGGAATTAAGTTTACCCTCAAGACACATGCTTAGCTCCCCTTTGCTCTTCACAGGTCCAGCTAATGCGGATTCCTTTCTGTCTGCTCCATTCCTCTCTCATCTTTCTCCCAGGCTTCTCCCTTTGGCTGTAGCTGTTTCAGCCTCTGTCTCCAGAGTGGTCCTGGGGTTTCCACCCCCACAGGCTGTTAAGGTCTGTGTGCTGGACTCTCTAGGCATCTATCTGCCCCACTTATCCTGACTACTGTGGTTAGGAGGGGCCTCTTTTGAATGCAGACAGCCCGTCAGCCAAGTTGAAATTTATACCAGAAATCTATTACCTAATTTTTAAACAAAATGACATGAAATCAGACTTGGAGATATCAAAAACATGCCCAGTTTCTGATTTAAGCAAGAAAATCCACATTGTTACTGCTCCCACCACAGAATAATTTACTGCAACAGGAGTTCTGGATACGATGCCAAAAATGAGGTCTTCTAACCAATGTCAGGGTCAATTATCTTGTGGCAGATCCCACAACAAAAGCAGATCGTTGTGAATACAGTCAGAAGCGCCACCGGAGAAGTCGGGAAACTGTGGGGATTTCTAAGAGTCGGTTTTTACTTTTTCTCCCTGTGTGTCTGTCTAAATAAACTACGAGAAACTCTGTGTGTGGGCACAGGGGCTATCTTGGTGAGCATGGAAGACATGCCATCACTATAGAGTAGGGACAGGAGCCCAGCTGTAGGCTGATGACACAGCAGAGTCCCATAGTCATACCCTCCATATGTCACAACTCCTTCCTTCACTAATCTCTTTCCCAAATACACGTGCCAGAAGCACCCTGTGGTCCTCTCCTGGAATGGGAGGGTGGGGCTCCACTCGGGAGTACCTACCCCACAGTGAAGAACTGTCGCATCTCCTGCCTCCGAGAGCGCATCAGTTGCTTGTACTCCCCAATCCGGAGCTTCTTGCCGTCCACGATGCACGTGCGCTTCGGCCGGGGCTTATACTTGTAGTTTGGGTACTTCTCTAGGTGGATTTTGCTTAGCCGGGCCTGCTCTTCATAGTAAGGTTGCTTCTCCTGGTTGGACATAGATTTCCAGCGAGATCCTAAACAGGAGAATAGCCTTAAGTATATAAGTGGTCACAGGGATGATGACATCTTCCAGACCTAGGTCATATCTCCCATTACTTCACAGATTTTGCTCAGGAGCTCCTGTTACTACATACCACTGAGCCTCTCAGTTTGTCCTTTGAACCACAGAGCAAAAGAAAGAAAGAAGGAAAGAAAGAAGGAAAGAAAGAAAGAAAGAAAGAAAGAAAGAGAGAGAGAAAGAGAGAAAGAGAGAAAGAAAAGAAAAGAAAAAAGACAATGTATTTATTGTATTTTTTTCTCAATACTTTGTGGCTGGTGATACTATGCTATTTAAACAAAATATTGTCATTATTGTGTGTGTGCACAGGTGTACAAGTGGGTCAGAGGACATCTTTGTAAAATTGGCTCTCTTCTTCCACTTTTATATCGATTCTGAGGATTGAACTTAGGTCACCAGGCTTGTGAGACAAGCACCTTTACCTTCTGAGCCATCTCACCAGCCCCACTGTGCAATTTTAAATTGGCTTTGTTGCTGTAACCAAGAGCTTCCCTGCTTCCTTGTCTCTCCTTCTCTCTCTCTCTCTCTCTCTCTCTCTGCCTGTCTCTCTCTCTCCTGTCTCTCTCTCTGTCTCTCTCTGTATCTTTCTCTCTCTCTGTCTCTCTGTCTATCTGTCTGTCTCAGGGTTAAGAGCACAGATTTTTAAGGCATACTTGACTGACCACGTTCTCAGAGAGCTTCTCTTGGTCTCAGAAATCCAAATCTCCCCCAAACTCCAAGCATCTTTAGGCAAATGTTAGCATTCTTACACATTAGTAACCCATCCTGTGCACGTCACCTCATCACCTCGAGGATGACACACCTTTGCTTAAAAGGCTGTAGCTATGGAGGTGCAGCTGGAGTCATATGCCCCATCCTTAAATTCTATAAATGATCTCTCAAAAGATGAACCATTAAAAGCACAGATTTTTTTTAAAAGTCTGGTTTATACAGGAAGAAGGAAAAGTATTCCTTTCTCTAATATTGTTTACAAAGAATTCTCTAAACACTTGACGAAGAAGGGATGTGTGTTTTTCACATGTATTGAATTGCATTTTTGTGTCTGGTGGATAAAGTGGTCACAGCTGTGCAGCCTGGATGCTAGTAGTTCTCCAGTGGTGATTTTTCACACATAAACAATGACAAGGTTGTACAAATAGTCTCAGTAGCCAGCAATACCCTGGTTTGCTCTCACTGTATCTCTGTCCTTTCCTGGTGGTTGCATGAAGCTGTGCAGATCCAGCAGCTATGCCAACCAGCTTGTTATGCTGGATGCCAGCAGCATAGGGCCCCAGGTTAGAATGCCTGGCACCCTGGAAATGTGAAATGCTCGTGTATAATGGTTTACATTTTAATGAATATACTTTTTATGTCTCTCATAATGTTTCCACAGGATGCATATCAATAATAGAGATTCTTCAAGGCTGCCAACATGGAAACAGAGGGTGTCTGTGCCCATCTGAAAGCTTACAAATGCCACTACCAAAATGGCAAGAAATAAACATGAAGTTATCAGCAGCTGTGAAGCTGGAGTAACACTGATTTCTTTTATATGTCTTTGAATATATAGAAAAAAAATATATGTATGTATATTTTCTGTTCATTAGAAACATTTTAGCTTGAGAGGTATTTAAATTTAAAAAAAAAGAAGTATCATCCCTCTGCCTACCTCTGAAACTCTAAAATTGAAATTTCTCTAAATGGGAATGACATTTAATATTTGCTTTAAAATTTAAAAGTAACAACAACAACAAAAAAGCTTGTGTTTCTATGTTCCACCTCCATTTGGTCCAAAGTATGTTTTAAATTTTCTTAGAGGTTCCTGCCTCAAAATGTCTCAGAATCAAGTTAAATCATTTATTTTATGACAAAACACATGTATTTGTGTGTGCCCAAATCACTGGTATTTACTCAGGTTAAATATTTATTGCTCTTGAACAAAACATTTAAAGAATTAAAGCCCCAGTTTAAGCCTGGTGCTTTCCAGTGACTCCTTGGGGCTCTGTTCTACAGTGGCAGCTTAAACCGAACAGGGCCGTCTGTGTTTCTTCTCTCAAAAGAGGAAACATGTTGACTGTAATGCTGCATGTTGAATAAAATATGTTCAATATGTTGAGCACAACAGTTCCAAACTGTGTAGTCTGTGCTAGGAGAGCTTATCCTGACGGAATAGAGTTTAGGCCTGGGAAGCTGGAGGCTGACGCTGGCAAAGCGGGGCTGTAGCCTGAGGCTCGTGGCTATGAAATGTAAACTAGGCAAGAGTGTCAGATTAAATGTAGCTTTATTTTACAAGTTAGCATTAGAGGCATTCTTCCACACCCCATGAATTTCACGCCATTTGGAGGGCACTGCTAGTGGGCCATTGGAACCTGGGCTGTAAGGTCTGTGTTTGCAGGGTTGCCTTGAAAAATATGGATTTTAAAAGCCAGGGTAAGAGCTTTTAAGTAGCCTGTCCCTGTGAGTCCTGTGACCTCATTCAATAGTCGCTAAATTTACAATGTAAGCCCATTACTCTAAGAAGCTCAGCTCTAAATTAAAGTTTTTAGCCCTGATGATAATTCTGGAAGAAAGTTTACAGGCTTTGTCTTAGTAGATAAAACATCCCTTCACCTGAACTGTGGTGTGATAGCATTCTGAGTGAAAATAACCAAGACTGCTGTGGGCAGCTGGTTTACTTTCATTTGCTCCCTGCCAATCACTTTCCCTTGGGGGGCTAACTTCTGCCCCTGTGCACACCCTTACACCCAGCCTACCCTCCTTGCGGAGTAAGAGATCAATGCCAGTTGGGCTGCAGCACTTGCCTAAGATTTTGCTAATGTTGGAGTTATGCATGTCAGGGAAGGCCTGAAGAATTTTCCTTCTTTCGTCCTTTGCCCAGACCATGAACGCATTCATTGGTCGCTTGATGTGGGGCTCGCTGCTGGCACGGCCGCGGGCATCCCTGTAGACGCGTGCTTCAGCCACAGTGGCGCCTCCTGTTGGCCAACAATAATACTGCTGTAGTTTAGCTGCAGAGCCATTCATTGCTTTGCTTCCTATGTCAGGGCAGGAAGAACAAGATAGAAAAAGCATTATAATGAGAGCATTTCACACTTTTCTGCCTGGCTTATCTGCTGTTCTCTGGCCCATCTTCTGTTCTAGGGGACCTTTCAGAAACAGACAGTTTTAGACGATGCTTCCGCAGCCCTTTCTGACATAGTGTCAAAGAAGGCTGAACTGGTTTTGCATGTTGTTCTGTCCCTACTCCATACACTACAGTCAGCTAAGACTGGGGCTGTGAACTGGTGGACTCTCCTGATGTAATGCCTTCCTTCAAAAGTAAAGTCACATCAATCATTTAGAAAAATCTGCTACTTCAAACTATGTGTGCCCCCAAATGGTGTTCCACCCCAGAGGCCTTCTACTCCTCCACCCTGGTTCTGCTGTCCTTCGACTCTTGTTCAGTGGCTGCCATTTCAGGAATGAATTAGTTCAATGAAATGTATCCATTGAACAATCACTTATGAGGGAACCTTATACACTAGGGACAGAAAGGCGAATAAAGCCTTCAAGAAGCTCATGATCTGGGACAGTTATTACTGACTGGGTCTGTGAAAGTTCTGTAGGACTAGAATTATCAGGGCACCAAGAGAATACAAGGCAGGATGGCTGGTCAGCCAGTGTTTGGGAGACATGACATTTCAGCTGATTCTGGAAGGACGAACGGGAAGGAAGGGAGGAGGGCAATCAGGAAGGACATTCAGGCTCCAGGAGTAGCCATGATGATGAGGATCTCCACACAGGAGGCCCTGGCTCTGGGCTCCAAGCTCGCGGCCTGAAGTAGCTACTATTTATGTGACTGTCTCCTTCTGGCCTTTCCGCTCCAGCTCAGGAATGTGAATTTCCTAAAGTCAGAGACTCTTTTATTCTCATGCTTGTATATTAGTAATTCCCAAACAACATAGTAAATATTCATTACGTAAAAGGTAATTGGTCTTCAATTCATATGCAAAAATAGTAGACTAAGAAATACTTGTTTCAAGAGTCCTGATATATTTCTGTTGATTAAAAGGATTTCTTTATCATTTATGAAACTATATCTAAATTCCTCATCTTTGACACTTTCTGGAGACAAGTTAGTAGCACACAGGGTGGACAGCTCCTTGGGGACAGAGTGAGGGCTGAGGCTTACTTGCAGCTGGACTTCTCAGATCTGGTGCTACATCTGACACACAGAATTCTGATTAATAATGTGTGTTAAATGAAGGAGTGAATAAGGCTCTTGCGTTTTCATCTGTCGCAGGAGCGTGGCACACTGACACGAGCTTTGCTTTGTGCTAACTACTGAATAACTCTATGTAGATTGACACCTATGGTAAAATGTGAAGTGAGCACAGTTGATGGTATCAGCCAGTGTTCCTATTACACAAACTAGAAATCCTGACCCCAAAGTTCAGTATGCATTAAAACCAACACCCCCTCTTCTAGAACAATCTATTCAGTGCAGATAGTGAAGTTCTGCAGGAGCAACACGCCCATCCATCTCTGGCCCTTCTCTCCTATTTTCAGATACCTTGCTTAAGGAGCAATTTGTTTGTGTCAAAGCCAGTAATAAATTAGGACATTAAGAGGTGCTATTATTTGGAAAATATGGTCATCATTTACTATAAAACAAAAGACAGGCAAAAGGATAGAATTTCGCTAATATTGTGAATTTTTCCCTCAACATGAAGGGGGGCAGTGAGGCCACGTTCTGAAGATTATGGAAAAAAAGACACATTTACAAACAGTCTTTCCTCAAGCCCGCTAGACAGAATGATGCCTTACTCAGAAAGACTCAGATCCCAAGATGCATAACTAATATGCTACCTTTTTGCCACCATACACACAGTACATTAATTTCATTTAAAATGCACTGACCATACAGGATAAATTGATTTCACTTTATGTGGTTTTGACAGCCATGTTTATTGTGCAGTGAAATGCAGTGTAGCTTCCAGCTGACAATATCCATCAACACGGGGCAATATGCTGACTGCTGGGCCAGATGAAGGCATGCATTACTCTGGAAGCGAAACACTCATTCAGATACGACAGTGTCTTCTCCTGAGGATCACTGCAGTAATTTATGATGCCCTTGGTGCCATTACTTTACAACTGACATGGATGCGGCAATTTATATACTGGCATGTGTACACATAAAAGGAGACAGGCTTGTGGAAAATGTCAGATGCGAAAACATTGCAGTATTATTCTAAGTTAACTATTATGCCACAGGTGATTAACATCTGGGACCTGCTTTGGCTGTTGTTGCTTCCTCTCTCCTAGCAACAGCCAGCATCTCGTTTCTCACTTTGCGATGTCATTTTGTGGGGCCACGGGACACTTCACCTTCCCACAGACTGACAAAAGTCATGGTGAGATTTTAGAATTTAGTCCAGAGAGACATCCTAAATATTCTACACCACACTACCGATACTGATTCTTTCAGATGTGTGCCCAGTTCTCTCTCCCCTCTGTCTCTCTTCTTTGCCCCACCCCTCTGGGCTGTTACACAGCCTCAGCTTCTTCTTCTCTTCAGGAGCTCTGTGATAGTCTGCATCTTGCAAGGGACATAACATAGGTCAGCTTCTCCCTTCACCAGAGTCTCCCCTTGTCCTTCCCAGCATGCACCATGTCTTAGTCAGGGTTTCTATTCCTGCACAAACATCATGACCAAGATGCAAGTTGGGGAGGAAAGGGTTTATTGAGCTTACACTTCCATGCTGCTGTTCATCACCAGAGGAAGTCAGGACTGGAACTCAAGCAGGTCAGGAAGCAGGAGCTGATGCAGAGGCCATGGAGGGATGTTTCTTACTGGCTTGCTTGCTTCCCCTGTCTTGCTCAGCCTGCTTTCTTATAGAACCCAAGACTACCAGCTCACAGATGCTACCACTCACAAGGGGCCCTCCCCCCTTGATCACTAATTGAGAAAATGCCTTACACCTGGATCTCATGGAGGCATTTTTCTCAACTGAAACTCCTTTCTCTGTGGTAACTCCAGCTTGTGTCAAGTTGACACACAAAACCAGCTAGTACACACAACCTCCACCCAGCCCCAGAGAGGTTTAGGGCTCCAGGGATGAATCCAGATCAGAAACTGAAGCACAGTGCATACTACAAAATGCAAAGTGAGAAAGAGACAAGCGACACTTGATATATGTCTATGTCCCCTTCCCTCTCCCTTTTCCCCCTCTGTTCTTGTTCTCTCTTTTCTCTCCCAGAAGGAGAGCCGAAAATGGAGGGGACATCTTAAACTGGGAATGATGTTAGGAAGAGCCAAAATTTCCGGAGAAGAGACCTATCCAAGGAGTCCAAAGCTTAAGATCATGAGTTGGACCTGATATCTGACCAGATATTAACTGCAGCTGTGACTTTTAATCGAGAACAAATCTGCTGTGCCCAAGTCCCATTACAAACCACTGGACCCATGTGTTTGCCAGGCTTCCTCCTCCTCTTCCCTCTGTTCATATCCTTTCTCTCCTGTCTTCCATGTCTGAGGTACTCCAAGATAACCCATCACTATATAGATGACATCTTGAATGTCACTCTCTTTCTTAACTAGACACTCAACAGCAGGCTGACAACAAGCTTACACTGCACATGAAAACTGGCCCTCCCTCTGTGCTCACTACTGCTAATACCCTAGAAGGGGAAGTCCTTTTCCAGACCTTACAGTACCTAGGTTCATGTCTGCATTGAGAGAGGGAACACGGTGCTAGGCTGTGCACCCCACACACTCCACCAGGGAATAAATATGGAGGCTGTTTTGTATTTTCACATTTTGCAGTGTCCATACTGCACACAGCTTCTATGAAGCAATCTCCAGTTCACATACAGAACGATGCTTTCCAATAAAGACTTCTTAAGCTGAATCTTTTGATAGAAAACATCTCTCAGTATCACTCTCTTTTTTATTCTAAGATGGTGACTCATCTATCACTTGTGCTTTGGTTCTAGGTTTGAACAAAGTGGGGAAAGAATCCCACAGAGATCTGAGAGGCAGAGTTTTAGAGAATGTTACTAAACCTCCCTAAGACTTCCTCATTCCTGAAACAAGAGGATCAGGCAACTGTTGTAGCACTAGAAACACATATGCTGTGCATGCATGTATAAATTCAGAAAAATTCAGAAAATTCCATTACAAATGGAAATTACATGTTTTTAAAACCTCTTTTAAAAGATACAAAATGTTTTACAAAACACTATACATTGTTTTCAAAAGATATTCTATTAATTTATATTTCAGAAACCCAAAATTGACTTTCTGCTTTAAGTAACTTTTAAAATCTTTATATCAAGTATACCATGGCCTATTTATTTTTGAAAATATCATTAAGTGCACAAAGACAAGTATATTCATAAATAACCAATACTTATGTCAGAATCTAGCACCAAATTCTGGTATGCAATTGCTCAGAGTTGCAGGAGCGACTGATTTGGGAAGTCAAGGGAGTCCCATAGAGAGTGGCTAGAACATGTGTAGGCTCACAGTCATGTGTCTGGGGACCACACCTTTCCTGTTGACCTGAGAGTCTTTACCCACCAGCATAGGCAGTCCCAAGAACCGCTGCTGAAGGCCAGGAGGACAGCAGGACAGGACCAGGAATCTGAAGACCCCATCTGCTGGGACCTCCTGCTCTCTACACTGTCTCTGCACCAAGGGGGCTTAGGTTAGTTAATTCATTCTTTCTCCAAAGAAGGCTGTGTAAATACAAACTTTCAGGTAAACAAAAAAACTGTAGGGAGAGGATTGAAGCTGCCAAGACAAAGATTTCCTTAGGAAGCCGTGAAGTGAGTGATTTAGAGAAGACAGAAAACCAAGTTTTTCCAGGTGGGTTGTAAAGAGGCTCATTTCACCATCACAGCCTATGGCAATGGTCCTGAACTAATCCTACAGAGGCGCCCTTCCTGAGTTAGTCCCAGGGGCTGTCTGGGTGAGTGAGTGTGCAAGGTGGCTTTGTACTTATACAAAGCTTTCTCTAGGAAGAAATTCTGGAAAATTCTATACTGTGCTTGGTGATCACTCCTTTGCATTAATTTAGCAAACTCTCATGACAAATTTTCAGTGTATAGAAAGCACTGAGATAGGGCTCCACAAAGTTAAGTAACACTGGTACTAGAGTTCTTTTTAAGGGGGTTGGTTAACACACAGTTAAAATTATATGCCAGTGCTAATGAAGGTGATTTCAGAACACTGCAAAAGGGAAAAGATGCTATCAGAGTCCTTGGGGTGCACAGAGACGCATCATAGGGAGGCTTCAGACAACTGCTGCTTGCATCTTTAAAGAAGAGTAAGATTCGGTGAGTGTGGTGTGAAAGTGTTCCAGGGAGTCGGAGTGAACAAAGACACGGACTCACAACTGGAGCACAGTGAGATGCTCTCAATGGGTTTATGGCGAAGGAAGGGAAGCCCTAACAGATGTAATTAGAAAAATAAACAGAGATGGATTACTAAACACCTTGAATGCCAACCTCAGAAGCCTTTAAGGTATTTAAGCCGAGGAGAACAAATGTATCCTAGAGGAGATCAAAGCAGAAACTAAATGAGCAAATACTACCAGTCTCAGTGATTAACTGTGAACTCACGTAAGGAATGAAGAAAGAAGGTGCCTACATACTTTCTGGAAGGCCTTTAAAACTTTCATTCTGTCAGAATGAATGAGAAAGACTGGAGTAAAAAACAAATCTCCACTGGCATCTAGTAGTAGCAGACTGCTTTTATCAGACCAACCCCCAAAAGTTAAACACTTGAAGCTCTGGGCAGTCTGAAGACAGTGGAGAGCTATGAAAGTCAAGCAGAAACTGCAGAAGACTTCGTCCTAGAAGGAAGGGAAGTTTGTGTAATGAAATCCTGTTGTTGCAGACTTTCCCCAAGGCGATACTTCCCAGTGTGCACTGATGGAGTGGCTGGGATGCGATCAGAAAGTCATCCCGTGCTGCTTATGGTGTCAGAAGACAGACTATGCCTTCCAGCCCTGAAGCCTGAGTTAGTTCCACAGGCAAAAGGGAAGATCTGTCAGGCTTTCAATATATGGATGGTAAAGAGACAGATATGGGACTAGCACCTTAGCTAGGACAGTGAATAGAGTGAGGTTGCTAAGGCAGCAACACTTTTACTATCAGAACAACCAAGGTTTCTGACACACCCCCAGAAACACCAACTAGAAACACAGCCAACAATCCAGCAGCACAGCAGAGGGTGGCTCTCAACACAGGGAAGACAGGGATGGAGAACAAAGTGGAAATTCAGACAATGTTTTTAAAATTCAGGTTATATGACCTAAGCCCATCACATTCAGAGTCATGCTAGATAAAAATGAGTTAAAGAACTCAATTTTAATTCAGAGATTTTTTTTCAGAATGAAAACTTGTGAAATAGAAAAGTAATACAATAAAGATACTTTTTACAAAGCAAAGACTTAGTAATTTGAAAAAAATCAATAAAATTGGCATACCTATTTCAGACTAATCAACAAACAGAAACAACAAGAACATCAATATTTACATTGAAAGGGGGATTTCACTGTGAGTCCTATTCACATTAAAAAAACAATAAGGAGATATTCTCAATGACTGAATTTTAATCAATCTGACAACTTAGATGAAATGAACAAACTCCTTTAAAGACAGTTACTAAAATGGACTTAATAAGTAGAAAGCATGAATTCTCTGATAACTGAGGAAGAAGCTTTAGCCAGACACCTCCCCCACAAATCTACTCCTATTTTTTCTAGTGAAATGGATTCACAAAGAAATTTCCAACAGTAAGAGAATGATGATGACGATGACAATGACGATGACGACGGCGATGACGACCACAGACACAGAATAGAGGAAGAAGGACACTTGCCAATAAACAAGTCAATTGACTTTCAGTTGTGTTTTAAACCTCAGGAATGTAAGATTAGTTTAAAACTTCAAAGTCAAACAATATTCTGCCCTTGTTATAATAGAACAAAGAGGGAAATATGATCAATACAGACTCAGAAACTGGCACTGACAAAACCCAATATTCTTTCATGATAAAGGGACTCAAGGAGGCAGAGCATCAGAAAGTGTTCTTGTTCTTTTCAATGCATTTAGGAAATTTACAGCTAGGGTCCCACTGAACAGCCAGTCTTCGCTATCATTAGTCAGCATGTAACAGAAGCACCCAGATACAGCACATGCTACTCTCTGTTCATAGGTAGGACCATTTTTGCAAAGAAGAATATAAGGCATCTACAAAGTCAATGACTAGAATAAGTGAAATTCTCAGTATTGTGATGTTAAATCACACAGAAATCAAACATATATCTATGCATTGGCTGTAAACAATCAAAATCATTAGAAAAAGTTTTGAACCAGGTCTAGTGACACATACATTTAATTCCACAAATTTAACCAAATCGTGTTTGAGACATCTACACGGAAAACAATACACTTAGACTATTAATTAGAAACCCTAAGTAAATCAGAATGCACCATGTTTGTGAAGCAAAAGTCAACACTGTTAACTCATCAGTACTTTCCCAATTTACCTATTCCTCAAAGAGTTTCTTGTAGATATTGACATGAGATTTCTAAACTCATATAAAAAGTAAAGCAGGAGCGATGCAGGCTTGAGCAGAACTGGAAGACCTGACAGTCTCTCAACAACTAGGACTAAGCCCGGGAATAAATACACTGAAAAGAGTGACCTTTGACCTCTCATCCCACACTCAACAATTAATTTGAGATGAGTTATGACTTGCAGTCAAAAGTAAGATCATAACACTCCATACAAAATAAAGAGCAATATTTTAGAGTGACTTTAGAGTTTTGAGAGTCTTGAGATGGCATATACAGCTCTCAGCTCATAAGAAAAATAACAAACTCAACTGCATCAAAATAAAAGGGCCGTTCATCAGGCGTCATTGTTGAAAACAGGCCAGCTATGGGTGAATGCCTGTAACCCTAGCACTCACAGCAGTCTGTGGAAGGAGGGTCATCAGGAATGCCAGGCCTGCAGAAGCTACATAATGTGTTCCATGTCAGCCTGGGCAGCAGAGTGAGACACTGTCTCAGAAAACACAAAATAAACAAATAAATACCCAAATGAAAGAGCAGGCTAGGGCACTGATTCAGTGCATGTATTTGGTAAGACTTTCGATCCAGAGTAGATAAATAACAGCTACAGAAACAACAAAGCTTGAAGACTCATCTTGCTCTCTCCCTCACAGCAAGCACACTGACCAGCCCCTCACCCTCTCCTGCCATGACTTCCCCGTCATCACCCACACCCTCTGACTCTGAGGCAAAACCAACCTTTCATGCCTTAAAAACAAATGGATAAAAGCAAACATGTAATTTTTAAAAGGGGGAAAGACAAACAGTTTATAAAAAAAAAAAAAAAAAAAAAAGATATAGCCAATGCAGGCAGGAAAAGCTATTCTGCATAATTAATTACAAGGAAAGTGCAAATTAAAACCACAGTGAGATCTCATTTCACATTTGTTACAATGGCTTAGAAATGAAGTGTTGGCAAGCATGGGGCCAACTAGCATAAATGGGAAACAGTAAATAATTTCCTGGCAGTTTATCCTATAATACAGCAGTTTCACTCCAAGTGCCTCGCTAAAATAAATGGAAATTTCTGTCTAAAAATAGATGGATATGAGAATATCATAGAAGTTCTAGTAATAATAGACAAAACTTGAAATAATTGGAAAATGGATAAAGTATTCGTACTATTAGATACTCCCTAAAGAAAAATGTTTTAAAATCTGCTTAATTAAAAATAAAAGCAATAAAATTTTAAAATGAGAAGCCAACAAACTTATAAAATTACTTTTTCTGAACATTTTCCTCAGGAGTCCTGAGAAATGTGTGGTGTTCTCAGGTCATGATTAACTCAAAGATGTTGTTGGTCAAACAAAATGAAACAAAACACAAAAACAAAACAAAACAAAAATAAAAATAAATCATTAGGAAGGGAGAAAAAGCTTTCACGGGTTGCTTTGTGTGTGCGTGCGTGTGTGTGTGTGTGTGTGTGTGTGTGTGCGTGTGCGTGTGCGTGCATGGGGGGGGCACCTGTGGTAGGTGGCTCCAGAGGACAGTGCACAATCATAGCATTTCAGATTGCTTTGTCATCACTAAAATGATTGTTCCTCTCTGTGGGACTTTACAGTTATCTGATGCAAGTTATAGTCTCTAATGTAGTTATAGGGGTAATAAAAACAAGCACACTAGAAGTAAAAATGTAAATGAGCAAGGAATTCTGGGAAGGACATGAGAAAGGAATTCTGGGAGGGATATGAGAAAGGAATTCTGGGAGGGACATGGAATACCAGGAAAGAGGAGTAAAAAAACCGCATTCAGTTTGTTCACTGTGCTCATCTCACCAAATCCAAATGTCTGTAGTAGAGATTCAGCTTGCTATTGTTGACAGTTAGCTATGTCCAGTCAGGAGAGTCCTTTGCTAGCTTCTGTTCCTGCTTATGGTCAGAATGTTAGCTTACTTTCATTACAAGAATGCTGGTTAAAATTAAATTTTGATTTCTTCTTGCTTAAAAAAGCAAGGAAAGAAAGTAAAAGGGGGAAAGGAGCTGGCTGTCCTTGTGATTAACTTAGTAGGAAACCCATTCTGTGCCTGAGAAAGCCTCCATCGTGAGGAAAGTGACATGCTCCTCATGTCTGAGACATAGATGGCCAGGCCTGCAGGGCATGGCTTATCCCTGCCTCTTTTATAAACCATCAGCTAGATGTGTTTGTCTGTTTACTTTGGCAGTGCTGGAAACCAATGCAGCGCCTTGCATAGACTAGGCAAGTGCTTCACCGCTGAGCTAAAGGGCTGAGCTATCTGGGCAGACTAGCAACCCTGGGGAACTAACTTGAGGAAGGCACGTACAGCGGATGCATGATTGGCTCTTCTGAGCTAAAGATTGGCAAAATCTAAGAACCAACAGTGCAGAAGAGAAGGATGGGGCGCCTGTGGTCACTCACCTAAGGCATTAATTCTTCACTTGCCAATGTAGGAAAGGCCATAGATAAATTTTCATGTCCCTGCTTTCATCCCAGGATTCTACAAGTCCACTATACCAAATATCCTGCATTTCCTTCATCTATAGACTTTGTCTAAACTAAGAACCTTAGTAGATAAACTATAAAGGTAGATGGGTAGTCATATGTAATATACAAACAAATAAATGTTTCACTGAATACTCTGGAAACAGTTAGTTGTCATTCCAAAATGATCCTTTGGGAAGCAACTTAGCTTTTTGATAGACTAAGCCAGAGGTCATGTTTCAGGAAGCACACCAGGTGGGCTATGTAATTGTGCACAAAACAATAGTTACAAAGTGCTTTTACTAAATACGTGATCTCGGTCCTCCTCACAGTACTCTGAAATGGGTATGAAGGTAGATGGCCTTTTGACCAGGCTTACAGATTCTGTGAACACTCTGTGTTAACCAGTCTCCATCATACTATCAGGGAGCAGAACCACACCTAGAACTCATGTCTGCCAACTCTCAGCCTAGCACAACTCCTCTAGGCCAAAGTTCTTAAATCACCATGGGGAGATTTGCGAAAACTGAGTTTCAGAGCCACCGGTCTCCAGCTGGAATGAAAGTTTCTTGCTGTAGGGATGCTCTTCCTTGCACAGCTTAGCACATCAAGAAGCCTGTTACAGGCTATGAAGTTCATGCCCTTCACTGTGGTCTGAAATGCCCACCTGTCATTCCCTCTCCCCCCACCCCCGCTCGCCCACTGAAGATGCGAGCACACTTGCAGACAGCATCGAGAACTGAAATTACATCAGGAATTAGGTGCTCCACTAAGGCATCCCTGATTTCAGGGTTATGAGAGCATTGCTGTAGACAGCGCTCTTCTGTGTTTCTATTAAAAACTGTCTTCTTTTTAAAAGATTAACAAGAAGAACCAAAAGGGAATTCCCTAAGGTCAGCTCTGAGGAAACATAGACTCTAATTCAATAACTCGGCTACTGCCCTGAAAAAGGCTTTAGTATTGCAACATCCATATGGAGCCAATTGGACATTAATGGCTAATCAATCCCTCTGCTTTCTATTCTACTTAAAGTGTCACAAACCATGTTTAGATTAGCCCATTTCCTGCTAAGGATTGCTCAAGATGTCTTTTGTTCTTTTAGGCCCCGCCTGACGAGGCAGCTTTAAACAAACACAGAACAGAGTGGTATAGGAGTTATAATGTGCCATATGTGAGGACAAAGGGGCTATACTAAAGCTCTTTGTGGTATTTGGTAATGTTTTTCATCTGAGCTTAAAAAGGCTTAATGACTTTGTGGTGAGCTGGTGCATGTGGCCCGTGGCTTCACAAAATGAAGGGAATTTTCACCAGTGGCCCTGCCGTCTTCTACTCTCAGTTTTGGTTTAATTTTTTAAAATTCTCATTATATTTACTTTGTACAGATAGCTGAACAGAGTCCTTCAGCTTGTTTCAGCTACAGACTCCCAGGGCAGCTGGGATGGCTTCTGAGCTTCTGTATTTTAATGATCTGAAAGTGGCTCAGAAGCACGGAATATTCCACTTAATCTGTACGTCCTATGTAGCTCGGGAGGGCTCGTGTGCCAGTGCGCCCAGGTGAAAGCAACGTTTAAGTTTGAACTGGAGACCGCTGGGGATGAAATAAGACAATAACAGGTTTTGTCTTCTGAGGACGGGAGGGGAGCCAGCCTCTGGTAAAGCAGAGGGCTATGGAGGACACAGAGGCTGCTGAAAGCTGGCAGACTAAATAATTCACGCAGCTCAGCAGCTCTGGCTTCACCTAGCTTTTGTTCCTACCACAGACTCTATATGAAATGAAGCATAAACCAAGGCAAAGAAACGCTTATACACAAGACATTACTTGATCCATCTTCTCAACTCTCCCCTTCCTGATTATCTCAGCCCCTCCAGGTCCCTACCAGATTACTTTAAAATCTAGCCTTCTGATTCAGATTCTTACTTTCCAGGTTTGACTGCTTTAACCTCCACAGAAACACCACTCTGATTTCAGGCAGAGTGGAGCATCCCACATTCACTTCTGACCAGGCCACTTCTCTGTCTAACCCCCTCCAATGCCCTGCCCCATCCCTGTGCCCGTGGATGACTCAACCTCCAGAGCAGCAGGCTAGCTTCTCTACACAGCTCCAGCACTGTCTGGAAGGGAAGTGTTGGTTTTTGAACACTGTGCTACCCCTGGTTCCTACACTGTCTTCATGCTACAAATCCCAGTTCTCTACTTTTTTACAAAGGCATGTGCATCTTGCAATCACTTCGTGAAGACACAGCTAAAAAGACTGTTAATCCTTTGGGAGACTGGCAGAACTCTGGGTTCCAACAGGACGTACCCTGTGCCTTATGCCTACCTCATTTATTCACACCAACCAGTTCCATGTGCCCACCGACTCCAAATGCAGTGAGCACATGACATTCTAGCCATAGTTCACGCCAGGGTCCAGCACAACTAGCTATAATAGAAATGCTGAAACACATACAGTGACAGCGGAGAACAGAGCTATCGTCCACAGCCGGGGTTTTAGAGACGTGCCTGTGTGATTCCCTAGCATCTGGGAGTTTCTGCAGTTAGACTGTAACTAGGTCCCCCTTTGATTTCTTATATGTTGTTCTGTGTCTTGTAAGAAGAGCTGTGATGGGAAAATAAACCATACACCTCCAGTTGTTTGCGATCTGCATACCCTCGTTTTACCTTTTGCTACTTCTACTGACTTGCTACACTGAGCAGTTCTCATTTGCTATCTTACCAGTTCCAGGACAACCTTGGAAGGAGGGTAAGAGGGTCTGAGCTTCTTGATAGTATTAATTCTGTATATAGTTGCCAGTGTTGTATGGTATATGTAAATACGCAAACTGATGTATACACAAGCTCATAAAACCACACAATGGGACCTTTCTTGAATAGCATAAAATTAGGGTAAAACATGCTCATAAGATCAGAGACCCTGCACTTAAAAGAGATAATAAGACCACTTGATACACATTTTTTGTTCTTCAGGAGAAAAGGAGTGGTCAGCTGGCTCCTGAGTCCGACAGGAAATGACAGAAGTGCACTGGCAGCTCCTATGTTACTGGCCCCACGATCACATGCTTGCCATCAACATAGATGTCTGAAATGGCACTGTGAGCTGTCTTACCCACCTCTCTACTTAGCTCCACAAACCCCTAGCAACAAATGTAATGCCCTTCTCAATTCTGTGCTTCATTTTGTTTGCTTTAAGGAGTCTTTCTCTTAGACATCAGAATGGGAGAATGATGTCCATGGGTCCAGGAAAAACTAACTCACGTTGCTTTCAAAGCTAGGGCATGTAAAGGATATGAGAAAGTGTTAGCTCAGGGGATCAGAATAGTGATGGCTAACTACAAGTGCCACCAAGTGTCTCCATCCTGCATCTTTGACAGTTATTAAATAGAGTTGATAACTGTGTGGTTCAAAGTGTTAAAAAATAAAGCTTTCACAAGTTTTTTTTTTTTTTTCTTGATTTGAAATGAAAATCATAGGAAAAGTTGTTCCAACAAAGGCCATCAGTTCAGTCAGTTCTTTTTGGAGAAAAACGGGAAACAGCATGGCTAAGATACTATGTGTGCATTTCCATAGATCTAAGTTTGAATTATATATTTAATCCTTCTTAGATAAGTGAGTTGTTTCTCTTTCCTATAATTTCATCTCTCTGTATAGAGGGTTAATAGCTTCTACTTTGCAGTATTTTAGTTGAGGAAGGAAAGGGAATGTAAATTCCCAGCACAGAGACTAGAGCTCTTCTAACCCACAGCAGCAGTGCAGGAGGGGCAGAGGTGTTCATTATAGTTCTACATGGGTGGGGCAGGTGATCTAACTACATCCGTCTTCTTTCTGAGTTCTCTTCCTATCTGATGGATGCCTAAGATTTTATACTCTGTTCTTAAGATGGTTAAAAATGAACTCACAAGTTGGTTGGGGTTGGGGGGAATATAATTTATTCCTTAACAGAATAAAGCTAAGCTAAGCATGTTTCCAAAGTAAAATACAGTGAATGTTCACAAAGTCTGAGCAAGGCCATCCCACATCTCCTGGCTCTGCCACACACAGCAGGTTCCCACATGTGAGCGCTGAGCCAGAAGGAAAGCCTTCTTTCTCTTCCTCTTTCTCTCTTTCCTTTTTCTCTTTTTCTTATCTTTCTTCCTTTCCTTTTTTTCTCTTTTCTTCTTTCCTCCTCCTCCTCCTCTTCCTCCTCTCCTCCTTCTTTGGAGATAGCATTTCAGGTCAACCAAGTTGGCCTTAAACTCACTAAAGTAGCTGGGAATGGCCTTAAACAGCCAATCCTCATGCTTTTGTCTCTGAAGTCCTAGGATCACAGGCACGTACCACCACCACTCACAGTGTATGAAGGTTGAAGGACTGGGCAACTGTGTTCTAGGTGGGCATGCATTCAAAACTGAGCTCCAGCCCTAGTCCTGGAAGAGAATGCTATCATATGAACTTAGACCAGGTTTTTCATGAAGGATCTAATGGAGTGACAAAGGATTGGGTTATTGACTATAATACTAAGCAACAGAGAAGAAGTTGCTTTTCTCCCTTCCACTCTATGTAGCTGCAACCATCAAGAACAGAGCCTTTGTTACCCTGTTTTACCTTGTCTTCAAGTAGGACCTACCTTCCCTCAGAAGAAGGAGTGGATACTGTGACTTCTCTGCCATGAAAGTAAGCCTATATTACATTTACTTGATATACTAATTGTAGTTCAGAGTTACTGTTTATAAGTGAATTCTAAATGTAGCTGCTGACAACATAGGCACATGCTGATGTTACTGTATAATCTCTCTGGCACTACGGCCTAACTCAGGACAAACATGTATAGGATGCTTTAAGTGTCCACTGGACAAAAGCAATTGGGAAATTCACTTTTGTAAGTGTGGATCCAACAGTTGTTTTCATTAGATCCCCATAAAACCCCACCCAATACCTGCTTGGCCTTCTTATGACTTAGTACAGAAAGACACTCAGCTGGACAAGCCCGCTGCACAGAGGGTAAAGATGGAGGAGGAATACAGTGGCTACATGAGCTCTAAGGCCTCTTTGCTGCTTCCCCTTACTCTCAGCTCTTGGATCTATGTCACTCTTTAATAATATAGGCTAATGCCTGTCTATTTAATAACAACATCAAAATTCCTCCCCCTGGCACTCAAGGGCCTGTGCAGTAGGGGCCCAGGTACTTCCAGAAAATATTCAAGTTAGCAAATATGAATGGACAATAAACATGAGTGAGTCTTTACATTGGGACAGAGGGAGACACAGGTGAGAGGGGTGACTGTCCTCCTGGAGATTCCCACCTGCTTTATTGTCCATTCTTTTTATTCTGTCAGCTGAGTGTCCCCTGGCTTTTTGTTTGTCTACCCTAGGCTTATTTCCAGCCATACTTCTCTCAGGACTTCCAGAATTTGTGCTGTTCACAAGCACTGGGGCTTCCTCCTCTAACTGGACCTTCTTGTCTTCCCACAAAGACATGCTTGAATATGGAATACAGTAGCTGCTTTCCCTCCTGTGTGTGTTAGCCATGGATCCTAGCTACATGTGCAGCTCTTTGAGAAACAATGTGCATACTTTTTAATCTTCTCTTACATGTGAGGGAATGGAGAAGGCCCTGAATTAGTAAAATCCTGAATGAATGTGTATTATTTGACATGGCATGACCATGTCAAGGATCACAGCACACACACCCCAGACTCTTGAGAAAGTACAAAGAAAACACTCCCTGGGTTGTGGCTCAGAGGAATAGCGAGACCTTTCTGGGGTTTGTGTGTGGATGTTGATAGTGTATACAGAAAATGTCCACCATAGCTTTCTCCCACTATGTTTACTGCCTGAAGACTGCTTGCTCCCCACCCCCACCCCCAGAGCCTGCTCCTACCAAGATTAGCTAAACCTGTCTCCTTGATCAAGCTGTATGCTATAAACCCCACCCCCTTGTTTATCTATATGCAATAATTCGACCTCCTTTTTAATCTGTATCTATTAACCCTGCCGTCTTGTTCACTTGTATGGAATAACCCTTATCTCTGTTCAACTGCATGCAATAAACACATTGAGCTGATGTAGTGCTAAGGCTTTGCCATCAGAGAGCTCAGTTCTGTTCCAAGCTTCATTTGTTCATATTCATACTCATATTCCTCCTTCTCTCTCTCCCTTCCTCCCTCTCAGGTCAAAACACTGGAGCTGCTCAAGGACTCTGCACTTGGATGTCTATGGTAGTGCTGTGTATATGAGACATTATGACCCATTTGACCACTATGAGTTAAGCTGTGGGTTGTGAGGCTCTAGTTAGGGACAGATTCTGGTTGGAAAGAGCTAGTTTCTGGCATGGGTGATCCAGTCTGTTGAGAACCATCTCTACAGAGTGAAAGATGGGGGTGGGGCAGGTAGTAGGTACGAACAACCACAGAACATAGAATAGGAGCAAACATGGTATCTGGAGGAGGACAGCAAATATAGGATGAAGAAAAGAGGTGAGGAATCCAATAACAGGAAAGTAAGGAGGCCTTTATAGTGCTGGCCCTGCAAAATGAGGTAAAAACTGTTTCAAAATTTAGGGGAAGAAAAAGGGCCGATGCTAAAATGTCAGTTTCAAGTTCAATCCTGATTTTAAGCAGAGAAAATTTCAAGAGCAGTCAGAATTAACTTCATGCCTTTTGATTTCTATCAACCTAAGCTTGGGCTGAATGTTACAGTCTGCATATGGAAAGCCAAGTGGCTCTTGCAGCAAGGAGAGGGATGTTTTAGGACAGGGACCTAGACAAAGATAGCAGGTCAAGGTCTGTGCATGTGTTACATGGACCTCTGTGAGCATGCTCACTCCAGTAGATTGGTTTACATGAAGCTGATAGGCCCATGGCTAGAGAAGTGGACTGATTTGGGGTGGAGATATTAATCCTGGTCGTTTGGTTGCTGTAGAGTTGGGGACTACTCTGTAATGTAGTAACAGCACAGACAGACATATCTCCCTCGGGATAAGGACATTCTTTCTGATGAGTAGTTTGAGTGTGTGAGTGAGTGAGTGTGTGTGTGTGTGTGTGTGTGTGTGTGTGTGTGTGTGTGTGTGGTGATCATACACACTATCATTAGATCTTTACAGTGCAGTCTCCAGAGAAACTAGCCACTGGGCAGGGCTCAGCTCCTCACAGATGGATGGGCCTTTGGCTGGACTTTCAAGCCCGGAAACTATATGAAGCAGGCTGAGTTCTTCTTATGAAGTCTTCGGGGCGCAGCTACACCAAACCCTTGACATTTCACTCTCTTGCCCCATCAGGCCTATCCATCACTTGAAGAGTTCAATGGAAATTGTTTTCTCCCAACATTAAAAGTTATTTGGGAGCTTTTAAGACACGGCAAATATATTTCTGTAAGAGAAGTTTATTTGCTTGTTTAAGAGCCCTGCACTTTATATACAGAGCTGATATAGGCTGCTGCACAGGAGCCTCTAAAACGGTTTATATCCACAGTAAAATACATTTTTGTGATGCTCATACAACAGCCCAGAGCCAAGGGCTCTGTGAACTCTGTTGCTCTTCCAGCCTGCAGCTATTTCTCATCTCTACCACGTCTCAGGCTTCCCTACTTCCTAGTCTGGCTGCAGACACCTGCCTATTGGTTCCTCCAGGCTCTTCTGTCTAGGGTGTCTGAGGAGGGTCTCTGGGATGTCTGGATATGTTGCCTCAGGCAGCGAGAGATGGCCAGATGCCTAAGCCTGATGCGCAGCCTTTGCTAATAGTCCTTCTGATTCACTCCAGTCTTTTCTGTTTGTAAATATAATTCCCTTTATTCCTGGTACATATTCTATCAGATGGAAGAGACACACCAGTTCTGGAATATTTCTACTAAAAAACAAACAAACAACAACAACAAAAAAAAAACATGTATCTAAAAGATTACATCGGGCCAGAGCTATCAGTGGTAGATCCCTTGCGTAGCATGGGCAAGGCTCTGTGCTCAATCTTTACTATGGCAAAAACAGACCAGCAGACAAATGACAAGGCCACATGGTCCCTAATTGATACTTGCTACATTCTAGCTGCATTAAGGGCAAATGAGTCCAATTACAAGGCAGTATATAATTAGAGAGTTAAAGAAACCAACAGCCCTGTCACTAGAAACCATCTAAATTAGACCATACTTCTTAAACTCTGGATTACCACCTCCACAAGGCCATCTAGCCAAACATAGAAGTTGGGACTAGGGTGGCAGCAGTAAAAGGTCCCTGAACACACAGTGACCAAAAATTAATTCAAAATCAAGCAGACAATGGATCAGCAGTGTCTCTGGAAGTACCCACCTGTGCTCCATTGCATGGCCTCACTGCAGCCCAGGCTCTGAACACGGGCTGTCTGACTGACACTATAATGGACATCACAGTACTGGCAGCCGAGAGCGCTGCCTTCCTTCTCTGCTCGGGTCTGAGATTAGCGTATGCCGTGAATCACGCTGTTGTCAGTGAACTTGACTTTTATGTCCATACAGAAACATAATGGCTTTCTTATAGAAAACAAAGATTTTTATTATCTTCCTACCATCATCTGTCACTTTGTTAGCACTAGACAGTGTATTGCATTAGAATGTTTGGTTTTAAAATTTGCCATTTGGGATACTGACTTGAGTTTCATACAAATCACTACATTTTAGCTTGATTTAGGACAACTTCCAATCATTTCTGAAATGGACCTAAACATATCTGTGCCATTCTGTACAATGTATATAGGTAAAGGAGATTTCTCAGCATTGATAATTATAAAATCAAAGTATCAATCAACTCTCAAAAATGCTGAAGGTGCTGTACCTCCTGCAGCTGCAAATTTGCTTTGTCTTTAATAAATGATAAAACTATATTTATGCCAAAGAGTTGTTTAAGGTATATTTCTCTATGATTTATTATGAATAAATGTTTGATTCATATAGCTCTTTTGTGTACCTATGTGAGTATACAAAACATCCAAAGTCTTGTGAACTTTCTCAGGTGACAGAGGGGCTTGAGGAAAGTTTAGAACCTCTCTGTATCAGTCTCCTGACTCAAGGGTTAGGAAAAGTAGGGAGAGAACATTCCTTCCTAGAAGGGAACAATAGGAATGGGAGTCTTCTAGTCCTTGAGCAGATGTGGAGGTAAGGGGAGTGTGGCATCTAGTGTGATCCTCAGTTTTACTCTTTCAGAGTCTGAAGGTCAGACTGGACCCTTTGTGTAGAAGTTAAAAGGAAACAGATATACATTATTCTACAATTTTTGAACAGAGAACTGAGAACATGACAGAAAGCCTTTAAAGAACAAGTTAGTTTCTCATCACTCTGGAACCTCTGAACAAAGTGAAGCCTCTATTTCCTGGGGACCAGAGAAGGGACAGCTCAGCTGAAACTGCAGGGGTCAGGTCCCCTCTTTGTTCCAGATCTAAGGATCTGGTGTTGAAAGATAAAGCACCAGCACTCTGGTGGGCTTGAATCAGTGACCCTAACACTCCAAGGCACAAGTGGCCCTAGCATTTGAATGCCATCTCAGATTAGGCTACAGTTTCTTCTGCTGCCTCCTGTCTCAAACTACCTTCCCTGTAGGAGTAAGGGTCCAGAGAAGGTAAGAGAAGGACAATGTGTCAGGTACTTCAGAGGATGGCCCAAGGGGAGGCGGGGCTGCCAAGAAAGAATATGCACACTAACTGCTGCATTTTGAAAGAAAAGAAAGAAACCCTGCAGTCTTCTAATTCCATAAACAGTGAGCTTAAGCTGATGATAAATAAAACTGGCCTAAGATAAGAGACCTAAAAGACCTGAGGTAACCGGAGGTTCCCAAGGACAGAGGAGGGAAGAGAAGAGGATGATGGCAAGGAGTTGTTTAAGAGAAGTAGCTTTGCTGTGGTCCAGTTCCCCAAGTAGTACAGAAGGCTTCTGGGAGCCGAAGACCTCCAGGGAGTCCCCGGAATGGAAGTATCCATTCACATCAAATCCATGTGAGGGTCTAAAACACACTGACTGGCACACTGGTATAACGCCAATGCAAGTTTCAGAAGTCAGCTAAAGATAATTACCTCTAGAGCGTGACCCTAAAAAATATTCCACCAATCCTCACATGAGAATGAGGGACAGATTCTTCCAAGGCTATGTCATAGTAGCTGAAGGTGAAAATTTAAGAAAAGTAACATTTTCTTATACAAAACATACTGCAAAGCAGTCTAAAACTACAGGTTTAAGAGGGAAACTGAGAGGGAGGAAGAGAGGTAGGGGAGAAAAAGGGAAGGAGGGAGGAGCAAGACAGAGATAGGGGAGGGGAGGAAGGGGGGAGAAGAGGGAGAGAGCATGCAAGGGGAGAAGAGCGCTCATCCGTGGAAGGCATCAAATACTGCAGATGTGCCATTTCATTAATAAACAGTAAAGCACAAAGAACATGTAAACTCACTTGAGCAAGTGGCAGGAATAAATCCTTGAAGGCACTGTTCTCTCATTTCTCTGAAAACAGAAACCTAAGTGGAACTGACTGAGTTTCATGTGGATATATCATCTTTCTCACCAGAAACAGACTCTGTATTCTCCAAAGACCCTCACAACAAGCATGGGACTGGAAGGAGCTTTGGGGACAATCAAAGCCAACACGCCTCCTCTAAAAGACAAAGATGTTCATGCTGGAGCATCAGTCCCTTGCTGCTGGTCCTTGAGCAAAGGAGCTTTAGTCCAGACCTCCCAAGAACCAAGCCAGGCGCCTTTCCATCACACAATGCACCTTGGCCTCCAAACAGCCGGAAGGGGAAACACCACACAGAAAGTCTAGGAACAGTGTGACAGCTGTTTGTCAGATTGTCATTTTTAATACAAGGTCACAAACCCAACTAACCAAATACCCCCATTCTTACATGTACCCCCATTCTTACATGGACTGTTAAAATGTTTTGTGAACTCAGTACAAGTTAAATCTTCATCAGCTTCTAAACATAACAGGGCCTTACCCAGGCTTCCCAAGTCCCCAGCACCAGTGGAGCCGTAGCTTTATAAATACCATGGCGAGCAAGAAATGCTGTCTTGTCACATCCAAGCCAGATAACAGCTGGACTTTAAAAATAAAATTTTGAAGGCATTTGCCTTTTATATTTCTAATTTCTGTTTGCCTTGCTTATGGTTTTGTCATTTGATTTTGATGAGTGGTTAATACACGTGCACAGCTGCCTTTTGAGGAGACCTTTATCCACTGCCTCCATGCCCAGAGAGGGAAGCAGGCCTTCAATCTGCTCCTAAGAAATGCCATCATTTTCACGGCTGGCAGGCACAGTCCTGGGAAGCATGTCCAGGCAGGGTCCGTCTTCTGATTGACTTACGTACAAGAGGGATGAGACACGCAAGAAGGGCACAGCCCTTTGAGATGGCTGTTCCACAGCGAGAGGGAACTCGGAGATGACGGCCGTGCATGATGGAAGGAGGGGATCTCCCAAGCTGGAGGCATAGCTCGCCTTTCAGCTCAGCCTATTTGAAGAGTTTGTCCTCTGAGTACTTGGTAGAGGACCAAGAAGTCTTACTCTTAAATTCCTGTTCTCGGTGATAATAAGGCACCACTTTCGTATGCACAGATTTACCTTGAACCTTGTACTCCCTCACTAGACCATAAGCTCTAGCTGCTGAAGGCTGTCACTATTTTAACTTCCCATGATTTACCCAGGGTCTAGTCCAGGGGACTGGCACACCACAGGCACTCAAGAAATGTTGGCTGATTATTTGTTTTGTTGAACCATGGGCTTAGTGGCTGCGTAAAGACACTTGGTTGTTGTTACCTTGACACTCCAGCCCTTTTCTAATCTTCATGCTGAAGGGAGTATGAAGCAGGGTAGAGAGAATATTATGTGTACCTGCTAACTATCCTGACTTTAATATGAACCGTAACTCCAGCAGGATTTGCAATCAGTGCAGGCCTGAACAGATGCCAGGAACTAGCCTGGCGTCAGCAGAAGGCTGCTCCCCATCCCAGAAGTCCTCACAAAGGCACTGCACTGCTGTCCTTAGTTAGTTCAGGTAACTCGACTCCATTCATGAACTCACAGTCCCCCCAGAGCACATGAGGTCTCAATGGCAACTCTGGGCAAGCTTCTGAAGGGAGGTTTTCACACGCTCCCTAAGCTCCTGGGCCACTCCAGCCTGTCTACTGTTACACTCACAGCGTGCTGCTCTGTGTGATGGGGTAACATGAGAGCTGATGTATGGCATGACCAGCTATATTTAGGGGAGAGGAAATGGGCCATACTGAGGAAGGTCACAAGAAGTTTGTTCAGAAAACTGAAGACATTACAATTCTCTGACTATACAGAGGCCTAGTCTGGAAGCCAGAACCTGAACCTTCCACCCAGTTTTAGTTTTATCATTACTAGCATTGTACCTATAGCAAGTTATTTAAATTTTTCAGCCTCAGTCTTTTAATCTGTAAAATGGAAAAAATAATACCAGCTAGGTGCTATGGAATATAGATAGCATTTGAGAGACTGAGGTAGGAAAATCATATGCTTAAGGTCAGCCTAAGGTATATTATAACAACAACAACAACTTCCTTAAATAGTATCTAACAATTATATGAGAAGAGACTGTAAAATAACAGATCCTCAGGCATATAAAAAGAAAAAAGTAATTAGGAAAATGTATTTGAATCTAGACAATGTGCACACTGAATGGAATTTCTACAACCCTTCTGCAGATTTTTCTCTGTTGTTAAGGTTTTTATCTTTTCATAATGCCCAAAGTTCCATTCACACAATCACATCAAATTGATTAGCAGCATTACTGAGAGGCAACGCACTATATTTATAGCTAACATATAGTTAAGAAATCAAATGAAAGTGCCAGCAGTGCAAGGGTCAGATGACAGAGCTCTGCAACTTCTGGTCCGTAGCCAAACGAACAGTCGGAACCCCAAAGTGATGGAGGTTGCTTAGCTCACTTTATAAAGCCAAAGACTTAGGCCCTCTACGATAGTGTTTTCCAGGGAGAGAGGCAGGCCTGATCTGAAACACGTCTTTGCAGACCACCAGGCCGACTTCCATGTCTGTGCTGCCATCAACCTGCTAACCATGCCAACCATTTGGCTGGCTAGACAGAAGCATCTCAGCCTTAGCCCTTGCCAGTGAAAGCCTGCTCATCTATGTGCCTATGACAATGTCAGTGTGACCTTGATATACATTCTTCATGGAGAAGAGCAAGTAGAGTCCTTGTTTTTAAGTCCTTTAATCTCTCACTTCCTGCCTATCTTCCTTTTCTTCGTCCCCTTTCCTTCTCCTGTCCCTTTCCTTCCTCTCTGTTGCATTCTCCCTACCCCCTCTATCACACAAGCACACAAATTCATGTATATACCATTCAGAATTTATGTTGACCCTCAAGAATTAGTATCTCCAACTGACACAGAAACCATGCCTTGTAGAAGCTCTGAAGCCTTGCTCCTGTCTGACACCACCCATCTCTCAGTGTTCATACCCAGGATTTCCAAGCTGCCTGGGGAGCTCCAGTTCAGCTGTTACTAAGAAATATCTTTGTGTGTTTTTAAGAGATCAGGGTCCTGGAAGAAACCCTGCCAGTACACGGGGAGCTAGTGAGACTTTTCCCCTCAAGCTAAAAAAAGGGTATTCACTAGGATCTGAGATGGGTAAGGGATCCTGTTACTCGTAGGAGAGCAAATTAATCTTCCCTGACTGGTGGGATGGATTCTGCCAAAGAAACAGCTAACGGGAAAGCCAGTCCCCACTCTGTGATGACACAGTAAATAACCAGGCCACACTGCTGGCAAAGTGCTGACCTAACCTATAAATTGTACCCAGCCTCTGGGGAATGATTTCTGCTGACCAGTGCTTGGTGCATTTAAGACAAACAAACAGGAAGCAGTGAGGATGGGCACCGAGAGAGGTGCAGGTAGACCTCCTGAGAGGGAGGCTGCTCTCTCCAACAGACACCGAACAGGCTTCAACGTGGTCAGTGCGCTGGTCCAGAGCTGAATCTTCCCTAAGCAGTCAGTTGGTGTCTGCTGAATCTGTCAGTTAGCCTCACGTGGTTTGATTGTGCCTAGGAATTACTTGGTCTAGATTTTTTTTTAAAAAGAATTCTTCTTTACAAAGAAGACTTTTTAAAAATTATGTTTCTTATTTTTCTTAATGAGAATCCAGTGAAGTAGTTGATACATAGAGCTCTGTTAAAGGGAATGGAGAAGGGATTTTCACTAAAACTTTAAATAACATCTTGAGGTACTTGGATTGCTTGTGTTCAGTAATAGAGAATCCAGCAGTGTCTCAAAGTCCTCAACTATAATATACACTGAAGACCAACGTGTCATTTTTGCCTAGAAAATCCAAATAGTGACTCCCAAGAATGGTCATAAGGACCCCATGCCTAACTCACTCACCTTCATAAGTGTACAAGATCAGCAGAAACATAACCTAGGGAAAAGCCACTCACCTTCTGCGTCCTCCGGCCGAGTGAGATCGATGACACCCGGGCCCAGCTTTCCATCTTCACTCGACTTTCCTGTTAATTGGGGACCCAGGTTCTCAAAGCGTGTTCTTTCCTAGGAGAAAGAGTAGTCAGTTTAGTTTTGAGTCGCAGTAGCCGCTTGCTTCTTTCAAGTTTCTTTCTTGCTAAATAGGCACAGAGTGGCCTTAGAAACATCACGTCCAGCCTACTTGGGCTCTGCGATGGCTGCAGGCTGAGCGGTCACTGACAACATGGGTCTAGAAGAGTCCAGAAGGCTGAACCTGGAAGGGAGGGAGGCCATGGCAGGGAACATGCCAGAGCTGTTCGCTTGTCCTGCCTGCTCTGTTGGACTTGCTCCTGGACGCTACAAGAAATACGATGGAGAGAGGGGCCAGATGTGCAAAAAGTTAAGAGTTGTTCTTATAACCTACTGCTAAGCTGAATGGGAGAACATTTCCATCTAGAGATCATGATTTTGATCAGTAAATCCTGATAAAGTATAAATTAGAACTCTGTGTACAGGATTTGAATGTGTCAGAGTTGGTGGAGTGGACAGTGGCACTGTCCCTTTGCTTGGAGCAAGTCTTTCAACTGTAAGTTCCTAGGAACTGAAGAGTGCGTGACTCCCACCCAGTAAAAAACAACAAAAAACAAAAACCAGGAGGGTTCAACACTCCTGCTTCTTTAGGAGAGAACCCTAAAGGTCGTTGCTTGCTTACCCGTTCCTATAAGAGCAGGAGTCTGGGGTAACACAATGGAAGAAGCCCCGCCCCTCTCAGAGCAGTGGCTGGGGCTCAGTGGTCATCCTGAATGTAGAGGGGTGATCTGTACAACCTGAGCACAACGACCCCATTCTCACCTCCTTCTCCATGCTTAGTCTCTAGACTCACACTGGCTTTGTGTTATCCTTATGAATGAATGAAACCTTGTTGTTCATTACTATGAAACAATATTAAGCATCATGTCAGCTGGAATGTACAGACATGAAGTAGCAGCTTGCAGCTCCGGGAATGGCTTCTGCATGTTACACTAATGCATTATGCAGCACTGGAGTGCTGCTTGCTGCTCAGCCTATTGTTCAGTGACCTAGTTCTGCGTCGAGCATGCTCGGCGTCTGATGGAAACAAGCCGAGCACTCTGTTCTGTAAGATGTTTAGAAACTTGGAGATATTCTGAAGGAGCAAACATACAATTACTTGATAGAGGATGTGCCTCGTTTGTACAGCCTCGCTGCGTTTGTGCTTTCTAATACGATTATTTTTGAATATCATTATATTTCTATAATTAATTCCCATCAGTCAAATTGTTGCAGTAAATCTTCCAGTTCCCCTTCATCAGAGACCACGTTGAAATCTTCGTCGGAAGAAAACACAGCATAAGCACTGCTTTAATCTAGCACTGTTTCTAGGAAAGCTTTGCAACAAAACACAATCATCTAGCCATCATTTCTCCAACTGCATAGCACGAACTCACTATTTTCAACAGCGGCGCGTGGGGAAACCTCTGAACTACGACACATATGAAAGACAGACTGAAAACCAAAATCTAAGTGAATGTGGCTCCCCAGTACCTTCTCTCGTGAAAGCAGGGCTGCAAGGGAACAAACTAACCCAGATGCAGTGCACAACATAGCCCTGAGCTGTGCCACACGTGCTCAGGAAAGGACAGCTGCTTTCCCTCGGCTGCTTCCTCTATTTTTGAGTAGTACTTTGGGTTGTGGTGATGTAAAGAGAAAGAGTCAAGGTGAAAAGCACTGGAAAGCCCCCTTACACCTTTGTTTCTGCACTCCTGGCAGATTTGCATATGAACGTCCCTGTGATAGGCCCCGAGTCCTCCGTTCTCTGAAGAACAACCCTCCACTGCCTTTTCCTGGCAGGTGGGGGCCAAACAGCGTTCCCTAAAACCCACCGATCAATATGCATATTCCAGGGATCTCTCTAGTCATTCATTCTCTTTGATTTTCCTAGAAAATATTCTCAGTTAAAAAAAAGTTCCAGGAAGAGTATCAGTATTTTGACAGAGAAGGAGAAGAGGGGAGATTACATGCCATGCTTTGTAAAAGCCCCAAGACAACAAAGCTTACATGATGATAATATCTTTTCTTTGCTAAAAGTGAAGTGTGCTTGCCATGCAGTAGTATCAGCTTGTTTTTAATCATAACCAAAAAAAAAAAAAAAAAAAAAATCTAGGACGTTCCACAACACATTCACACTGTCTTTGAAGTCAGACAATTTTTCTGACTTCATTGAAAAAAAATTCTTCTGCAAAGACACTTTCCCTGTAAAATATCAATATTTTGACAGAGTGGAAGACAAGGAAGAGCGTCCCATGAAATACTGGTTAAATAGGCAGAAAATAAATCAATGATAAAAAGTGTTAGGGGCAGTGGGTTGCATTTTCAATTTGATAATATTAAGCACTGTGTTTGAGATTAAAGCAGGACCCTGCAAAGCCAAGCTCTTTCATATAAATTTCTACTCAGTCTCCCAGAAGATTTCCTTCTTTTCTTCAAAGAATAGCTCAGAATATTTATTTGCCAGCACAGAACCCTAAGACAGGAGGGCCCAACATCTACCAGTTAGGTCTGTGCAGCTGAGCTAGGCACAGATTTACCAGTGTGTTGACCATGAGCCTCTTAAACACAGGACATGGATGTAGGCATGGGTAGAGTATGGAGATGCTTCAGTGTAAGAATCCGTGCCTCTGGCTGTGCTTATATGGAACACAGACAGTGTACATGTCTCCTTACATGCTTACGTGGCAAACAACCCACACCGACCTCTTGAACTAGCTCTCCCAATGTACATAGCTTCAAAGTAGGATAATGTAGAGATATGGGCAAAATCTCTCAGTGTAAACTCAACTCCATGCCCCACTCTTGAAATCTCCCTGATCTTTATATTGATAACAGAATGTACATTCTCCATGCTGCCCCATGAGCAGACACTCAGTTATGCATTGCTAGTACCAAACAGGCAGGCAACGTGAAAGTTACTGGAAAAAAAATTAAAAGTCAGCTGTGCTGTGTTGTAGGGACTGTTGGCTCTCTAAGTGCTTTGAAATTATGATGTATGAGGTAGATGTTGCATATTAAATAAAGATATTTAAATGATAAAGCCCCCGTTAGTGAGAGCTGATGAATGTAAAATATAAGCCACAAGATGGTAGCATCCATCATCTCCATGTGTTATCAGAGTCAATGATGAGGTGGCCTCAGTGCTGACAGACAAGACTCTGATTATTATCCCTTATTTCCAGCATCACTGAACAAACCACTCAGCTCCTCTGGCATTATTTTTAACTTTGCATTAAATTAGCAACTTTTCCCTGCCTACTGTGACAAGATTGATCAGTTACATCTTTGCACCAGTAGAGAGAGAATGAGTTTGGGGGTAAATAAAAGACCAGGGGTTTGTTCTAGTTTTGGCAAGGAAGTCAGCTGCTTCTTCCTGGCAACAAACGTGAGACTGTGATCTGGGGAAGGCACAGAGATGAAACAGTAAGCACACAATAATGGCTTTTCTTTGCACTTAGATAAAAGCTGAATTTTTGATGGGCACAGTATATTTTAATAAAATTTTATATACTGTGTTTTATACACTTATTGGCTATTCCATAATAATGTGTGTGCTCACAGTAAAATTGCTCTTAAATTTATGTGTGTTATTTATACGTTCCCACGTAACAATGCTTTTTGTTGTAAAAAATATTCTGTTTATTAATGTAACTTTACAACCACTGCATCCAAGATCCGTGGTAAATTAATGACATTTTTATTATTTTATAGTGTCATTAAATTTTTACTGATCACTCCATCAAACAGAGGCAATAAAGGCCATAATGTAAACTGGGACACTTAGATCAGGCAGCAGGAAGACATTCCATGGAGTCTGAAGAAAACTGCTGGCAATAAATGATATTTACACCATCTTTAAGCATGTGAGACTACTTGGATAAGTTTGGCAAAACCGTTTCAGTAGTAGAGTGGATGGTGTACTTAAATAACAGTTTGCTTGCCAAAGAGACAAGCCACTTTCAAACCATATGCAGGATGACGGATTGTAGCTGTCCCCAGAAAACCAACATATGAAATGTAACTCTGTGCCTCACCTTTCCTCTGGGTCACCAGGGTGACCAACCTGTACTGTGCCTCAAGTCCTCTCAAGGCAGTCCCTTCCCTACAATCGGGAGGGAAAATGGCAAATGTTCAGAGAGTCTTTGTTAGTCAATTTACAAATGGATATATTTTATTCTAGACCCGTCTAGACAATGGTACTGTGTACTTTACTCTGGTGCTCTAAAAGAGAGGCACTTTACCTACCTTTATTCAAAAGCCCATTTGTACAGATTTCTGAGTGTGTGTCACAAAGCAAACAGCTATGGGTTAGGGTGTTATTACCTATACTGTAGTTTTAAAAGGTGAAAAATAATTATCTTGGGTTATTTTTAAATGTAAAATACATAATAATTAGGGTGCGCTCAACACCAACTTTCTTAAATAAACTTAAATGTGTGTTATTAACTAATTGCCAAATATTCTACTCATGTATATATGAGATAGTAAATAGAAAATTCTGCACCCATATAACTGTGGAGTTAGTAGCACCAATCTCTCGCATGGGGAATCTGACATGATTCTTTTTTATGTAAATAAGAATTTTGTTCTCACAGAGCCAAATGAGCATTTAAATATTTAAAATGTTTTAAAACCTTTCAGAATGCAATAAAGGTTAAGATCATAGCCCCCACCCAAAACACAGGTATTGCAGTGTTCTGAGATACTGTTGAGCCTTGAAGTTCCAGTTATGTGTAGCTATCAAGCACTTAATGACATCTTTCCGTCTTCATCCCAGTTCCAAGCTTCAATCTTTTCTGGACATTTGATTTCACTTTTATATTGGACTAGCTCTTTAATACGGGAACATACTGTCCAAAACTAAATATAACAACTGCCCTTACCTCGCGTCCCTCCTGACCTTCATTTACACCAGTGCGAATTAGCTAGCAGTTTCAGTCTCACTTCCTTCTTAACTCTTGTCTACTCAACCTCCTGGGCTGGCTGCTTTTCCTTTCACAAAGCCTTTTGTCCTTCCCTCAAGGACAGCCTGTCATCTTTACCACAGTGTAAGCCTTCTGCCCTCCAGCATTCACTGTCTGCTACAGCCTCCTAGCTGGCCCTGGTCACTGTCTTCTCTGGTCTCCTGTTCCCACTGCCTCCTTAACTTATGTAATTCCAAGTGTCTAGGTCAGATCTTCTATCACTCCTATTTTCCACTGCATTTTGGTCAAACCCTGGCTTGCAAGGGACTTCATTCACTGCTGCCCACATGCCTTTTCAAATCCAAAAACTGGAAAACATCTCCCATCAGGCATCTTCTGCAAGGGATGAACACCTTGGGGCACCACCATAATCCCGCCTTCCTCACAGCCTCTGGGACATGCTTCTTCTCTGCCTTCTTGCCTATTCATATTGAAACCCCACATTTTCTCTGAATTCTATATCCTGTCTAATCGACTCATTTTCCAATATGCCCACATTCTAAGTCCTGACTACATAATTAGCCCCTGGTTTTCATCGTACTATGTTCAACAATAAGGGTCTGGCTCATGTGCATTGCTGAATCCCTCTCATCAAGATCAGAGGATTTATAAGTCTGGGATTCTATCTTAGGCCTTGCTATAGATCTTACACAGCAGTTCGTATCTGTGTCCACAAGGACCTGTGGTCTCATAAGGCCACACACAAGGGAGTGGCTAGAAGAAGCAAGGGCCGCTAGCTTTCCGGCATTCAAGTTTGTGACTGATATACTTAGACTCAACACACTCTCCACTGCATTGATGAGAGTTCCTTGAAGAAAAGAATCTAAACAAACAAAGCTTGATAGGAACCTTACATATTCCTAAAGGAGGAAGATAAAGAATTTTTTTTAAAAAACAGAAAAATGCATTTGATTATATAGCTTAATATAAATCTAACTTGGACTTTCTACAGGTAAATACAGGCATCTTTGCAAACTCTTTGTCAAATACTGACAACAGAAGATGTTCCCTACCAAAGACATTTGGCTTAAAGCAGTACATATTTCAGAATGAAGTTTTATTTTTTTTAAGCAAGACAAATACAACATAAAGTGATTCTCTGGCCCATTAAGGCCTGCCCTGGACATATCTTTCTGATTTGATTCTCAACCACATGCACACAGTCCTATGACTGACTTACCATACATATCCTATCATTTTATCTTATATTCTATTGTTTACATTTAGTAATTTAATGATCAAAAATATCTTTGAGGCTGTAGAAAATGGCTCAGTGAGTATGAACACTTCCTGCTCTTGCAGAGGATTTGAGTTTGGTTTCTAGCACCCATATCAACAGCTCAAAACCTCTAGTTGCAGGGACCTGACAGCCTCTGGCTTCTGTGGCATCTGCACTCATGTGATACAACTCACACAGGCACACACACACACACACACACACACACACACACACACACATACATACACACACATACATATACATACACACATACATACATACATACATACATACATACATACATACATACATACAAATGAAATGTAGGTTTGACATGTTAAAGGTGATTCTCTAGAGGAAGAAGCCTTACAAGCACTGGAACTTACTTTTACTTTGATGATAATTAAGCCACTGACTGGGAGAAATGAAGCTCATCATTGAACTCTATAGTCCAGTAATATTTTGTTAGCTAACATTTTTAGTTTATCTAGCTCCTAATGCATCCTCAACAGCAATACTGTGCTAGTACTCATGAATGAATTAAGCCCTGAGTTTTCTGATTGTGTTTTCCCCAGAGCACAGAGACACCTATTGGAGGAGAAGAAGGAAGAGGGCATATGCTGACCAATTTGTTAGGCCACAAGTCTCTCCAATGAGAATTTCCACCAAGCTGATCAATACATGGCCCTCTGTCCTCTCGTTTCTAAAGAGGAATTAAACTGAAGTTAACCTGACTTTGCTTAAGTGCTCATTCTTCCATCTTTCATTAGAAATAGACATGTTTTTAACAAAGGAGAATTGCTAACAGTAGATTGCTAAGCAGTGTAAGAGGAATGTTTGTGAAGAGTTGAGATTGCAGGGAAAACTGTTCACACAAAGTCCTGACATAGAATTAGAGTAAGGTGGATTTCCCATTTCCCAGCAGGAGCCCAGCCCTGGCTAGAAGGTTATTCTATTGTTCAACTGATTTACACACCTTAATTTGCATTTATCTGTCTTTTATTATTAAATACATCTACATATAAATAATTAAAATATATTTAATTGCTTTTGTAAAAATTCTGAAAAATAATTTTATTTTGTTTAAAAAGTAAAACTAAAATAGAAGAAGAAAGGGAGGCTATTTTAGCAGGACTTAGCTACTGGAGCGCCTCGTCTGATGTAAAGCCAATAAGGCAGGCGTTATATCTTCAGAGCTAGCTGAGCAGCCACAGGAGCAGACTCATAAGACAGTCGTAATATATATTCTCTATGGTCTTGGTGACAGAAGAAAAAGGAGTGTAAAAAGAAGTCAACGAAAAATTTTGTCAAGAAGAAATGTTTTAGTTGACCTGATTATAACGCCATCCAGGAAGAGAATGGCATTTTAGGAAAACATACAATATTTGGGATTCTACATTCAGAAAACTCAAAGAAGTTGTACAGAAAATCGAGACCGAGTAGGAGATGAAGCTGATCAGGGAGGGAGAGTTACACCACAAACAGTCAGGCAAGCCACACAGATGCTCCTCACCGTTCAGGTGTCAAGAACCTTTGAGTGCTTAAAAATGGAAGTAAAATCTGGCTACCACATGATTTCCGGGACTGAGGCCTAAATTTAGTTCTGAGACGCTTAGTCAAGGTGACAGAAATGCATCTCTACTTGTGTGGGTCAACTATTGATGCAGGGGACTAGAGAGCTTTAGATAAGGATACTGTTAATGTTTATAATATTTCATTAATTTATTTTTCCCTTCTTCCTTATTTTCTTTCCTGCAAAGCATTCACACATATAATCTCTCATGTAATCGTTTATCCGACAGTTTATTTTATTAGTCTATCCCCATCTCTGTCCCTGTCTTTCTGGAAAGAACTCACACAGACAACCTTTTATTTAATCAGTACAGTTCCATGGCACCAGCATTTCCTTACCCATTTTATGGATTGGGAAATGATACAGTCCTCAAATTTTAGAGTTATGATACTAAATTTATCTCACCACAGATACCTACCTAAAGTGCAGTTTAATGGTTAAAATATAAAGATATTCTTATACCTGACCATTGTTTTCTAAGGACAGCCATAGTTGTAACTAAGTCCGATAAGGTTCTTACAGTCGGCGTTACTACATTCTGACAAGGTATATTAAGAAGAAATTTGGACACAAGTGTGTATAGACTGAAGAAAGACCATGTGAGAACAAGAAGGGCAGATATAGAAACCAAGGACAGAGGCCTCAGGAAAAAAAAGACAGCTCCACTGGCATCTTGACCTAGGATTTTCTAAGACAAAAAAAAAATAAATCTAAGTTGTTTGAACACCCCAGTCTGACATAATTGTGATACATAACAAGCTGATAGAATGGCAGCTTTTGCTTCTTACCTCACAAGAGCTTTCTTGTCCCTGGGCAGTTTATCACATAATCAAAACGTAAGATGTAGAGAAGCTATTAGCCTCAGCAATGATCCTTCCAAAGCATTTGCAATCAGAACTGAGCAGCAGTTCTAGGTTGATAATTCTATTCTCTCTCCCTCTGCCTATCCTCTGCCCCCTCCACCTCTCTCCCTGCTTTCTATAGCCTAGCTATGCATCTACCAATCATCTACCTATCACTTATCAGCCTACCTACCTACCTACAACCTATCACTTAGCTACCAACTATCTATGAATAACTCTTCCAAGATGAGCCTTTCCCCTTAGAGAGAAGGAAGGCTCACAATGCCTCATCAAAGGCCGTCAAAACCCACAAGATTCAAACTTGAGAAAAAGAATCATAGTCAATAAGGGTGACATGAACTGCTCAGATTTCTTCTTGGGGTGCTCAGTTGGTTTTTTTTAACCCCTGGACCATAGGCTGCTTGGGAAGGGAAAGTGTATCATGCCTCCCTCTGCCTCAATAGCACTGGGGCCTGCAAGCAGAGAAGGACCATGTAGCGCATGCCTACTGAAATGAACTACTGTCAGCAGAGCTTCTTACGGGTGTGTTTTTATGGGGCTCTCAAAGACATTCTCAAATGACGTACTACGAGTATTTCCTGAGGCCGTGAAGGGTCACCAAGACAGAGAAGTTCTATCTCTACCGTCCGGGCACTAATGGCATCCCATGCGTCTCCTACAACCTGCTTAGACTCATGCCATCAGCCATCACATGACAAGTGACATGGCACCATTAGTCCTAAAGACAGGAGACCATGTAAGCCTTGGGAGCCGCTGAATTCAATTATGTTTCTCTGGGTGATAGTGCCGGCTGACGTCGTGGAGCCAAACGCTTTCTGTTTCATTCATATGGTTTTAATATGGTTTTAACCAATTGCAAGGTTATTTATAAGTTTGCAATTCCCAAGTAGACTTATAAAGCACCCAGATTTAAGCAGATCCAGTTGTGTGGTAGCCAGAGTCCTGCTTATATGTGGTTTCAACTTTTTATTCCTGCACAGAGGCATGTGGCAGATTTGTTCCTGAATATTCTCCGATTATTCGGTAACAAGTTCACAAAAGGTTCCATTGTAAAATTACAGAAGCGCCTTTGAAAACTAACACATGATTTAAAAACAGGGAATTCTATCTCACTTAAGCCACCAGTAAGACTGTGTTAGTCTGACACTCCCCATATGAGCAAAAGACATCAAAACAAAACTAATGGCTAGCTAGCAAATGTCTTTGTCCAAAACAGTATCTTGGGGATTGTACAAATTTGATTTCAGATATCTATGTAATTTGCAGTGTATATTGCTCAACATTATTTTTGGTAACACAGGTACAATTTATTCAAGCTAAAGACATCAAAATATATAAATCAAGAATGAGTATTTTCTTCAAAATTATGTATTGTACTTCAGTTTTAGCTGGCAAACTGATAATTTTGAAGATATTTCTCCCTCAGAACTATAAACACACACACACAAATGCAAAAGTATAAGGCATTACCACATTGTATCTGTTTTAATTTATGAGATGTATAAATATATCATATCCCCTAAGAGGTTTTCCTGTAATTTAAAGAAAACGTGTGTGAGGCAAAAATAGCATGTTTTTAAGAGAAAAAGAGAGGCATGGGGAAGCTGTCATTCCAGAAGGAAACATGAAGGCCTCTTTACTCAGAGAGCTCTGAGGCCAGAGAGGCCAGGAGGCTTGCTTGAAGCCCTGCAGCCCCTACCTACATAGCCAGTGTCCGCTGGAGGCCCTCCAGGCTCTCAGCCTGCTGCTCTTCCAACCTGGCTGCTCTGTACCAGCCATGCTAGGCTGTTTACTTCAACTACAGAATCAAGGAGGTAGCTTATTTCTGTGGATTCTTCCAGCTCTGAAACTTTCTGACCCAAGAATAACCACCTCTCTACCTCTCCTAGATCTCCAGCGTACAATGAAAAATCATGTCACTGTGTCACAAAAGTTCTTAGCAATTATTCATATATCCAAGGGATACAGTCAAAATTAATACCTTTGTCAAACAAGCCTACCATACTGATTACTTTTGGTTCCAACACATCTGTTTGCTGCTTCAGAAACTCTTTGGCTACCACAGGCAATGGAAGGTGACAGGGAAAGACAAGGGAAGGAAGCAATGAAGGTCAGAGGGAAGTGATTTTCATCTAATTGGCTTTAAATCTGTCTCTGTCTCCAGGCTGGTGTGCACTCTGGGGCAGCGTGCACTGGGTACTGCACATCCATCCCACTTGCAAGCAGAGTTTAACAGAACGGCTGCTACTCTTTTTCAAAGAAAGATCTTGTGTATTTTACTACACCCTTCTCCTAGTAGAAAAGAAGTACCATAGAGCCAAAGGATACCACAAATGAGTTTGTAATAAAAATCACAGATAACTTTGAATTACATCTGTTAGAAAAGGAGCTTTCTTTGAGTAAAAATAAAACTTAGGAACTATTCTCACTTGGTAGTAATGTTAATAGGCATTTAAAAGAAAAAGAAAATATTTAGGAACCTTGTTGAGAACAGTTCTCCTAGATGGCATGTCACAAAGGACAAAAGAAAGCGTCCAACTGTGGCTATATGTGTTAATTGTATGGCTTTCCAAAGCTGTGGGAGAACTGGTATCAATTACAGTATAATTACCATTACTTCCAACAGAGTTAACATGTAGTTACTACAAAGTAGCACACAATTAACTGGTGTCACACTGCAGACTAAATAAGATACAAATTAAAAATTCCCAAATGGGGTCACAATACTCTTCTAAAAAATAAAAATACACTTAAAATATAAAATTAAATTAAACAAGTTGTCCCTGATATTGTCACACATAGTCTTTTCACATAATTACTTCAAAGGGGGGGCATTCAAGAAATTCAAGTAAGGACACTCTATTTCTAGGTATTACATTTTTAAAAACTACATTAAAAACAGAAATGCATATATTAACAAAGACTTTAAATGTCTTAATGTAAATCTATTGCAAATAAAATTAGAGTTTTCTCACTTCTTTCAATTCTTGGACATTGAATAACCCTTCTTTGAAACCAAATTCAAGAGGATTATCAGTTTTTACTGATAGCCAATATATTTTGCTTTATTTAATCAACACTTGACAAGAGGTTGCCCTATAAGGGCCACAGAGGCACCAGAAATGAGTAAGGCTGAGGCTGGGAGACATGGGGGAGCTTACACAGACTGACAGGTTATGTGCTGTGTATGGTAGTAAAGCCTGTCAATTCTTTATCAGGAGGTGACTGGCAGGCAGGAAGAATGGCCCAGCTCAGTCCACAGGAGTGAAGTTCCTTGTTGGGCTGTCTCAAGTCAGCAATAACAACACAGGGTACAAGCTAAACAGCACAGCTAGGTTTAATTGGGAGAGAAGCTGTGAAGACAGCGAGAGGACAGAGGCAAAGGAGCTGTCTTTAAAACAGCTACAGTGTGTCTGCTGTCTCCTTTTCAAACATCTGGGTTTCTGACTGAATTCCTGTGTAAGCGTTCTTCAGAAATACTGCACAGGACTGTAGAAAGCTGATGGCTTTGTAACAGACTTCCAGGATAGAACTGTTGCTACAGTCCTAAATAATCAGAGTGGAAACTGCTATGGGATTGTCATCTTCTCGTTAGCATGCTAAGAATAAACTTCGTAAATAACATGTTAATTAGTGTAGCAGACAATATTTTATTAGCAACTTGTGTTTTGCATATTTTTGAACTTTTTTCTTTTAATTCCCCATGCCTGACTTTTCTTTCTTCCTTTTTTCCCACTTTGTGGTATCCAATGTGTGCTTGAGATTAAATGCGGCTCGGCACATTTGTAAAAGGCTACGCATCTCTTTTGAAAAATTACATAAGCATATGTACAGATTCACAAAGCTTGGGGCACTTTGTTCTCCCTGAAGTCAAAATTGTCCTCTTCGTACTCAATACAAAACCTAGGAATAGACATTTATCCTTGCTCCTGCTTCTGTAATTTACTCTACTAGATTTCTAACCATGTGTTAGGCACCGAGGAAACCCAGCCTGGTCCAGGGGTGATGTGGAACAGTGACGGGTGTGTGAGGGTGCCAGGCCACTTCCTCCTGTCCCCAGTGCTGCTGCATTCCTCTGACTATTGCTGTCTCAAAAAAATGTGCTGATCATCATGTGTGTCAGGCAACTCCACCAAACCTGAGAAGCTAACATCCCAGCTAGTGTGCCTAAAAACATGTGATGGAAATGAGCTAGAGGCTCTCTACATATCCTCAGTTTGTCATCAGAGAGCCCACAGACAGAGGTATGCTAGTAATTACTGTCCCATCCCCTGTGTGAATAAGAGACAAAGTAGATAAAAGTAAAGACCAACTGATCTTGGCAACTGATTCTGATTGACACAAACTTGAAGTGTTTTCAATTCAGAGTATAGCCTGCGTGAAGTATTTTATTTATTGTCATTATATTGGGGAGGGGGGGTCATTGTCATCTCCACATTCAAAAATGAGAGAGTGAAATGCTTTATATTGTAGCTGAGACAATGAACTCTGGGACTGTACCAACTTTGTTTCTCAGTAAGTCAGAAGTCAGTCTTCAGAATTGTGTTTCAACAATTTACACCAAGCTGACAGCAGCTTTGGAGCTGAATTTAATTCGCTTCATAAATTTGAGTTCCAGCTCATCATTCAGGGTCAGACCCTGAACGGTAAGGCGCTTTACAATGTGGGATTTTAAGTCATTCCAAATCCAAGTGTTTCTATGTATTTGGACAGCTTTTTCTTCAAAGTTAGACAAGGTGCTTCACACTTAAAGAAATGTTCAATGCCCTTAGTCATCAGGGAAATGCAAATCAAAATGACCTTAGGATTCCATCCTATATCCATCATTCTGTGATTCTGAGATGGCTAAGATGAAAAACTCAAGTGACAGTTCATGCTAGCAAGGGTGTGGAGCAAGAGGAACACTCCATTGCTGGTGGGAGTGCAAACTTGTACATCCATTTTAAAATTAATTTGGCAGTTTCTCAGAAAATCCTACCTCAAGATCCAGCTATAGCACTTCTGGGCATATACCAAAAAGATGCCCCACCATCCCACAAGAACACTTGATCAACTCCATAGTAGCTTTATTTGTAATAGCCAGAAACAGAAAACAATCTAGAGATACTTCACCTGAAGAACGGATAAAGAAAATTGGTTCATTTACACAATAGAATATTACTCAACTATTAAAAACAATGTCATCATAAAATTTGCAGGCAAAGTGTGGAACTAGCAAAGATCACCCTGAGTGAGGTGATCCAGATCCAGAAAGACAAACACGGTCTGTAATCATTTATAAGTGGATATTGGCCATAAAGTACAGGATAACCATGCTACAATGCACAGACCCAAAGAAGCTAATTAGTAAAGAGGGCTCCAAGCAGGATGCTTGAATCTCACTGAGAAGGGGAAATGAAATCGACATCAGGGGTGGATCGAGGGAGGGAACTGAGTGAGAGAAAAAGTGAGGAGGAGAACAGTTAGGATCAAGTGTGGGGATGATGGAGAAGAGACGTCCAGGAGAGAACTGGAATTGGCGGGAGGAGCTCTGGGATGATCCAGAAACCGGAAACTCCCAGGAATCTATGAGGGCGACCCAGGAGCTAAGACTCCTAGCAATAGGGGATATGGAATCTGAAAAAGCCACCTCCTATAACCAGGCAAGACTTCCAATGGAGGGTTGAGGGCACCAATCCAGCCACAAAACCTTAGACTCACGATTCGTCCTTCCTACAAGGTGTGCAAGGATAAAGTTGAAGCAGAAATTGAAGGAATGACCAATCAATGACTGGTCCAGCCTGAGACCCATGCCAGGAGAGGGAGCCTACTCCTGACACTATTAATGATATTCTGCTACATTTACAGTCAGTAACCTAGCATAACTGCCATCTGAGAGGCTTCATCCAGCAGATGATAGAAACAGATACAGAGATCCACAGTCAAACATTAGGCAGAACTCAGAGAATCTTGTGCAAGAGTGGGAAGAAGGATGGAAGGAGCCAGAGAGGTCAAGGACACCACAAGAAAAACCTACAGAATCAATTAACCAGGGCCCATAGGGGCTCACAGGGAATGAACCACTAACAGAGAGCATGCATGAGATAGATCTAGGCCCTCTACGCAGACATAACAGATGTGGTCTTCATGTGGGACCCTTAACAGTAGCAGCAGGGGCTGTCTCTGACTTTGTTGCTTGCCTTTGGGTCTCTTTTTCCTAACTGGGCTGTCAAGTCTAGGCTCAGTAGGAGAAGGTGTGCCTAGTCCTACTGCAACTTGATAGGCTGAAGCAGGCTAAAAAACATGGGAGCCCCCCCCCCCTTCTCTCAGAAGAAAGGGAGGGCAGAGGAGAGGGAAAGGGAGGGACTGAGAGAAGAGGAGGGAGGGGAAGCTTTAAAGTAAATAAAGTAATTAATGGAGAATGTTCAAATGTATTACTTCCAACTTTAAATCAAAGAGCGGGGGCGGAGGGAAAAAAGGTGCTTCATCCACGGTCCATGTAAACTGTTTTCTAAATGAAGCAAGAGCAACTCTCCCAAGAGCTTGAGAACCAAGCACGCACGTGGCCTGTCCACTCTGCCTAGTCCGGAAGAGACCTGGAAAACCAGCAGGGGCGAAGAAATTGTTCACTCAGTCCCAAGACCGGCTAAGGAGAGGTTCTTCAAATGGATCTCCACAATCTCAGGGAGACAAGAACAACAAACCCAAGTTCCAATGTGAATAGCATAATTAGCAGAGGTCCTAAATGTTTGCACAATTTTTAACTATGTAGCTCTGCTGGCCTAAAACTTGCTGTGTAGATCAGACTGGCCTTGAACTTGCAGTGATTCTCCTGCCTCTGCCTCCTAGGTGCTAGGATTAAAGGTATGCAACATGACTACTAACATTTAATTCTTATAAAACTCCCTTGTCATATGTAATCCAAAGAAAAGCAAAAAAAGACTAAATCTGTTTTTAACCAATTAAATAAACTCATATTTAAATTTGTATTGATTAGAACAGTCAGTTTTAATAAATGAGGTGATAGCCAAAAGAGTAGCAAGTTGATTGATTAATTCATTATAATAAATTCAACCAAGCAGGTTAAGACCTGCCATTCGAACAAGACTTGTGAGCTTGCTCTCCTGTAGGTGCTGGGATCTGAGGACAGACTATTAGAATGCTGAGATCCCAAGAAACAAGCCCTGAAAAATAAATGTATCTATTTAGGAGCTATCTGGTTTAAAATCTTAGCCTTCCCCTGAAGACCAGTCAAGATGTCTGTGTGCTTGCTTAGCTAACTTTTAGGTCTCACTTACTGCTCCAAGGGAGGGGCGGAGTCATCTAAACGCCAGAGATCTTGGGCACAACAGACCTGATTTACTTGAAATGGACTGCATTTCCTCTCCACAGCCTCTCCTTGCCACCACCACCCACAAGGATCATAAACAAAAATTGCTTTATTTATGGAAAACCAGAGAGGACACACTACTTATTTATGCATCAGCTTAAGGCTGCCAAGCTCATTCCATTCCAAGGAGGCTGCAGGCAGGAAGCCCAGAGTATGTCCACAGCTCCCTTCTAAGTAGAAGCCACTGCCTTACTTCTCAGGCTCCCTTCATAGACACCAAAACCCCCTACTCAAGCCATGGTAACATCAAACACACCATCAAGCCCTGTGCCTAAAATCTTATTAGAGGTTGTAATCTACTGATGCTTCGGAACTCTCTGAGGGAGCCTCAGTGTCTGGAGCCTTGCCTGAGTCCCCTAGAGAACAGGCCCCAGGCCTGAGTCCCCTAGAGAACAGGCCCCAGGCCTGAGCACCTAGCCTCAACCCCTTTTGACACTCTGCATGGCTTCATTTCCAAGAGTTCACTTAGTTGTAGACATGGATCAGGTCATCAGGAAAATAGCCATCCATATCAGCCTCTGAAGCTCTGAAACTCACTTCATCAATTTAAATTCCTAAAGCTTCCCAAGGCCAAGACTTCATGTCCTTAGCATTTAGATAAAGGAAGCAACTCTTAGATTCTGTACACACCCCACACCCATACTGTGCAACCTCCTCCTCATGAAGTAATTCTTTTGTGGTTTGAGGTATCTTTCACAGGATGCACATGCTAGAGCTCCCATGTCTGTGTTGCTACAAAGACACAGACTACAAGCAGACATGTTCATTTCATACGGTAACTCTTCACCAGAACTCAGGTAATTGCCTCTTACCACTGTAAGAGTTTGGAGAAAAATCACCAGTCGTCAGACACTGCACCCTAACTGCAGCAAGCTTAAGTTTGTGGTGGGAGCAAGGAAGAAGGGAGAGGTGGGGAGATGGAGAGAAGACAGGATGAGGAGAAGGGCAGCAAAGGGCATAGGGAGCAGATCAGAGAAAGAGGAATACACCCTCATAAACATGAGGAGGCAGAGACAGAGCAGGACACAGGCAACATCTCACCCAACAGCCAGCAAGGCAGTGAGGCAGAGCAAGTAGGGATTCTGACTGCAAAGCCCCTGAAGCCCAGCAAGAGGTCTATAAGGTAAGTATTCCCTGGCGAGAAACACAGGCACACACACATGTGGAGACCCCTGAAAGGAAACTACAGCTTCAGTGGGGCAGAGGAACAGTACATTCAGAGTCCCACTTCTGCTCGTGAACACATACCTAATGAACACGGATTTTAGATTCAGTGTCAGGGAAGGGCCTGGAGACCGTTAGGAGAAGGGCTTTTCCTTTGAATTACCAAAACAGTAAGCCGCAGTGGGGCTAGGAAGACACAGGCCACAGGGGGAATTGGTGGGTTCTCAGTTTTTCTCTTGAGAGAGGACAGCAGAAAATAAGAGTTTTGCCAGGGTTTTCCTGACAGGAGAAGCAGACTCCTGCTCCAGACAACTTATTAGTCATAAATGCCCACAAACCATGCTAATTACTTCAGCTTTTTGTTTCTGTTTACAGACACACATGCCAACCTTTGTCTTGCTGGGAAAGAATAACTTATTAGTTGCTATGTAACAAGTTCATTGTCTGAAAGTTTATTTACCTCAGCCACTATTACCCTCCCTTCTCCTCCTTTGTGTTCTCTCTCTCTCTCTCTCTCTCTCTCTCTCTCTCTCTCTCTCTCTCTCTCTCTCTCTCTCTTTCTGCCTCCTTCACTCCTTCCTTCCTTGCTCAATCATGGCCAATCACCAAGACTCCTGGAACCTCATATCCTGCCACACCCTGTCTTAGAGCATGGTCCTCATCATTGCCGGACAAAAAGACAAATGCTGGCACATCTACACCTGGGGGCCCCATCTGGGTGTTTCTCCGCAGTCTTTCTAGGACACACTGCCCATCAGATGAGAAACACTTCCTGCTGACCTCTCTGCAACGCTCTAGTGCTGGAAACCATGAGGCAGTCAGATTCACTCACCAACCTTACCCCACACAGACTATGTTCTTCACTCTTGCCCACAGCCTTGTATATTTATCATGTCTGCCTTCCCTGTGAGTAAACAAAGGCACTCGAAAGTAACAGCCAAGGTATAAGGCTGCATGGTTGAAGTGAATGGGGCATTCATTAGACTGGAGCAGAGATTCTGACCTCACTGGGACTTATTTAAAGATGTTTTGTTTCTTCTTCCACTGATGATGTTAGCCTAGACCTGAGGATATTATGTAAGGCAGCTACAGCAGTGTTCTAGAATACAAAAGACTAAATCTGCTTCTAAACTCATCTGCAGGGGTGTTACCAATTTAGTATGGGACGTCATACTTGTAAAAAGACACAGGCCCTTCCCCCTAGTTTGTGGTAGGGATCAAACCCAGGGTCCCACGCATGCCATCAAATCTGCCACTGAGCTTCAATCCCTAGCCCTGGCAAGTTCTTGATAGGCCAATGTGACTTTTCAAACCATGCGTTCATGAAATTATTTCTTTAAATTTGTTTCTATTCTAGGGGTAGAAAAACTGAGACTGACTTTAATGTTTATAGCTTACTATCAACATAAAATAAAATCCCAAACTTAAGATTTCTCTTTTTCATAAAAACTATGCTGATTCTCCATAATAAAACAAATTCAAATGAACTTTGGGAGGAGTTACTGGGACCGGCAGCTGAGAAGATACGTGAGCTAGGGCTAGTGGGCAGTACATGTCATAAGACACTCTTTGTGTTTCTTCAAAGCCAGTGCTGTTGACTTCATTTATAAAAAGACATAAAGGGCAAATCAGGGTTGTACCAAAAATAAAAGCAAGTGTTTCTCTCCATAGCAGGAAGACAGTACTTTGGGAAATTCTAATCTTAGTTGCAAAAGTCAAGATTACAAACTGGATCTTAGCTAAAAGTGAACCTCTGCCAGAGTGTTCCTGAAGGTACATTTGGGACAACCAGATTCAAGGCAAAGCTGAAAGGGGGCCTGGAAGAAAGAAGGTCACATCTATTGTAGAATTCTCACATACACTCTACAGAGGCAGAACTGAGACCCATCCACTGAAAATGAAAACAATGAAACAGCCACAGTCACCACCATCCAGAGAGTTGGACAGAATCAGAGATAAACCCAGATAGACATAATACTCCATGGTAAAGCAGCCCCTCACATGTATATCTGGGTCAAGACACACACACACACACACACACACACACACACACACACACACACACACACACACACACACGCACACTGGGGAGAGAGGGAGAGACAGAGAGAGGGAGGGGGGGGTTCACTAGGACACATGGCAGAGACTGACACTGTGAGAAACGATGAAGTCTGTCTGCTACAATGGAAAAGATGTTGGCTATGAAACCATGAGTGTGAAGAGCTTCACTTTCCTTGCTTCCTGTGTGCAGATCAGCTAATGATTTCAGCTCCTGGAACCTCATCTTTACCTGCAAGGCAGAGTGATAGGAAGTTATCTGAAAGAAGGGCTGTGAGAGCCAACTGTAGTTGATAAACAAACAAAAATGCTTTGAAGACAGAGCACTGACATCCTCATATTCTCAAAACTGCAACTGCCAGAGGAGTCTCCTCAGGTAAAGAAAGAGGGCTAGTGTGACTTGCCTGGCTACTGCTAGAAAGACTTCTGTAAACCTTAAACAAGTGTGAGCTAGTAAGAACCAAAACGTCATAGAAAATAGATGGAAAAAAAATTCTGCTATTGGCATCAACTTAAATCATTTCATATGCTACTAAGTGCTTACTGTGTACTAAACATGCCTCGAAAACAAGTGTGTCCTTTGACTTTTAACTTTAATGAGGTATTATGCAGCATATATGTGTGTGTGTACTATATATTGTACGTGTACAGGTCACTATTGCAAGGACTATAGCATGTAACAGAGGAGGAATAGACTGAAGTCAGAACTATGTAAACTTGAGAGTCACCATCATTGTCACTTTCAGAAACGGATGCTGTCCTGAGATCCGGACTGCACACCGGCCCAAATGCTGGGGCGTTGAGTCTTGCACCCTTTCCCAGTGCCTTTCATTTTGGAATAGGCAATAGTCCCAGTCCTTTCTGCCTCACTTCCCTCATGTATAAGGTGAGAGCCTGTACTAAGTGGTATAGAAGCCGCACCTCCTAGTGCCACACCCTATGGCCAAGCATTCAAACATATGACTCTATGGGGACCTACCTATTCAACAAACCCACAGACCCCATTAGCAATTAAGCAAACACGAACATCAAAACTGTGTGCCTATCTTCCCGCACTGCTACACGGCTTTGTCTCGCCTTCACCTGTGCACTTTGGTTTCTTCCCAGTAGTTTCTTTTCCACTAGCTTGTTTCTCTGTAATTCTTACTTACCCATAGCACTGCAAACCACTCAGAATGACTTTTTCTGCATTAAGGCAAGCCGTACAGTTCTGTTAACAGTTTTTATCCCTTAACTCCAAGAGAACTAAACTTCAAAACTCTACTTATTGCTAAATACTTATGATATTTGAGTAGAAGATGTTTTAAAATTAAGGTGAATGCAACTCAATCATTGATGCAGATAGGTGTATGGTACAATCTAGAGTAGCTCACAATCTCTGCTTTTAAACCTCATGGGCTCTTTTAGAGGATCCAGTATGCCAACATTCTTTCCACAATCATGGGGAGATATTATTTGTTCCTTTCCTTTCCTTTCTCCATTATACAAACAATTGTGCTCAAAATGTTACATGTCTAGGATAACATTTTAGTGACGAAGCAGAAAAGAGCGCCTGACTATTCCCATGTGAGTCAGGCACTAGAGGAGACTGCAAATATTAAAGACAATGCTGTCTGCACGCTACTTTTGCTTTACAGAGGAGAGCTAGTGTTCAAATGTTGCTAACATTGATAGCTAATTAATTTGTCATTGTTTTAAGTAAGTATTCTAATACTTCAGCTTTAATATCTAATATGACGGATGTCGGTTTTTATCATCCATGTAGTATAGCTCATACAAATTCAAAGTCTTTGAAATCTTTAATAATTTTCAGGAATGTAGAAACGTCTTGAGACCTCAAGAGTTGAGGATACCCTGGCTGGAGGAAGATTAGACCTAGAAGGACGAAGGCTTAGAAAGTGCCTGCCTTGGTGAGGGGCTTAATTAATAAGTGTGTTCTATACACTGTGCAGATAATAGTTCTTCCAGAAGCTGGGCACAAAACCACTACCTGACTGGCTTTAGTCTTAACACATTTTCTAGGAGAGGTAATAACTGGATTTTGCATTTTGATCTAAATACTTGTAAACAAAACTGAAAACTTCCTATATGCTTCAAATCCTCACCTCTGTCCTTAAAAGGCATCTTGAGTCCTGAAAGCTGGGACCAGTCCTCACCATTCTTTCCAGTGAGAGTGCAGAGGAAGTAAGAAGCACAACCAAATAAGTTTTTTTTTTAAATGAATTAAGCCTTAAACCAGTAGCTAGGCAACCAATGAAATAGCCCTGACAACAGGGAAGAAAAAAGGTAATGGTTGCATTCAGCCAGAGTCTACACACAGCACACAGAGCTGCCCGGTGCTACTGGTTCAAATGCAAAATACAGCATTAATAAACCCTCATTGCTCTCTTCTAATTGTATAGAACTTCTGGTGTGTGTACTTTCTCTAAGTATAACTATAGATGTTCATCTCAAAAGCATTCAGAGACACGTGTGTTTGTATAGCTTGCTCCTGATAGTGGCATGCTCATTAAAATGGATGTTTGGAGCTGCAATACACACCTTGGTTTAATTTCTAAGTAAAACTGCCCTCTCCATCTTCTGGAGGTGCAGGAAACAAGCAAGATGATGGAGAGAGGGCATGCTGAGTAAAGAGGTCTTAACTGGCCTTTGCTTCCCCACCTAAGAAACAGGGACAGCAAAGCCCATATCCTCGATAGATCAAGAAAGACACTCTATGTAATAGGTAGTATTTTTGGAGCATAAAGCACTTTTAAAGTATTGTTTATCATGTTGAAAGTATCATAAAATATCTTTTGAACTGACTGCTGCTCTTTGCAAACAAAGATAATCACAGAATCTGCCCCTTCATGTGAAATCTCCACTGTGATCTACATTCCTCCATTAGGAGCAAAGGAAACAGAGGAAACACAGCAACTGATCACGCTAGTCAAACTGCAAAGACAATAATCCCAATCAATTGGGTCTGCATACACTTGATTTGAAAACAGTAAGATCCCTCTGGTCTGTATAAGGAGTTCAGGCATTCTGTAGTAAATATTTGCTCTCAGCCCATCTCAGTCACTGTTGCATGGCTGCATTGATCCTTCGATTATGCTTACCTTGTCATGCAACCGTAAATATCTGAATCAGCTGTAGAAATAACAAGAAGCTGTGGCAACTGACCACGAGCAGCAGAGTCTGCTTCCTGTTTCCCTTCCCCAATTAGAGGGGAAGCTTTATGCACTGTACTGCTGATGGGCTGAGCTTTGCAAAGTCAGGCAAGGAGCAGGGATCGATGCTTGGGAAAATGCAACTGGGGCTTTTAAGAAACTAGCAACCAGTTTTCAATGTGCCCCGGTGAGGAGCTCATCGTAGTTTTATTTTATTTGACTGGGAAAAAGTACCATTTGAGCACGAGTAATGCTCGTTGCTATCAAATATCAGGCTAAGTATTTTTTAAAAAGAAAGCATTATTAAAAGTCTAATTAAAACAAATCTCCCTAGCCAACAATAGATCATATTTGAATATTATTATCTTGTTGGCTACCCCCAGATTCTAGCAGGTTACTAGTGTATGAAAGTTCCCCCAAGGAACTTTCAAGGCAAGGGTCAGCAAGAAGGCTTGGCAGGTAATTCCACTTAACAGCAAACCTGGAGATCTGAACTCAGTCTCCAGAACCCACATTAAGGTAGGAGAGAACTGACTCCACAGAGTTGTCCTCTGATTTCCACACGTGACATGCATACCCACACAATCATGTGTACACATCCCATCAAAATAATAAATACAATTTTATAACTTTTAAAAGTCTCTTTGAAGTAAAAAAAGGCAAAATGCAGGTGAATTTGTGAGCAGCTGCCTGTTAGGGTCTTCTGAGCCATCAAACTATTTGTAGACATCACAGCCCCTAAGGCACAGTGACTCCACCCTGCATCACTGGAGCGTGTCAACGAGAAAGAACAAAATTAGCACAGACTTGACACACTGCAGTTTGAAAGTGAGAAAGAAGCTGATACCATTTGAGCATCTTCCATGTGAGGTGCACCTTCCTTACACTACTCCTCAGACAATCCTTCAAGGAAAAGAGTCTCACCTTCATGTCATAGCTCTGGCCACCGGAACTCAGAAAGGTAAAGTGATTCATTTAGGTAAGAGTATCAGAAAACATGACAGGTAAAACAGAGACCTGTGATGGATCCACACGGAGACCAGGCTGTCTCTCATCTATCACGTGACCTCACCTAGCCACTTGTGCATGCGTGTGTGTGTGTAGATAGACCTATAGATATAGATATATGTATAGATGTATAGATATATAGATATATATCTGCATCACTCAACCTTCTGTTTATGGATCCAGAACCGAAGGACAGCCTGGCAGGGACACGGCACTGTGGAGACAGATGCAGGCGGCTCATGCTTCTCTCTGTCTAGCTTTTCCTTATCCCACCAAAGGTCTGAGCCAGTCAGTAGACAAGCTCTTTTGTATGTCCCAGGCTTAAAACTGTCATAGAAAGTTTCTAACTGAATCAGATACAATTCTCTATGTGGAAATAGTAACTTGGGATGAGCAGCACCAAGACTTTGCTTGACTGTCAGGAAGCGCCTTCCTTTCTCTGGGGCTATTTCTTCTCTGTAACCAGTAGTCACTACCAGATAGATGTAATGTTTCCTTCCATTGCCTCATGCAAGGGGGTTGTTGTTGGTGGTGGTGGTTGAATGGTTTCAGTTTATCAGATTTTGGCAAACCCAGGACCATGAGCAGGCTAAGCAAGCTCTCTAACACAAAGCTCCATCTTCTACCCTGGACTTTCAATCACAGCCTTATGTACTTCAGATGTAGGTAGAGTGTGGTCCAGTGACACTGTAGCTCATTTGACATCTGCTGAGGGCCAAAGTCTTTCTCAAGCAGTTCCTGGAGGGAGTAGTGGCTCAGGCCACATGTGTATGCCTGTGCAGCCTGTCCATTCCTGAGCACTGCGACCTGACATGATGCCCACACAAGAACATTCCCCAGTCAAACGCTGAGTCCATTCATACGTCAAACATTCCACAGACCATTCATTAAGAAAGCCACCCTGCCTCACCTCTCTCTTAGTCAGATGCCCTGAGCTTAGTTAGCTCTAGGACATTTAAAAGCAGAGTGATTGAAATTCCACAGTGGATTTTCACAACAAAAATACTTAGAATTATCAGAACAATAAAGTGTGGTAAGGAATTCACCATAATATGATCTAATCGCACTGGTGCTCCAGCACAGATGGGGCCAGCTGGTGTTCTCGGTGGGAAAAGCTACCTTAGGATGGAAACTCAGTCTTCTGCTGGCAGGGTGCTCACAGTGTGTGTGTGTGTGTGTGTGTGTGTGTGTGTGTGTGTGTGTGTGTGTGTGTGTGTGTGTGTGCAGTGTGTGCACAGAGGCTCTTGGAGATGATGGTGCAGAAGAGCTCCTGGGGTGCCGTTACAGTCTATTGTCTCCACAATCTATGTATTTAGCAGACCCTGAACACCCTGCAACAGTTCCTGAGATACTCCACTGGGCCTGTTCTGACCGGCCAAATCAGTGATGTTTTGGCAAAACAAAGATTTGTCCAATAAAGTGAAACAGATCGTGAGTAAATGTGTATTCATATGGACACACATGAGCCTGTGTGTGCTGTGGAAACGCAGTTTTCCTGTTCCTGGGCCATAAATGTTAGACCACCCTGGTTATACATACAGCATCTATTTAATGACACCTAGTGTGATAGGTGTGACAAGCAATGGTTGACACTGGCATGTGATTCCCCATCCCCTTTAGCACCAGAGGGTTCTATCCATCCTATATGGTCTCACTTCGGCTAAAGACAGTCACCTCAAGTCAAATCCTCCTTTCAGGGCAGCTTTCACGCAAGGACTGACTGGCACTAATACACCAAACTCATTCTCCTCTCTACATTTGGAGCAATTCTCAATAACTATGTGGTCCTGGAGCTTATGCAGGAGTTGCTGGTGGAGGCACAGTGCCACCATTTCCTCATGCAATCTGGACACACACATACACACACCTGCCACTAACATCCAGCTAATGGCTTGCTTCCCAGGGAACCCAGGTGTGTGCTACTCTTTTGTAAAGAATGTTCAAGTACGAGAGAGAAGTATGCTTAGTCAATGACAAGGCTTGCGACAGCAGTGCTATAAAACTTACCTAAGACTGTGATATGGGGTCCAAAGAACAAATTCCTAAGTCTAGTTTAAAGGTCTCTATATTTAAAGAAAACTGGACCAGTAGTTCAAAGGTAGCAATTTTGAAGCGAGATAGTAAGCTGGCTTTGGGCCAGTCCACTTCCTAGTCTTATTGCATATTACATACTTACCCTTTTTATTTAGAAGAAAAGATGAAAATAAATAGTGGTGCCCCTATGGAAGGAAAGCCACCAAATTAGGATGGAGGTCTGAGTCATAAGAGAACCTAAGCCACCTTGGGGGCTCTGGGTGGGGCTCCTGATGCATCTCTCTAACTGCAACAGGCCTAGCAAGTACAGAAACTCCCTCTAGAGGCCAAGAAGGCCCACATCACACAAACCACCCAAGACGGAGGTCAGGAGGTCTGAGAATTCTGTAAGTGCTAGTGAAAATACATAGCATCACTAAAGAGCATGGGCTTCCAGTGTTCCAAGTTCAACCCCAGTAAAGTTATCTACTGACACAATGAGACCCTTCAGCTGGGAAACTACAGCTTCCTGGTTCTGTGAAAACCACATTGCAGCTTACCTTGAGGGACTTAGTTCTCTTCAGCATGTTATATTTTAGGTTGTAGTTTATCAGTGTGTTCAAAATCAACCTCACTTCTCATTTTTCTCTCATACTTTCCAAGGAAAAATATAGTTTTCTTTTTCACTTTTAACTTCAAATTTCTTCCTCCCAAATGAATTAAGAAAAGTCAATGGGAAATAAAAATTAAGCTTTGGAATTTGAAGTGCATGGTGTCCACATTTGACCTTCAGCTCCAACTGATCATAGTAAGAAACTACATAAAATGCAAGGTACTAACTTTTTAATCTACGATTCTATGGGAAGATGTGTTGCCTGAGTTTAGGGATGGTGTGCCAGGTCCTGAAGGAAGCTAACAGCAGCCACAGGACAATGAGAACTCAGGGGAAAATCCCATCTTTACTAGGCTTTGGCAGGCCAGCTCTCTCTGAGATTGATCTAGTCCACGTGAGGCTTGGAGTGTCCCATCATGTTAGCAGCCCTATCAGCCCCATCCTACTCTGCACCCCAGATGTTTCCTGATGTGGCCCAAGAGTATAGCAGTAAGGTCAAGAGGTTGGAATGAGCTATATACATTTGCACCCGTTGTAAAGGGTCACATTGTTTCCTTAAGAGAAAAGTCTCAACCTTATGCAGCTGTGAATGTGGCCTTATTTTGAAATAGAGCTTTTATAAATGTCATTAAGTTAGAGTAAGGTCACAATAGATTAGATGGGTTAGAAAGTAGACACACAAGACAGACTGCATGTAGGAAAGACAGGAGGAAATCGAGGTAGAGCAGACACAAGCCGGGGTTCCTGCAACAATTAGAAGCCAGAAAGAGAAGGGGAGGACGTGCTAGGAGAGCTGCAGAGAGCACAACTTAGAACACCGCTTGGGGACTGGCCTCCAGAGCCACATAGCTGAAGTCCCTGCCTCTCTACACAAGCCTTACTTACTTAGGAAAGGGTTACACCTGTGTTTCCAGATGGCCAAGCTACACACGAGAATACAAATAGCACCACACACGTCCACCTTCTTCAGGAGCAAACAGAAAAATCCTGCAGGGAGCTAGGGAAACCACAAGCTTTTCTCCTATTGGGCAAACTCTGCCACTGTGTCCTCACCACAGTTAGTGAGAATTGAAACAAAGGGGAGACTCCTGCCTTGAGCTCAGCAGCTTGCAGTTTCAGTTTACCAAATAAACACATGTGTTTTAACATTTACTTAACTGCTATTGCTATTGTCTATCACGGAATTCTTCTGTCTCTCTACAGTAGTCCCACATTTAAAAGTAAATAAACAAACATTTTCTTATAACTTAGTGCCAGGCAAGTATTTGTATGTATAAAAGGAATGAGTTGTCTTACCCTCCCAGCCATCCCATTCCCACGCTTCTTCAAGAGGCCAAATGGTCTCCTGTATGTCAATCAGATCTCATTCACATCCCGGACAGATCCAGTGTGGGATGAACTGAAGAGGCATCCCAGAACCCCCCAGGTCTACCATGCTTTTCCCAGGCTATGACTTTTACCTCATGCCCTCTGCTGCTCCCTCTCCTATGACAGTCTGGCCACACTGGTCTGTATACCCATAGCTCTCCCTGTCTGGAGTGCCTTCCATCCTGTTCCTGTGGCTGTACCATGGCTTCTTCCAGGTCTCTATCCTGAGTCATAGGCCCAGACAGTTCTTACTGCCCCTGGCTTCTTCTCTTTAACTCTCCTCTTGGCCCCTAGACATGTATTAACTCTGCCTTGTATACTTGCTTACCTCTTCACAGTCTCCTTCACCTGTTAGTGTGTGCTCTGTTTAACTCAGGCCTTTGTTCCAGGCTACAGTCTGCTATATGAGTCTATCTCAGAACAGGTACTACATAAGTGATTTGCTGGATCAAAATGGTAAAAATCGAATACAGTTTGAAATTTACTTGTTTTTGGTTTTTATTTTTTGATGGAAAGCATAGCATTAAATTTAATGGTGAGCAACAATTCACTTAACTATCGTTGTGAGCTTATGTTTGTATTCTTTTAAACATTCTTATACTCTTATTTTCATTCTAATTGAATATTTTACAGTGTTTATTAGAAAGCTCTCAAGTATTTCAGAATGGGACAGAGAGACAACAACAGGCAGGTAGGAGACAACCTAAGTGCCAATCCGCAGGAATGTGACCATGTGGCACAAGACATCAAGTTACAAGGTGGCCCTCAAGCTGGAAGCCCAGATCTTTGGTAGCAAGTTAGGACCTGGAGGCCTAAAGCAAGAGATGAGGGTGAGCTGGTGGGTCTGCCTTGCAGTGGAGAGGGATGCAGGATTACCTTCTCATTCCTGCAGTTGCTCAGCCCCATGTTGTTCATGGAGGACAGTTTCCCATCAACTCCGTGTGGTTGCTGTTGCTGCTCCCGCTGGATCTGCTCTCGCATCTTCCGAGCCTCCTGAATGGCTTTCATCACTGTGTCCTGGTCTCCAAACAGGGCAGGAGAGTTGAGACTGGATAGTATATCTGCATACACAGGGTGCATTATTAGAGGTGTGTGGGGACATAGTCTCTCAACTGCTGGCTATGATCCACTCCCTGGGGTAACACTGTATTTTCTGAACAAGGAAGGGGCACGTTAGTTTTTAAGAAAACTATAACACTAGATAGAGAACAGAAAGTCAAGTCAACCGAGCTGTACAGGTTCAGGGTGCAGTTAGCCCATGGAGGATACCCCAGACTGCTAGCTGTGTGGCTGTCTTTTACCCTCTCGCAGATGACTGGTCCTAGGTTCTAATCGTGTTTGTAGAGGGGGAGCATTTGCCCTGCTTGTGCCTACAGTATCAGTGCCCTATACTTCAGTCCTACATCTCTTGGGAGGGTAACTGCTTTGCATTCCTTTACAATCTTTGCTGATCTGTGGGGGAGGGTCAAGATGGGGGATGGGCAGAGAGGCAGCTAAGATTTCTGTCAGGATTCTCTGTTTATTTGGTGAGCTATGCGTAGGAGAACAGTTTGAAGCTTAACAGAATGGGACCTAAGAGGGTACATGTGCACTATGGTGACGTCTGTATGTGTGTTATGTGTCCACTGCAGGAGCGAGGGGGCGGGAGGGAACACACCATGCTCTCCATTCTCCAAGAGCTGGCTGGTTAATGAAGCATTCTTCTTATCATGCTGCCTCGGTTATTTACCAAGGGGATGACAACCCTGCCCCACCCCCAGCTTGGACACCCACTGCTCCCAGCCCTCTCCCCCACCCCTGCTCCTGACAGTGAAGCACAAATCCTAAAATCAAGTAAGAATAAACATTTTCCTTCATTATATTCCGTGTAACCCAGGGGGAAAATGAAATGGAAACTAATTTTCCTCTATGCCTTGCATTTTTCTCAGCTTAAATGAATACTTTAGATCGGTTTTTCCATTTTGAGACAAAGGAGGGCAATTATTTGATTACTGATAGATTCCAGCTGCTGTTGTGTATTTGCCACAATCTACTTGTGTGAGGTCCTTTGTATTTCACCACACGTGTGTGAGAGGCACGTATGCATATATGTATACACCTCACAGAGAGAGGAACAGGGAAACCAGACTACAATCAAGCTTATATATATCACATGTCTTGTATGTACAATGTGTGTACATATATATGTGTGTGTGTATGTATATATATATGTATACACAATACATATATATGTATGTATATATATACATACATATACATATATATAGAAAACATTGCAAAAAGTTCCAAAAACTGCCTATGAAAATGTTTTTAAAAGTCAGTTACTTTATTATAAAATGTTTAAAAACCATTTTCTTTTGTTTGGAAGTTTGCTGATTAAGCACAGACCACTTTGTGGAATATTGTTTGCACAAGATTGCTGTCCAACCGCTGATGCTTTTACCCCTGCCCATCTGGCTTCTGACCTAACAAGCTGCTGACGGGAGCAGGGCCTGGGACATACCAGCGCTGACTCTGTCCCTTTGGGTGCACAGCCCAGGCTGCAAGTACTTCCCAAACATGTGAAAGTGGACTGCATGAAGCCACTTCAAGGAGCAGGCCACTGTTTTCCTTATGTTGGTTCTCTTTTCTCATCTCCCAGCTCCCAAAATGCCAGCCAAAAGAAACAGTTCGTGTTAACGTTCTGGATGTGTATCACTGTCCTCTCCCTCAGAGGCCTGACAGGGTGTGAGGCGCTGTGGCTCCTAGGAGAGAAACCTAACTGGAAATGAGGACAGGCTGATGTACACATCCTAACGTCCCAACTGCCAGTGGCAACACTACAGCCTACTGTCAGAAGACACACACTCAGCCCAGTTGAGCTTCCTAAGAGCAGAGTTCTGGGTGAGTGACCTGGGTATAAGTCCTGGTTCTGCTAGTTCACAGCACAGGTCTGGGGCTCAGTCATTCTACATATAAGAACTATACCACCTAACGTGTAAAGTGAAATTACACAAAATGGCAAGACTACACATAAATTATGATGGCTTTATCCACACATTATTGTATCTAATCATGATAGGCTCCATGATTCAGTTACACAAAAAAGAGGATATGGGAAAGAAATGGCCAGTCTAATTCCCAACCCCATTGAATACCCCCCCACCCCAGTCTTTATTTGGAAACCAAGAGACATGAAGTCTAGTAACAATCCCCTTAATGCGTTGCTTCATTCCTGCTGACCAGCGCCTTCCAGTCCTTGTTCCTTCTACCTAAGCAGGTGAGCATGCTGGGATCCACCTATCATTGTCTTTTAAAATGGAGACTACAATACCCTATCAGGTGGACTGTTCTCTTGGGGCCTTACAGTAGCCCACAAGCTACACAATACTGTTGACCTTTCAGGGTTTAGGAAATGCGAAACCACTCCAGTCACTAACTTTTTGGTTCAGATGTGTCCTTGGTTTTGTTTGTTTGTTTGCTTGTTTGTTTTTGTTTTGTTTTTTGTTTTAGGAAAATAATTTTATTTTTATTTACTTATTTATTTACATTTCTAATGTTATTCCCTTCCCGGGTCTCCCCTCTGGAAACCCCCTATCCTATCCTCCCTCCCCCAGTTTCTATGAGGGTGCTCCCCCACCCACCCACTCCTGTCTCCCTGCCCTGGCATTCCCCTACACTGGGGCAATGAGCCTTCACAGGACCAAGGGCCTCTTCTCCCATTGATGCCTGACAAGGCCATCCTCTGCTACATATGCGGCTGGGGCCATGGGTCCCTACATGTGTACTCCTTGGTTGGTGGCTTAGTCTCTGGGAGCTCTGGGGGGGGGGGGGGGTCTGGTTGGTTGATTTTGTTCTTCCTATGGGGTTGCAAACCCCTTCAGCTCCTTCAGTCCTTCTCCTAACTCCTCCATTGGGGACCCCTGCTCAATCCAATGGTTGACTGAGAGCATCCACCTCTGTATTTGTCAGGCTCTGACAGATGTGTCCTTGTAAAACCCATGCTTATGCTCCACACTTTTCAAACATCGGCAAGAAAATACCTACAAGTCCTTGAAAATGTACTTCAGAGGGCAAGAAGGAACAGGCATGTTGTGACATGGCTTCTTTCATGAAATCAATTCTTGATGCCCTTACAAAATTACTTCAGGGCAAAACTGACAAAACTCAGACCCCCCCCCCCCAAGGGTCTAATGACCAGGATCCACTATCATCAAAACAACAACAACAACAAAACAAACAAACAAAATAAAATGGACACTAGCAGGACTTGTGACAATTTCTAAAAGTTCTACTTGCCCAAGATACTAAGTTGGGTCTGCTTCAGTGGGAAGAACATCGCTGTCCTTCCCAAGGACCATGGGACCCAGGGCTAGCAGACAATGGCCCAATTGCTTTCTTTCCCAGTTCACAGGTCTCTTCCATTTACCTAAAGAGGATCCTCTCCCCAGGCTTCCTCCAATGGGGCTGGGGATGCTGCTTTTGTTTGGTAGGCTGACAGGACTGGTTTTGCTGGCTGGGAAGAGGCTCTGGGTGGGGGAGGTTGGGGACTTCACGGGCTCCGACGTCTTAGGCCTGGATGAGAGATTCAGCGGCTGGGCTGCTGTTTCATCCTACAAGAGTTTAACATAAATAATTATTTAAAAAAAGACAAATGAAGCACATTATCACTTAGTAAGCCACAGTTATTTTACACCTCCGAGACAATGCCATGTTCTCCTACAATAATAACAAAAGAAGCTAATTATCTACCTCCTTGAAGATTCATCGGAAGGAACCTCATTAATTTCCCTGTGTTATGCTTCTATTTACATTAACTGTGTAGTTGGATCATTCTTTTTTGCCAAATTAAAATCTGAATTAGCTCACATTACAGCTTAATTTCCTAATGTGTTTTCAGGGATCTAAATTAACCTAGGGCATTTACAAAGAATTATTTAAAATTTCAGTAGCTCTGTAGTGCTTTTGTGTTAGTCTCTCTGAAAAGTTCCTGTGACTATAAATAGTCACCGCAGCTAATTTTTTAATATATATTTTAAATAAAACAATTCCAAGTACTTTAGAATGGAAACATGGAAAGCCATCTTCTGCTCTCTGGGGCCCCTGCCCTCAGAATCCCATACCACACCACAGGCTTCTATGTGGCTTTCTGGGTGTGGGTGCTCTTGTGGTTTATATTCTGGTCCCTATTCATGTTTAAAATTAATTTTTGTGAAGAGCAAGCATACATTATAATTATGTTTTACATGCTATGCTATATGCAATTTATTTTTCATGCTTAAAGTGATGTCTTGTCACAATCTTTGCTATATATATTTATGGAATGTCTATTTTAAGACCCATATCCCTCCACACCAAGCCCAGTATTTTCAACTCTGGCTTGGAACTCTGAGTTAGCCAGTGGCTTGAAAGTTAAGCAACATGTTTTCATTTTCTCTCATTTATCCAACCATCAAAGAACTACAGACAATATTTCTCTCATTTTACATATTTAAATATGTGATTTAAAGGTTCAGTATTAAGATCTGCATTATTGCACTCTGAAGCAAAATCATCAGCAAATGTCAGATCCCATCTCACTTCGGGGACACAGGGGACTTGTTTTCAGTGACATTATTGAGAATACACAACAGAATCTAGTAACAGAACATTCTCTCCCAGGATAAACATGTGACCTCACTGAGGCTTAGCTCTTTATCTATAAAAAGACAGCCATATACTAAGGGATGTCAACCAACAGCCAGGCCAGAAAATAGCAGTGGAGGAGGAGGGGGAGGAAGGACAGGAGCACTGGCCATGCAGCAGGCACTACACTGGGTACCTGCAGTTGCCCACTGAGCCACTGATACCACTGGAGGATGAGCTGTACTACTCAAAATCAACAAACCAAAAAGATCAACCTCCAAATGACCAAAAGCCCCTTCCCAAGGCTTTATAGGGAGGGAAAGAATTGAATCTAACTTACTGGACTCCACGTCTCACCCCTGCCCCTTTCTACCAAATGACCAGCAACAATGATCCTTTGTCTCTATGTCCGTTTGAGTTGTTGTGTTGTTGTTGTTGTGTTTGGTATTAATAGGAAGCAAGTGCTCAGTCCCATCTGTGTTGCAACGCACTTCAATCTATATTTAGTATAGGGTATGTTCTGGGGAAACATGATTACATCCACTATGGGTGTCAAAATTATCTGATGTACTAAATTAACTTGCTTCTTTTTGCCCTTGACTCAAAGGATATTTAAACTAGTCACTTCCTTCACTCACACTGGAATCATAGTGATTTATATGCTAAGTTTTTCGCTCATGTTCTCCATGTTTCTTTTATTTGGAGTTTGCTGAACTTCTAAAATATGAGCGTTTAGAGTGTTTTTCGAGTTGGAGACATGCTCCACCACTATTTCTTCATGCATAAGTCAAATCCTCTCTTCTGGTTGTGTGAGTTAGCGCATTCGATGCTGAGTCTTTCCTCTGTTCCATTGTGTATTATTTTGTTTTGTCTTCTATTCCACGTTTTTTCCTCCTGCGGGTCTGAACTGCTCCTAACCCCATCCAGTGACTGCTCATTTGCACTGCTGTGCTTACCACTTGTAGGCAACTAATTTTATTTCTGTGCTTTGTCTTATTATATTCATGTTTTCTTCAATTTTCTTGAAAATAGGGGCTTTACAACACCTTTTCAGTTTTAAATACGCTCTAACTTACTATTTATAATTCAAAATTTATGTGAAGAAGTTCTCCATTGTAAATCATGATAGAGGGACAGGATTGGGTTTATTTGCCCAGATTAAGGACTCACTGTCAGGACACAGGACATGATGACCATTAGACAGTGCTCTACAGGGATCTGTGCTAGAAGCCTGGGAAAGCGGTTCCTGAAATAAGTGAATTCTAGACTGGCCCTACTTTACTCTCTAGAAGGAGTTTCTGGGAAGTGGTACAGGGAACGAGGTAGCCTCTCCGAGTGGAGTTCGCAGTTTATTATTGCTAATGTAGACATAACTTTTGAGGAGTACCAAAGAGGACAGATCTACAGAGAGAAAATGCTACGAAAGTGCAAAAGGCTGGCCTACATGCTTAGTGAGCTGAGCACTGAGCAGGAGATGCACGTGAGAAGGCGACTGAGGCTGGGGAGAATGACAGGAGTAGGCAGAATGACTGGAGTTCATACAGGACTGAGAATGGCTTACTCCTACAGCAACACAGTGCAAAGGCCCTTGGGGTACACACAGGGCAGAAGTAAAGCCCCAGGAGGCTGCTGCCTCAGCCTAGGGATAAACTACCTTGAGATTCCTGGTTGTTTTGAACTTAGCAAATATGAAAAGTATATCCAGAGAGGATCCAAAGTTTCTGAGTCTCAGGGTAGATTTCAGATATTTAAAGAGATGCAAACACTTTAGTAGTCAGCACCATGAAATTCAAAATATGTAGTATCTATTCAATAACTATGAACTTACACAGAAACATGATAATATGAATAAAGAAGAGAAAAATACAACTGTTTCAAACAAACATCAGAATAGCACAGATGGTAGAGTTGGATAAGACAGAAAAACAGAAATAGCAACTTATAGGAGGCTAGAATGCAGGCAGACTATGTCACCAGTCTAGAATATACAATCTGAGAAAACATTTATGTTCTTTCGATGTAAGAACAGTGGCATTTTGTGACATTTTGGTAGGGCTAATTGTGTGTCCCCCTCCACTCAGTTTAAGATAGCACAAGGCATTTGTCGGGGAACAGGCTGTAGGGACTGAGTGTCTTGCCAGGTTGAGAGGCTTTTGCAGTATATAGGGCTGATATATGACACCCACTGCACAGCTCAATGACTCTCAGTCTTTCTCAGTCTGGGAGTATGCAAGCAGACACTTCTAGTGCAACACTGAAACTACCTTCATTTCCTTCATGACCACCAACTCCTAGATTAGAGTGGAAGACTTTTAATGGATGAAAAACCCCTGTTTATCTCTGTTACCTTCAACAAATTTTGCCATATGATATTTCACTGTACAATGGATAATCATGCTTTATAGCACGAGAGCCAGGATGTCTCCGGATGATCAAATCTTCACAGTCAGCAGACTGAGTTTATTCTCAGAAGTTCTTCAGTAATAGGAACATTCAATTTAAGTGCTCACTTTATATTTTGGCTTATATATCCCTGCTCACATATGTAATATATGATCTAAGAAGTATAAGAAATGGGTCCTTTGTTGCTAACATAAAATAGTCAAGTCAAACCATACAGAACTCTTATGCCTAAGAATTTGCATGTGGTCAAGTGAGTAATAAAATCTGTTGACCCACAAAGCTGGAATGGTAAAAGCAGATAGAAACTTGAACTTAGCCAGGGAACATTTACTCATCTAGTAAAGGTTTGGTTTGGTGCATTTCCAGTTGGCCAACTTAAATTACAAAATGACTTTTTCACATTAAAATATTTAATACCCAAATAGCCCGAGTTACAGTGTTTCACATATTCTTTCTCTCACAACTATGAAAAGACTTAGTCCTGGTTTGAGCTGCTATGCTGTGATTTGTAATCACAAATAAGCATTTGGAACATAAAACAATGTGATTCCACAAACTACAGCTCCTGTATTAATTGTTATAGCTCAAGATTTCTAACAAGTGAGTGTAATTCCACCTTACTTCTCTAGAGAATCTAAACGAATGGCATTAAGTTAATATTTGGGGGTCTCCAGCCCCAAACAGTCTGCCTTGAGAATGCCATGGTTTTGGTCTTCAATAGTTGAAGTCCATTATTTTTGCAGATTTTCTGAAATCTCAACATTGCTATCTGAAAATTTACCAGAATCAAACAGCTTCTGTGACTGCAGAGCACCCAGTAGTGATGCTGGCTCATCTCAACTGTTTCCTATGTGAAGATTCAAAAGCTGCCCAGACTCCCCAAGTGCAATGTTTCTGGTGTATTACAGTCATGCATCCACACTTAGCACAACTCTCCAAGGTCATGACCAATTATACACAACAATTATTTCTCCAAACAGTGTGAATTTATTAGCTCGATATTGGAAGCAGATATACATTTTGTATAGGAGCCATGTGCCGCACACATTTGAAGTGCCTGATCATCTCTCTTGTCACCAAGTATCCCTCAGGTGACCAGTTTGAGGACATTGAAAATTCAGTTAAGAAAACCATGTATCAACACTTCTCCCATCACTGGGAAAGCACAGTTATCCTCTCATAGTGACAGGACATCTAAAGTTCCGTCAGCCAGCGATACCCTGCTCCTCGGCTGCTTTGGAGAGCCAGGACCGAGACAGCCCTCCACCAGACCACGCCAGGACCGAGACAGCCCTCCACCAGACCACGCCAAGTCCAGCAACAGAATTCCTTTGATCCTCTTTTAACACCAAGGATTCTAGGTCCTACCCTGATACTGTGAGGGGGCTCCCTGCCTGTTTGAGGAACAGAGAGAAAAGGGTTGCAAGTCTATGACAAAGACTGACAATACAGGCACAGCCATTTCTGCCAGTAAACATTAAAAAAGGAAAGCCAGACTCTGAAGGGAGAGATTTTTTGAGGAGTGAGCTTGTAGAGTTTGGTAAGCATCTCACAATACAGCACTATTGTTACTAAAAGGGAAACACCTGTTTCTCAATGCTCACTCATCGCATCCCTTTAAAGAGGCACATTCGGGGCTCTTCTCTGTTGCCGTATTCCTGCTGCGTACTCCCAGCATAGCCCGGTTCACTACCTTTCTTACAAAGCTATTTTCCAAACCATTTCCACAATCCTGCAAAGCAAGTACCTTAACTTGAGTTACAGGGCTGGTCCCTCTCTTTTCATTTTTTATCCCAGTAGGTGAGACCGCCCCTGCCGAGTTTGGTGGCTGTGGAGTTGATGGCATCTTTGCTCCAGGTGACACCTGCATGCTGGCCAGCTGAGCGGCATAGAGCTGCTGCAAAACAGAGAAGGCGAAGTCGGTCTCATTAAATACAGCTGAAACAGGTTCAAAAACAAAAAAACAAAAAGAACAAAAAACTAAAAAACCTTACCGTATTGTGAGATAACATCTCTCATAACCCTGTAGTTTCTCTCCCAGTTTTTTTTTTTTTTTTTTTTAAAGCGGAAAATAAGAAAAGCCAAGTAACTCAGAAGGGAAGAGGGCTAGAATGAGAAACACTGTGCTTGGCTGTTCCTCAGTGCCGCTGGGAGGAGACTGGTCTCGCTACAACTCAGTCCCTTCAGCTGTATTAAAATGAGTTTGGCTAAGCCATGTCTGAGGTTCCTTCTAGAGCCTGAAATCACTATATGGAGTTCTTTAATGTCCAGTGCGTCCACTTGTGGACAAGAAACTAGCCCGAACTTCCCTGAGGAACCTTGGTCTTACCATACTTCTCTGGGGATCAGAAACTTCTAGGAGACCAGTGCTGCCTCTAAGCTGCCTGAGTCTGACAGTGCCACTTCCCTTTCAGGGTCTTATCTCTAGGCACCAATTAACAGTCTTTGACAGGGTATAGCCAGATTGGTAGCCACAGAAACAAAAAGTCAACCTTCTTTTCCTGGCCCTAGGACTGAATGAAGTAACCAAATGCCCCCTTTATGCCCAGAATAGCTCTGCTGGTGTCTCCTCAAATTCTCCTCTGACTTGGGACTCCAGGCTCATCTTCCTGTATTTCCACTGTTGTTCCCTTCTCTTCTAAGTATCTGCAATGGTTCTCTTCAGTAGTAGACCTCTGCTCCCTCTTACAAGGGCTCCTCTTCCTGAGACAAGGCAAACAGACTACCTGATACTGTACATCTTAATGTGATCTTAAGTACATTGATGTAACTGAATGCAGACCCAAGATTTGAATATAAGCCGATCTCACTTTTATATAATTTTAACTTTAATCAAAATAATGTTATACGTGGTTTCATAAATTCAATATTATTTTAAGACTTTTAAATAAAGGAAATCACAACAGCATGGTCACCTCGAATAAGCCCCTACAGCCATCGTGATGGACTTGACCTCCTGCCTTGGCCTCTCTGCTTCATTCCTACTCTGCTGAGACCATCTCTTTTCAGCTTGGTTGACTGTTCTTACTGTCACTTCCCACCCAGATGCTTATGCGTTGTTCTGTCCTTACCCTTTGACCTCACACAGGAGGTTGAAAGCTTAATCTTACTACATCGCCAACCATATGTGCTTTCATGTGTCCCTCCGATTGCTTAATGTTAATATCACAAATCTTAAGTTAGTCTCACTGTTCCATTCTATCTTGGCACTATTCATAGCTGAGCTATGCTAAGAGCTATTATTCCATTCTTTCTCCTTTTCTTCTATTCTCTTCTCTCTCCTCTCTCTCTCTCTCTCTCTCTCTCTCTCTCTCTCTCTCTCTCTCTCTCTTTCTCATTCTCTTGCTCTCTCACTTTTGCTCTCTCCATACAAGGATTGAATTTAAGTCTTCAGGATTGCTAGGTAAATTCCACTGAGCTACATACCCAGACTTCTTTCTATCTTTTATTTTGAGGCAGGGTATCACTAAGTGTCCAGGCTAGACTTGAACTCACACTGAAAGCCAGCCATATCTTGGTCTTGTGCTCTGCCTGCCTCAGCCTTCTATGTACTTGGAACTACATGGATTAGATACAGCAGTAACTTTTGCCTTTAACTTTTTATTTAGTTAGATTTAGTATTTGTATTGTTTATCATTTTACCTTTCATTTCTCTCCTTTTGGTTTCTGTAACTATCACTGGGTAATTCCCAGATTCTCCAAAAGACCAAGAAAACTCAACATAATACAGTTGACTATACAGCTAATCTCCATATCCCTTAGAGATACCCTCTTAGAATTCTCTACACTCTTGCTCCAGTTTGAACTAGTTTATTCATTAGGCCTGTGCTACATAGAATTCCCCTTTGTGTTTCCTATATTGGATTCTGTTTTCTGTCTGTTACAGCTTCCTGTCTGTTAGATAATTGTCTTATTTTAGCTAGTATATACCCTCCAGGAAATACTTGAGAGAGTGCCTATGAGATTAGTTTTTTAGGAACTAATGATTCAGGAAACTGTTATTATTATTATGTTCCCTTGACATAGAATTCTAAGTTAAAAATGACTCCTAGAATTCCAAAGACAATGACTTACTGTCCTTTTTCTTTTTGCTAAGGAAGTCTGATGTCATTTTGACTTCAGATTCTTTACACGAAATCAGTTGTCTCTTGAGATAGCATTGACTTCTTCCCTTTATACCAAGTGTAGGGATTTCACCTCGAGGTCTATCTGCCTGTTGCCTTGGCACTCACTGGTCTGGAGCCCAGCCCATCTAGTGTATAAAACCATGTGTTTCAACTCTAGGCAATGCTCTGGGATTTCCCATCAGCTCACACTAATAAGCTTTAGACATGCTCATGGACCCTAGTTTTTCCTTCTATCTCCTACTATTAAACATATTATTGTACTCTATTACAGATTATTTTTTATCAATTTCTAAGGTGTTTATGAATATTAAGTTTCTGCTGTCCAATTTTAAGGGTTCTTTTGTTCCCTGGCTGCTTTTATAAAACATTTTGGTTAATTTTCTGTTGGGTAATATTAATGATGGCTTAGAATTTGTTTTCTTTTTCTGTTCTCTGCACGGATTTATATCTTTTCATCTTTTGAGCTCTTTCTCATTGGAGGCTCTTCCAAAGTCTCTGGTGAAGATTGACTGATATATAAGAGACATCACCAGAAAGGCTGGCGGGAGTTCTAAGTATGGGGAGGAAATATTGAATGACAGACTTCTGTATAAAAGAATGATGCAGAAAGTAGGCTTTTCCTTGGGGAATCCAAAGTGTCAACACTCTTATATTGTTTCCCTTATGCTGGGTCATATTCTTAGAGGGATATCCCCAAATTCTGTCTTGGTTAGAAGATTCATTTGAATGTCATTATTATATCTGATGTCTTAAGATTTAAAAAAAAAAAAAACTATTAATACAGATTCTCAAGAGTCTCTTAGTTCCTTGATCGTTTGTGTGCTGCTAGCGATGGGTAAGACAAAGCAGTATCCATTATCATGCATGAGGCTGAGTTGCCATCTTTTATTGATTTTAACTGGCCATCTTGTCAACCATTCTCCTTCTAAGTCTGCTTTCTATGACACATTACCTTTTCTTTACTGATGACAGTTATAACTCTAATGTCCATTTCTCATGTCCCCCAAACTTATAATGGTCTCTCTTTCTACCTGTACTTGAAGGTTGCTACTTCCAATCCTTAGCTGTCCCTGTATTAGAACTTATGTAAAACTGGTAATACATGAATATGTTAATTTGCTGTGGCAACCTACAGTCAGATACCCCAATCTTAACACTGTTACACTGTTGATTTTTTTTTTTTTTTTTTTTTTTGTTTTTGTTTTTCGAGACAGGGTTTCTCTGTGTAGCCCTGGCTGTCCTGGAACTCAGAAATCCATCTGCCTCTGCCTCCCCAGTGCTGGGATTAAAGGCGTGTGCCACCACTGCCTGGCTAACACTGTTGATTCTTGAAAACATCATTCAAATATTTTCTTTTCTACCTATAATCAAGATTAAGCCATTACCTTGATGGTCAGATTTCTATCATAATAGAAAGCTTCCTAGTTCATCAACTACAGAGAAAATAGCTCAAACTTGGCCATATTAGTAGAAGAGAAAAAACAGGTGGTTTGTATATAATTTCAAGCATTACTATCATTCAGATGGACAAATAAAAAAAATTACAGTAATCAAAAACAGACCTTTCAGCACATGTAATTAAATGAAAGCTTAATAAAGAATAATTTGCAAGAGCCAGATGTGCCTATGTCATGATTGTTGCTTTCTTTGGAACAATTTTTCTAATATAACAAGCCTCTAAAGAAATTAAAGTTTCTTAATTCTGTATGCAATGACTCAGTGGCAAGAAAAATTCACAAGTAAGAGTCAAACTGCTATAATTTAGGCAAAGAAAAGGCTGTGGTTTTGTTTCTTTTTTACTTTGGTAGCTCTTTTCCTTTTGAAATTCAGCAAGACTGAGCATGCAGCTCTTTTGGTACTGTGCTTGCCTAGCAAGCACAAAGCCCTGGGTCCCTTTCCAATACTGCATGAACCCAGGTATGGTAGTATAATGTCTGTAATCCCAGGACTTGGGAGGTAGATACAGAAAGATCAGGAGTTCAAGGTCATCCTTCCATACATACCAAGTCTGAGGTCAGTCTGAACTACAAGAGACCATGGCTATAAATAAATAAATAATAAATAAATAAATAAATAAATAAATAAATAAATAACACAAAACAAGTTGGTAGGACACACAAACATCTGCTATGGAACTTCTGCTTAAACTAAGCCACTGAAGCTTGGTAGTGAATGACATGGATAAAGGTAGCTTCAAATAGAAAATGCATTGGCTAGTTTTGGGAACTATAACCAATAACTGAATTTTAAAGAGTCATTAAGTCTTAGGGACACAGTCCTTAGGAATAATCTATTCCTCATCAAAAGAAGCTCATTTTGTTTTAATCTTTCAGGAAGCTAATGAAGAATGCAAAAACACGTCTTTGGAAATATGTCTATATTTTAAATATCTGACTCAATTCAATGATCCTTCAGATTTACTGGACAAAATAGTTAACTTTTAGGAATAAGGTAGCATTACATTTTCTTCTCTAAAGTTATGATAATCATTTCACACTTAATTTCCAATAAGGTCTATATAAAAGTAACAGGACCCCATAAACTCAGCCTGCTCAAAACTGTTTTTTTTTTTTTGTTTTTGTTTTTTTTTGTTTTTTTTTTGTGAGTTGTGACTCCTGGTGTGTTGGAAGCAGGGAGAAGAGCCATGGGTGAAGTGGACAGCAGGATGCAATGTGAAACTCAGTATAACAAGCCTTAAGATAAAAAAAATCAGGAAGTGGAATACAACAGAAAGAAAGCAAGCTACTATTTCACATTCTACCTAATTGAAGATTTTTATATTTGATTTAGATAATAAGAATGCTATTTATCAAATAGGCATACATTTACAAAACAATTCCATGGTTCAGCTTAATATATTCCATTTGCAAAGTTCTGTACCAGGAATAGACAATCCAAAGTCTTAGACCAACATTCAGCCCTGGAGGTGTGAAATGGAGATTCCCAACCCTTAACTGACAGTTTTCTTGAGGTGTCCATCATGTTGAACCTTGTGTTTAGTCAGGCATGTGTTGGTTACTATCCATGATAGACTGCAAACTTCCTGGAGACATGAGTGATCTAGCTCTTGCATGCCTGGCACTAATGTCAGGGAGTAACAGGAGCCTGAGGAGTACTTCTGAACTGACATACTATACAGATCATTGCACAGTAGAAGAGGTTCTGCAAACAAGACAAAGTTACACTCAGTTATATTTATTATAGGTCATGAGAATTATGTTGAATTCTAGAAAATCAAATTAAATCAAAGGAGTATATACTGAGTCTTTGCTAAATTGCATTGTTTCCCATACATATTGGGGAAGGAGGGGGGGGAAGAAGGAAAAGAGAGTGTAAGTCACATAGATATGAAGATGTCCCAGCAAAACGCATTACTTTATATACTAACCAAAAACCAACTAAAATTAAAATTTTAAGAGTTATTTTGTTTTACAAAAATGGCCCTTTAAAGTGATTTGATAACACATTTAGCAGGTGTCAAGTAACCTCTAGTGCAGTGATGTGTGCTCCAGCTTCTCACAGACAGTAGTCTGAGAAGCAAGGAATAGCAGCAGGCTTTTCTTTTTAGTGTATTTACAAAGAGCTCTAACATTTTCCTGATACTGCATCTTCTTCGGAAGACTATAAAAATACTAGTTATTCTAATGACATAGCTTTAGTTAGAAAATCTCTTTGCAGACCAGAGGATTAGGAAGGAAAAAGGTCAAACTCTGATTATGTAGCTCATAGGGTTTATAAAAGCTTCATGCTATGCAGGGGTCTCAGACCAGAGTACACAGTCTGAAGACGGTCATGAACAGGGATTCCTAACCACAGTTGAAGTCGGAGAAATCACCAACGTAGAAAAGTAGACAACAGGCTTAGGAAACGTCCCATAAACATTTCAATTCGGTGAAGACTTTTGCAAATGCAGATTTTTTTCCATTTCAGTTTTGTAAAATGCTTAGTGATTGTCTGGGATACTGAACTATGGCTTAAATATACAATATATACAAAACAAATACACATTAAATTGAGCTTCGTTTAATTTTTTAAAATTATAAAAGCACTTATATTTTATAGTGCATTAAGAAATTATTTTTTAACCTTATTGCTAAATGTGCTCCACCTCCACTAGCAGAGGTTGGGAAGCAGAAAAATGACACACAGAGACCTGAAGGGGCCCTAGCCTGATGTCCTCGTTCTATTGGTAAACTGAGGTTCTAAGGAGCTCAAGGTGTTTCCCAAGAACAATTACTTATTACTGGAATCGGAGGAACCTTCTAGCTCTCACTTTGTTGCCAGAATGTCACTGGAAATAGAAATTGGTTATCTGATCAATCTTTCACCTTTCAAATATATTTCCAGCACTGATTAATTGTTCATTGACAAAGCTTTACACTATACTTATAAATGAAGTCTTGTATTAAACACTGGAGGTGCATTAACAAGACTCTCTATAACAACATTTGATTTAATGAGAAACTGACAGTATATAGCTACCTAGACAGTGCTTATAAAGTTATAGTTAGAAACCTATGAGAATCACAAGGAGAGAGTTTCAGGAATCTCACTAAATAGGGAACTTGATGCTGTCTGAAGGATCAGCAACAGCTTCTCCAAGGAAGATATATATCTTACATAAGTTAAAAATGCCTTCCAGGTGGAAGGCTTGACAGAGAGCCTTCTAGAAAGAAAACTTCTAGCATTCCAGCTCTGAGGTGAACACGGAGGCAAGCTTTTGAGGAACTTAGAAAGATGTATCGGAGCTTCTGAGTGCACATAGACTGACAGATGAGGCTGGCAGTGCAGGTGGCTGCAGTGGGTCTCAGTTTGTAACCATCACCACACAACGTGAATGGGCTGATGAAGAAATGAAAGCAACTTATTTCACACAGCTCTGAAGGCAGGGATATCCAAGGCCAAAGCGCCAGGAGATTCCATATCTGGAGGGGCCTGCTAACTCCTAGAAGACTCTTCCCACCTTGAGCTTCTATGATAGAACAAGTAAGTGTTCTCTTTGGGACTCCTTTTTTGAGGGCTCCATACTCATGGGCCGATCCTCTCCTGCAGGTTTATTTTCTGACATCATAAGGTAGGGATTACAGCTTTCAGCATAGGACTTTTGGTGGGAACATAAATATCCAACCCAATGCCAGGCTACATTCATAGTCCTAGAATTGATCCCTAAAGACAGGTACTTAGAAAGAAAAGTTAACTAAAACTAGAAAGCACTGCATCTTCTCTGTGCTATTACTATTCAACAATCTTTAAAATAAACAGATGAAGAAAATCCTCTGCCAGTTGTACAAACCTACAAATTACATCCCTCTAATAATGCTCTCGGGAGTTTTGGTCTAGGGATAGCCCGAATAAGATCTTTTTCAGCTTTGTATCCTAGTGACACTTTCATAACCAGATCTGCACAGACAGCACAAGGCAGGGGGTTCTACAAATCTAACTCAGTTTTAAGGCAAACATGCTTGAGAGTCTTCTGGGATCCATACTGGCTGATACACTGTGCCAGAGTGATACCATAGCACTTGTGTGTGTGTGTGTGTGTGTGTGTGTGTGTGTGTGTGTGTGTGTGTGTGTGTGTGTGTGTGTAAAGAAAACCATGCCTTGGATGCAAACAACCAAAGTGATGCCAAGTTATGATTGGGAACATGATAAATCTACATTTATTATATTGTAAAACAAACATATTTTACTTGTATTCTGTCACATAAGATCTCCACTAGAGACTGCCATAGAGAAAGGGTTCATGGCCTTCTTCATCCATAACAATATCATGTTCACATAACTGTTCTTCCCATCACCTAGTGAGCACTCCCATTCATTCACAATGTAATTCAGCAACCACGTACTGAGTACTAAACTAAGGCGCTGTGCTAAATATTTGGATTTATTATTTTATTTAATCTTTATTATAATTATATAAGAAAGGAATAGTTATTATGTTAGTTAGCCACAGTCTCTCCCATTTTTTTCTTTTAAAATCAAATTGTTTTATATAACTAAACAGTGACACACAGTGAAACCCATATATGGTTTCTAGCTAAAAGAGGTTCTGATGTGGCCCCTGTTCTGAGTTCTCAATCAGCCTAGTACAACTCCAGATAACTGATACTACCCATTCAAAATGACATTTCATACTCATAATTTTATAATCATAATTTATAAATAGTGAAAGAAAAGTTAACAGTACCACTAGCTATCAAATAGTTAATCTTCAACCAATCTAAGCCTGAGTAAAAGACCTAGAGCGTCAGTTCACAGCCTGCAGAGCAGAGACAGGGGACTCAATAGACAGGGGTAAGAGGCCCCTAGTATGTTCCAGCAAATAGAATATAAGCACAAAAAAACACACAATAACTTTCCACACTCTGGATTCTCTTTGGAATAGATTCTCCCCGCATGTCATTTTATCTAACAAGGACATAGAGTGGCCTGCCCATGTCTTTCTCAAAAGAAAAGGAAAATTCTTCTCAAGCATAAGTTGCCTATTAGTAGCAAGGGGCAGTATAATGTTCAACATTATCCTCGTTAACATCGGAGAGCCCAAGGCCTAATGCGTGCCAGGGTTAACAAACCCTACCCTGGTATGCCACAAACTGCTCAAGGGGACAACAGAAGTTGGAAGTAACAAGCCAGGTAGGAAAGGGAAGCATCTTGAAGGAAGTAACATTATTTACCTGGCTGATGCCCCAAGCCTAGCTCAGTTCTCCAGGGACCCCCTGGGTTCCTCTGCCTACCCATGAAGCCATGCTGTAAAACTGGGCAAGCTCAGCTGTGAAGAGGTGGAAACAGAGGCAGGTAATTAGGAAGGACTGATTTAGTGCTTGGTTAGCAGAGAGGAAAATATGTCAGTACTAGCCAGTCCAGGCTGAAGGAGAGGTGAGGGGGGAGTTTAAAAATAATTACTTGAAAGGTTTACAAATACTTTTACTTCTCATAAACCTTCAATGTCAACAGAACGATCCAGGAAATACAGCTGTGGTTTTCTGGACAGGCAGAACTGAAATCCCTGTTTTCAACACAGAAGGTACTTGTGTGGCTAGTCCATTAATATTTGAGGCCAAAGAAGCCTGTCTAAGGGGATGGGAGGGACGGGAAGGGAGAGAGGAGGCAGGTCTGAGGGGATGGAAGGGCAGGGAAGGGAGAGAGGAGGCAGGCAACTTCCCTTCTGTGTATGAGTTCGTTGCCAAGACCGGCTTGCTTTCCTACACATTTTTATCCTGCACTCTTTCCCTTTCTTTCAATTTTTATTAAATTATAATTACACCATTTCCTCCCTTCCTCCCTCCAACTCCTTCCATGACCTCCCCCTAGCTCCTTTTCAAATTTATGGCCTCTTTTTCTTTAATGATTGTTGGTGTGCACGTATGTATGTGTGTGAGAATGAACATACACATACAAGCTGCTGAATCTGTTTAGTGTTTCTTGTATGTATATGTTTTTCAGGGCTGATTACTTGGTATTAAATAACCATTTAAAGGGTCCATCCTTGGGTGGGATTGTTGTCTAATTTTCCTTCTCTCAGTAGTCATTAACTTCCTGTAGCTCTTCATCGAGGGGTGGGGGCCTATGAGATGTCTTCCATCCATGTTGGTATGCCACCATCTTACCTATCTCTGAAACTCAAAACAGAATGCCTCTTCTCTGTGAACCCTTTCCTCCCTCTCCCTTAGCTTCTCAACCCTCCAGCTTCATGGACTTTGTGGACTTCCATTTAATGGACTTTCTCCATGTCTTTCTCTTTCACAAAATGTTGAGCTTGTTAAGAAGTGAAAGACTGGGATTTTCTTTAATATACCTTCCTAGTATATAAGATGATGCCTGACATTTAATAGCAGTCCTGCTCACACTGGCCCTCAACCCGCTTTCATTTCCATTCTGTGATGTCTTCTTGGAATTACTACCATTTCTTCCAACAGTCTTTTCCTCCTCAGAACCAATCTCCAAGACAAAGGTCATCTTTGGTTCTGTAATCCTGAAGCTCTGGACACATGGGTTCACTATGTGACACACTAGTTCTTTTACACAGAAACACTGGGCAGCGTGAGGCTAGCAGGATCACTGTGAATATAATCATCTAGTCTTTCCTGTGTACATATGAGGAAATCTCAGGTCTAGAGGATAAAAGCGGTTTGCTTTACAATAGTAGCTGGCAAGCAGTAGAAGAGCAAAACCTAGAGCTCAGGTCCATGGCCTCCTCCAATCACCTTCATGTGCACTCAGGCCTTTGTGTCCTCTGTACCCACAGGGAATAAGCTGCAGATAGGATTTGTATATTTTGTCAAAGATAAACTTGTCTTAAAAATAATTGAGAGCTAATCTTTGGGTACCCAGAAATGACTTATTTTGGAGAACTTTTTAAAAAAATATTTGTTTTTAAATGTACATATTTAAAAGTGTCACCACAGTAATTAGGTTAAGGTAATTATAATCATGTTAAGGTACTTTTGGATTTTTAAAAGTAAAGTTTATGCAATTATAGATAAAGGGGTAAAAATGTATCTCAGGTAAGACTAGACTTGAGGGTTTTCTTGGTCTTTTTAAAATATCCCAAAGCAAAACAGAACAAGTTTAGCCACTGTAAGCCAGTGAGAGCCACTGAGAGCCACTGAGAATCACTGAGAACCAGGACCTGGCATTTGATTCACTATTTCTTGCAGACAGAACATGAAGGACAATAAAGGAAATAAATTCAAAGAAAAGTAACTGGAGGTCCTCTTGTCCAGTTCTCGAGCATTCAGTAACTTGGTCCTCTGCATGACTCACAGCAAGCATAGCTATGGAGAAGAGAGACTACAGAGAGGTTCACGATACTTCTTTAAAAGCTAGACTCCATCAGATGGCAGAACATCCAACCCTCTGCTACAGAAATGATCTGTTGCGATTCATTCTCCAATTGCACTGATTACATTGGACTGCATTTTAAGAGTAGTAGTTCCTTGCCTGATAATGCTGCATGGTACAATTTGCTAAGAATAAACAAAATTCTCTCTCTCTCTCTCTCTCTCTCTCTCTCTCTCTCTCTCTCTCTCTCTGTGTGTGTGTGTGTGTGTATGTGTTTTCTGAGTGTCTTTTCTTTCAAGGTGTTAAAAAAATATAAAAGCATATAATGCCTTATTTATAGAAATAAAAGCAAATCACTGAAATGACTGGTGATTCAGTTCATGAAGCAAGATATTCAAAGGGGTAGCATTGAGGGCAGGTGGCAACCAGCAATACAAGACCAGACACTCCATGCCAGGAGCTGAGTAGGCACTGCTGAGAAGTCTACCTCTCTGAATGTATTACTATTTCAGTGACCTTCTAGTCACAGGGCCAGAGTTCATGAGCAAAATCCCAGACAAGTACTTCTCGACTCTATAAAGACGATAGAAAGGCTCATCCATGAGCCTAGAACTTGGGTTTGTAATTTGGGGATGGAAGTTCTTTGACAGAGGTATCCTTGAAAATCAAGGAACCAATTGTGGAAGGAGTAAGTAAGTTGTACCAGCAACCAGAGAAAGGGTAATATGTCAGACAGAGGGTTGCATCCTCTAGGCCTTATATATTATGAAATGGGCTTTAGGTCCCACACTAAGTTTCTGGGTTTCTAGGAAGTACCATGTTAAAACAACATGGCTGACCTCGAAATTCTCAGCAGTACCAACATGGGAATCTCGAGACAGTCCAGGAGCCTTGCAGTGGCTCACAAGATTGCCAAGGAACCAGCTATTGTTGCTTGAAAAATACTCTCCAACTGCCTGGCTTCCATGCTCATCAAAATCCTATCCCGGTGAAGCTTCCAAACCAATACAGAATGAAGACAATTATGGGCAACTATGTAATTAAATAAATAAATATTTAAATTGTTAAAAATATATATGGGGAAACAAAAATGCACCAAAATACAATGTTTTCTAAATGCGACCTTTCTGCTCAAGTCACTGAGCAGAACAAATGTTGTTCACTGAAACAGTGCTCAGTATGTAAGAACACTGTGCAGTTTTCATGGTGAACTTGGTTTTGATTTCTCAGTAAACTTTGGAAAACCGAGCAGAAACACACTATTAAACACAATTCACACCTATCATAAAATCAACAGATTTATTAAAAATCCATTTTATATTACTACCAACGTAAAATTTGCATTTTTAGAACTATTGAAGGAAAGGGGGACATATTCTGAACTTACCTGTAAGGAATCAGGTAAATGATAAGGAATAAAGTAAAATATTCTCTTAATCTCCTCAGATTTTCTTCTATGCTTTCTTTAAATTCAAGCAAATGTTTTGCCCTATTTCAGGGCCAATTCCACTGTCACTGTTTAAATAGCAAATTATTACTCTTGCCAACTGCAGAACTTTGTCATATTTTGTAGTATGTAAATATGCCATCTGCACCTTGCAGTGATACCCATGGTTTACTCTCTAATTAGCAGAAAGGGAACGCCTTATATGTGGTGGCCATAGTGAAAACCATTCAAATGGTGGATAACAGCACACAACACACGTTATCGTCAGTAGATACAGATACATAGCTCAACAATTTACGTTGAACATTAACAAGGTTATAACTACATAAAGGACTGAATATGAAATTTAGAAAATAAGATTTTACATGTTGCTCTGAGAAGCAGAATCACATCCTGCCCAAGAGTGCACCTCCTTTAGCTATCGCCTCTGCTCACTAACTGTGTGGTCTTCAAGAAGTCATTCAATCTCTTACAGATGGGGAATGGGACACAGGCAGAACCTTCTCCACAAATTACCGTGGCAGTAAACTGAACTCATTATTGGTACTTTTTGTTCCTTTAGCACATTCTCCTTAGGAGAAGGCCATTTGTTGGGCTGAGACTGGAGCTTGGCATAAAGAGCCTAGCTTAGCATGTGAGGTGGGAGAGAGGGAGGGAGATAGAGAAAGAGTGGACATTCTTGGTTGAGGATGTAGCTCAGTGGTAGAGCATATGTCTAGCAAAGTCCTGGATTCGATCCCTAGCTCCAGAAAAAAATATATTAGAAATAAAAACAGGCAAACAGCAAACCAGGAAAACAAAGCAAAGACTAGTCTAATAAAAGCATTTACAAATGACGGAACACCATGACTGGGAATGGTTTTGACTAAGAGCACTTGGCTGAGCTTTGCTCCAGTGAAGCTCCAGAAATTGGCCCTTTGCTAACTGAAAGGTAAAAATCACCATGAGCAGAACGAGCCCAATCCCTGCACCATGGCTGGCCTGTGTTTAGTGTTGTCTCCCCCCCAGCCCACTCCTTTGAGCCAGTACTTGGAGGAGGTGTTCATGCTGAGAGTGAATGTGGCAAGATTGACAAAAGTCCCCCTCCCTCCGGTGACAGGGAAAGTACCTTGCTATTCTCTAGGGAACAGGAACTCTGTTTAGTCTTTGTTGTTATTGTCTATTCTTGGAAAGAGAAAAAAAAAAGAACTTTAAACATTCAAAGCCCTGGCATTTTTGGAGAGCATTATGGCTCTCACTATCTCTTCTAAGCCTACTGTACCATGTCCAGAAAACTCTATTCCTGATGTCAAATTGCAGCTTTGGTTTGTTAAGAAAGCATCTTTCCAACAGACCATGGAATATTTATGTCTCTGTGCAGCTCTTTGAAGGAATAATCTTATGGTTTTTTGTGCGTGTCTTGGGTCAGAGGTTCAAATCAGCATTTCTTTCTGTCATTCCTTATATGCTGTGTGATAATTTACAGCCTAGTGAGATGAATCATAAAACAAAGTGACTATTTGACTTCAGCAACTAATTCTAGTTAATCAAAGATTGCCAGCCTCCTCAGCATGAGTGCTGTGTGGAAAATATGAGAAGAACAAAGCATTTTGTCAAGTAACACACCTCGTGATATAAACACATATGTCTCTTAAAGGAAATTTTATCGTTTCCACATTATCGGCACACAAAAGGCGCATTCTTGTCGCAGACCTGGTGTGACTGTGGAGTCATCGTTGTTGGAAACAAGAGCCTGATTAGGTTCCCACACAGATATGAATAGACTTTCCTTCTTTTTATTTTTTTGTGAAATAGCTGCTTTTATTCCTTTTCAAACAGAGTGGTAATTGTCACCCTAAAAACACTGAATTGTGCTCAGGCAACATTTGTTTCTGCTCTTTCTTCCTGTCGTTTTAGAATCGGCCAATAACATTACTGTCCCTTCTTATTGGTCGTCTTCTGGTGAGTCTGAGTTAATCCACAGCTGTGTGGATATGAAAAAGGTACACAGCAGGCCACGGCTGCTGCGTCTCTTGTCTGCTAATAAAGTGCACAGTCTGCAGGACAGATGTTAGGGGATCTGCTAAATAAGTCAGTGACAGAGATCCTGACCTCTGCCAGGGAACATTTTATTATTCCAGAAAGGGGCATAATTACAACATGTTAACAATGAGAAGTACGGAGCCTTTCTTTACAGATTTAGCTTCTTGTTACATATTTTTGTCGGAATAAGAGTATCCAGGCCCATTCACTGAGAAGTAGTTTGATTGGATCGAGCACAAACTGCAGATTACGGGATTTCCCCAAATCCCCAGGAAATGGTTGGACCTTGGCTTTGTGTCAATTTTCCACAGTGTTGTTTATTCAGCATGTATTGTTACACTATTTGTACAGTGTCACTTGCCACAGGGCGCCATTGTACTGAAGGGAATATCAATCTTACCAAACACAGTTCCCTAACTATTAATTCCAATATAATGGGAAATGTAAACTAGAGATCAAATCAATATAGGAATAGAACACACTAAAGTTACTCACTAGACCTGATGCTGATTTACTATTCATAGCAGAAGTAAAATCATGTGTACCACAGGCATTGCAGATCCCCCGTCCTGTTGCCTAAAAGGAATGCTGCTCTCTGACTCCATGTAGACCTTTCTATGCTCACCTCTGCTTGTTCCTGTACACTCAACCTGGACCAAGTACTTCTAAAGGTGCTACATTGTCACTTTTGCCCCCATGTCCCCATGCTGCTCTGTTTGTCTGGGGATGTCTCTAGGTCTCTGCCACTGTGCCCCCCTCCCTACACTCTCTTTCCAGAAGTCAGTGTTGCCAGCATATCACCCAGGAAGTTTGTCAGAGCTTCCCCAGGCAGAGCGAAGCACTTCCTCCTCCCACAGGGTTTTCAAACTGGGAACACATCTATTTGAACAATTACTACGCTGCTTGCTAGATCACGGGCCCTCAGAGGGCAAGGGTTGAGCCTTATTGATCTTTCTATATCTAAAACAGGAAAAAGGTGCTTACTACATAGTAGACATTTAATACACATTTGGAAAACTAATGTATAAGTAAACTAATCTTTTATAATGCCTACCATCACTACAAGGTCTTATTTTGGTATTTTAATGGATAACCTTAATTATGTTGGTGCAACAAAATGCAAACACACACACACACACACACACACACACACACACACACACACACACACACACACACACCGGTATCTCTATCACCAAGAATAGATAACAATATAAGGCATACTGTCTTCTTGGCTATCTGTTTCTATTCTGTCAAAACGTCTTTACACTAAGCAGTGAGGTTTTTCTTGGCCTTGGTGCCTGCCTGCATTTCTTTGTGCCTTTACCCAGGCCACTGATGAGCACTGCAGCTTCAGGCAAGCTAATCTAGCTCTTTGGGCCACAATTTCTTTAGTATAAAATCAAAAGGTTCATTAAGCACTTGGCAGTATGCAAAGCACTTTTCACAGGGATTTTTTTTACCCCCATGGACATCATTTCTAAAACCACTTAACAGAAGGATTTGGGTATTGGGAAGGTTAATTTGTCCAAAGTCAAGTAACAGGCTCTAGGTAGGACTTGGCAATTGAGACTGTTCAGGTTTTTCTATCTTCCCAGGTATGAAAATCTGTGGCTTTCACAATCTTATTGTTGACTTGTGAAAATTTTTTCTTTATTTTTTTGTTCTTTTTGCTTGGATTTTGTTGTTGTAAAGAACAACAAAAAGATAAAGATCAGTAGGAAATCAAAACTAAGTACTCTAATTGGCAACTGGCTGTGATCCCCACAAGTACATCGTGTAGGACTTCATGGCTTTTGAAGTCAGGAGCATCAGATACATATATGAGGTTAAACTATTTCTCAGCATTTAGATACAAAGGTTTGTAAATACGTAAACATCCACAACCAACGAGCACGTCTGTGTTATCTGTCCACTTCACTCTGAACCACTATGTGTTACCTAATTTCCTCCCTGGACTAGAAGAGGGTAGAAAACTGCTTAGTTTGCTTGCTTAACTGAAGGACGTCAGACATAACTTTAAAATGCCTGTTAAATAAGTAAATGGATTAGCGACTTCAGTGCAAGGGCACAGACACAAAGGCTACCTAGCATCTAACCATGTGGCAGGCCTTGTGTGCCTATGGCTTCCTTTAACCTCCTGACTGCCCTGAGGGAGATGGGATTCCTGCTTCACAGATGAGGAGACTGAGATTCAGAAGAAATTAGTTCATGTTTACTTGGTTCTTATAACTACAGGGATCTTGTAGAACTAGAAGCACTGCTTGCATGAATCCTCCAAGCCACTCACCAAGTTAAAGACTGGAAAGACAGAAAAGAATAAGTCAGGGCAGGCAAGATGGCCCAGGGGGATCAAAGCCATGGCTAAACAAGCCTTACAGGCTGGGTCAGATCAATCCTCAGAAGCCACAGTGAAAGAGCAGAAGGAAAGAACTCCGTCCCCAAACCTTCCTCTAAGCTATGTCTACATGGGGCATAGCGTGGCTATGCCTCTCTTGCTTTGTGAACTTTCTTGTACTATAAATGAATGACTTTTTTAAAAGAGAGAACAAGCTAGCTGCCACACAGAGAGTAGCATATATTTTTGGTCACTAATAGGTTGTTGCTTCATGGAGAGGAATTCTAGAGGGTTTTTTTCTACAACTCCTGAATGTTTCTTTCTAAAGACCACTGGTGAATGGATAGAAAACTGAGGCACCTACATCAAAGGAGTCATACACAGGCCTCCATTATCTGAATAAAGCTTCTTTCTTTGCCCACCTCCCCCCCACACTGATGTTACGTTTGACCCTATCTCTTATCTATACACTATGTGGTTCCCTGGGTGTGGAGCCGACACGTTCTGTATGTAAGGAGGGGGTCCTAAGCGGGTGACTGGCCTCCCCACCAGGAGCGGTGTCTTCTTGTTCTTGTTCAGTGGTGTAGATTCAAGGTGCTGAGGGCAAAAGCAATGAGAATGCCTAGGTGGCATTTCACCTTTGTTTTGCAGATTTATTTGTTTGTTTATTTATTTACTTGCTTGCTTTTCTCTTCAAGCAGACAAGGGACCATCCAATGGGAATGCCACACTAGAGCATCTTTTCCTACTGAGTTTTGAAATGAGAGCTCTGAGAGGGAGCTAGATACAGTTCCGTGGCTGGAGCAATGCCTTTGTCCGTTTGAGCAGTAAATGGCCCTTGCCATATAACTTACTTAGAGGGGATTTCAGAAAAGAGGATGTTCTTTTTTTTTAATTTCTCTTCCAGTTGACTAGAGGGAGACTTGAAAAATGGGGCTCCCAGCCTTTCACCAGTGTTAACTAAACGCAAATCACTGTGAATGGGAGCGGTTAACTGGGAGCAACACACTGTTCCTCTCCCACACATTCCTGTGAGCACAGACAAGGTGATCTGTTATAAGGAGACTCTCAATCCCAGAGGTCTCACTGATGAAAACTTATAAGAGGCAAAGCAACATAATGTGACAAGTGCTCATAGAAAAACACATTTCAAACTACCAATTTCCATACCCATTGTGCTTAAGTAACACTTACCATAAAGGAAATTGGCGGAACAGATGGTTTCGGCGTTGGGGAACCAAGGCAGACCCGTTTTCACATGAATGCGGTACGACAGTGAAAGCCTGCATGGAAGCCAGCTGGCTTCTTACCTACAAAGTCTACTTTCCCCTCAAGTTAGAAAAACTTCTCCGGCACTACAGTATCAGCACATTTTCTCCTTGTGTCAGACGCCCTGTCGTCTACAGCGTCAACTGGACAAGTTGCCCAAACTCTAAAAATGGAGCTTGCTGAACCGGCGCTTCTGTCCCGGCCACTTTAAATTAGAAAACTCTTCAGCTGCTCCACTAATGGTTCTGAAAGTTTCATACACTGTCTGGATCTATTTGTAAATTAAATCGTTTAAAATAAAGCCCTTTAATACTCCATAATCAGTCGTGTCTCTCGGAACATGACTTTACTGGGAAAGCTCCTTCCTGACTCTCCTATTGTCCCGAGGTTCCCGGGAAAGAGGCAGCCAAGCGATAATTCAACATTATCACTGGTCCAGTGCACTAATCGCTTAAAGAGCAGCGGAGGCTCGGTGCTCTCTGCCCCTTCTCTCCCGCAGCCTCCTGGCCCCAGGCAGGCAAGGCGACCCAGCCACAGCCAGATGTCAGGAGGCATAGTCAGCTCCTCATGCGGCAGGCGCTCACTCCAGTATGGTTAAACATCTGCTTCCTCTGCAGGCGAGCAACCTGCTGAACACAATCTGAGCGCTGTGTGGGGGAGGGATGGCCAAGGACACAGTTCCCAGCTCCTTTAGGAGACCCATCAAAACTCTGAAATTGCAAGACAGCCCCAGAAACTCTCCAAAGAATAGAGATGCACACAGCAGAAGCATTCGGAGCATTTCCTCCGAGGAAAGAGAGCTAAGGAGTGAGATGGGCTCTTCCTCACAGTAGTTCTCAGGCTTGTTCATTCTTTTTCAACTTGAAGTTTCTTCTAGACAGCTGGAAATTCGAAAAGTATGTAAACTCGTTGGGGTGTGGAGAAGGCCACATTGACTTTGAAAAATGTCCCCTTTATGATTTAATTAAATCAGCCTCCTTTCACTTCCATGTTGTGTGGTAAGAGGAACACTTTGTGAAGAAGATGCTAAAGGGCTGTGCACCCTGCCAGCGTTGTGCCTCCTCCTGCACTGCCACCAGTCAGTGGAGTTTAAAGCAAAGGATCCTCGCTGAGAAATAAATTCTAGAATACACCCAGCCACCTACTAGAGTCCTGCCTTGTCACTAGGGAAGAAACCTGGTCCAAGTCACTTAATTCACCTTTCATTTCTTCTTCAAACATATGGGAGTAACATTAAAAATGTTTCTTACAAAGGCTAAATATAAATTGCTTTTTAAACTGGACAACAAGTGTTATATAAGTATTTGTGCATGCATGTGTACACATACACAATATCACAATATTCTGCCAGTGTACAACTAGCATGGATACAACTAGTTCAATTTCATTTTGTCATTTTTATACACATACATCATCACAACTGGTTATTATTTAATGATGTTCATGTCTAGCTTTTCTTTTGCTTTGTATCAGAAAGAAATTCAGGTTTCCTTTGTATTATTTATTTAACACATCAGATACAGGTCCTCTGCCAAGAATGGTCTTATTCATACTATTGGCTCTGAGGAAAAGCACCCCCACACCAAAGTTAACGAGCAGCTCCCACATCCTCACCAAGTTTCATAGTTATACCACTCTCGTAGAATGTGTATGCTGTTGAAGTAAAAATCAGCACTCCCTTTGGAAAGCTAAGCACATGCTGTGTGCTTAATTCCATCAGGAGAGCCATGGCTGCTATCAGCAGAATGTGCTGGCTAGTATAAAACTTTCAGATTTGAGGATCAGAGAAAAACAAACTGAGGACAGACAAACAGCTCTTGATTTGTAACAATCTGCCTGTGTCTGGATGGACAGGCAGGTGGACGAGAATACTTCTGCTCCAGTGAGCGAATGCTATGTCCTGTTCTCTGCTCTATTTTCCCCTTCTCCCACCAGAATACAAACTCAGTAAAGGCAGGTGCTTTGAACATCCACTGATACCTCCTGCTATCTACATGCTTTCCTCAAACTCAGCGCTGCTGGCACTTTAGGCAGGATGCGCTTCTGTTGCCAGTGGCTATCTAAAACATTGTAGCGTCGTTAGGACTACCTATCTGGTGATCTCTTCCTACCTGATGCTACAGTAATCTCATTGCTCTGTCAGTCAATGCAAAGTGTTTCCAGACATTGGCAATCAAGCCTTCAGGAGAAAATTTCCCTCATTTAAAGACTGCTACCTAGAACAGTATGTGGCACACAACAAGCACTATGTATTAGTGGGAACAACTGAATCACGACATTTCTTATGTTTGGATTTGTTTATAAACTTTTAAAAAAGACATTAACTTTAGAGCAGTTGGAGTGTGATTGCAAAATTCAGAAGGCACAGAGATTTTCCATCCCCCCAGCCCTGATATGCACATGGTCTCCCCATTATCAACACCTCATCAGAGTGGAGCAGGCACTGAGGCTGAGCTATAGCAACTTGAGTGCTCCGTTATAGGAAGATCACTCAGTGCCCCACAGTCTCTATGTTCCACAAAGCATGAATTTATATTCTCAGAGTATTTTCACAGCTCCTGAAATCCCATGTCCAGCCTTGTTCTGTCCCTCTTTACCCCAAACCTTGGTAACCACTGTTTTCACAGATACATTTCATTTTTCAAACTTGCTGGGCATAAATCACTATAAACTCTCTTAAAGAGATATTTTGATACAACTTTAATGTGGGATTTGTTTATTCATTTATTATTTTTTAGACAGGGTTCATGTAGCCCTGGCTGGGCTAAAATTTGCTATGTGGATAAGGCTGACCTTGAACTCTTAATCCTGCAAAAAGTTCTAGGACTACAGGCATATGCTTCTGTGACCAGCTTAATACGTGTAAAGTTTAATGGTCATATCCAAGCAAATATTTGAACTTTGACTTTATTTGTCCTTTAAGAATTTTATACAATGTTAGTATTATATTCACTCTTCCCCAGCTCCTCCCAGATCCACCCATTCCATATCAACCAGTAAGATGAATTTTTAAAATATGTATTATTTCATTATTTAAGTTAACTGGATAGGTAAACTAGTCAACAGTTGATAGATAACCCAAAAGTAGACTTTGTGGATGATAAATAGTTCTGTTTTGAACTGGATTCTATTATAATAGACTGGCCCTTGTAGGATGTATCTTAAGTAGTTGCTCTCCATACACATGTCTCTTCTTTCTGCTTTCCTTCATACTGCTCAAGTTAATACCTCCAGAGGAATTATTGAAAAGGTACCAAAGAGAAGGTCTAGGTTAAGTCCTATCACAACGTCAAGTGTTGGTCACAGGTATGGTCACTAGTGTAAAGGGAACAGGGCAATAAATGGACTCCCACACAGACTACCTAATGAACTCTCACACAACCTGCCAGATTGAAAATTCTAGCTTAAACATTTGCCTCACCAACTGATCAGAAAGATGGAGAGCCTGGGAAATGTATTCAGTTCTACTCAGCTTTTATTCTTTTTAGTCTGCTAAACAAGAGTGCAAATTCTGCATTAATTGTTTGTTGATATAATGGAATTGTGTCTGTTTATAAAACTGGGGTAAGGGAGTGTTTATTCCTCTCAAAATGTTGATGGAAATATCTGCTACTCTCACTAATTATAAAGACTAGAACATACAGTGGTTATTTTTATATGTGTATCATTCAGCACAGAGTAGATGTTTATAATGAACTGAGAAATGAGTCCCTTGCTAGTAACATTTAAGTTATATCTACCTCAAAAATATATATTATGTGAAGAGTTATAACTCATTATCACAAGCCTTAAACTCTAGAATAGCCAAAATGAATTGAGATGGTTTCAAACAATTATGCAGAGGGCGAAATATTACAAAACTTCCCTGTACTGACAATTGGGTGGACTCTTACAAACCTGCAGACCAGCAGCATATGAACTCTCCCAGGAGTAAAGCAGAAAGGTAGATCTGTGAGGCTAACCACATGCCAGCCCTCATGGGAAGAAGTTTTGGAGTGCAGTTGGGTTATGTCTGTGAGGGAAACCTTTGACCCCATCCTGCTTCTCAGTCTCTTTTACTTAAATATCACTAAGAATGGTTTACTCTTGATCCATCTTATCTGTTACTTGACAGATCAAATTAGCTTGTGATATCTTTCCCCCCGATATAAATGTCCTAACTGTTGGCTCTACTCACTCATGCTGTCACTGAAAACTGGATGAAAGACTCTTCTGACACAGGGTTTTTCCTCTTTCAAACTTTCAACTCTCAGTCAGCTCCTGCTCTAATTCCAGCATAGACAGATGCAGACAATACCAATCCAAAATCCTATCAAGCTTATGTGGGGAGACAGTGATAGAGCTGTCACTGTCTACCTACACGCAAGGACAACTGTCCCTCAGTATTCGTGAGGTTTTTGTTCTCACCCCTCCTTGATACCGTAATCTCTGGATGCTCAAGACTCTTATATAAAACACACGACCTCTGCATATCTTTCCATGTCCTTCAGCTCATCTCTAGATCTTGTATGATGCCTAATGCAATGTAAATGCTATGCAAACTATACTGCATTATTTAGGGAGTCATGACAAAAATAACCTGTGCACATTCAGTAGAGATGCACAGTTTCAAGACATTTTTCTTCCCATGGATGGTTGGATTCATGGATTATAGAACTCACAAATAAGTAAGGGCTGATCATTTTTGCACAGTGGGAGATTCTTGACTCTGGAGTGAGTGACAAGTGGGATTAGAGGTGAATGACTCTTGGTGGGGATGGAGGACTCTTCACATTAGTAGAGGTTTGGTGCTTCCAGCATACTGGCTTCTACTGAACTATCTCTGAGTGAATAGTCTAATGCCCCAAGAACCAAACAATAAACCGAAGGTAACAGGGCTTATGGGAGAAGAGCCAACTCTCTCAACTTCATGGCACTGCCTTAAAATTAAAGCTAAGTGAAAATCAATCATCTCAAAGGAACCCCCCTCACCCATTGTTTGATTATACATGGATGGTAGAGGAGTACAAATTTTGACTTTGGCAACTATAACCAGTCAAATGTCCAAGGGCTGGATAATGCTTGTGTATCTCCCTTTAACTTGTTTATATTTCCTTTAGCTTCTGTCAGGGTTCCTCAAAAACATGCACACTTTCTTAAAGTGGCATCTGCAAGTGAAGACTTACACGCTCCCTACAGACAGAGCATAAGGCCGAACGTTTAGGAAGAGTGTTAAAGAAGGTTAGATATGATGGCCGCCAAAGACAAAATCATTCACTGTTGTTCATTTTATTAAATGCAATGCCAAGTAGTGTTGGGGATTTTACATTGGAGAAAGAAAGAAAGAAAAAAAGAAAGAAAGAAAGAAAGAAAGAAAGAAAGAAAGAAAGAAAGAAAGAAAGAAGAAGAAGAAGAAGAAGGAAGGAAGGAAGGAAGGAAGGAAGGAAGGAAGGAAGGAAGGAAGGAAGGAAGGAAGGGAAAGAAAAGAAAAGAAAAGAAAAGAAAAGAAAAGAAAAGAAAAGAAAAGAAAAGAAAAGAAAAGAAAAGAATGCCCAATCTAAGTTCAGTGTCTGACAGTCCTGTCAGATGACTCTGAGGAACGTGATGTTGGAAAGATCATATTTAGTTGCCAGCATTTGGGGAAATATGATTTATGATCCCATATACTATTCATGACAACCCTGGAGATATATATATATATATATATATATATATATATATATATATATATATATATATATATATATATATATATAAAATGCTTTTCTCACTGTGAAAGGGCTGACAAAAGGAAGCATTTTGGAAATCGTCTTCAGCAAACAGCAAGGAAGCGATGGCTGGAAGCAGAGCTCGGGGCACATGGGATCCAGCTGCTGCAGTCCTCTCAATCCTTGTACCTCTCGAAAGTCAAGAAAAGAAGCCGAGGGCTTGGTGGGTGAAGGCTGATTAATAAAAGGCAAGCATTTCTTCTCAAACTGCCGCCCCTTGATTGGTATCCTCAAGACAAGCTTAGAATCAACAAATTCCCTTTTCTCTATGGTGGATAGTGCTCTGTGTCTCTGATTAACTCTGTATTAACTCCCAATGCCAATCAACAACGCTAACCTGCACCAGCATCCACATCCCTAGAGTGAGGCACGTTTATAATTGCCACAAAGAAGACAGGGTCCCAGCAGCTAGAGAGCCCCTAAACACAACAGATGAAGTTGGAACTAAAATAGCAAGGGAGTCTCTCCCACACAAATGGGAACGGTTTCTCTTTCCACATGAAGCACTAAATTTGACAATATTGTTTTTAAAAAGATGTGTTCCTTTTCATTTTAGCAAAACTTTCAATATGCTCCTCCATCTTTGTAAACTTGGCAAGACTTTTCCTCTAAGCAAAACAGAGTAACCAACAAATATGGAAATCTAATTCTATTGATATATTTTTTAAAAATTTCCACACCCAATTCCTTCATTTCGGCTACTACCCAAGCTACCACTATAAGAACCAGTCTGTTAAAATATGTTCCAACTAAAGCTTGGTGGCTTTGAATGCTTGAAAATCCTTCTCAGGGGCTAATGAAGACAGAAACTCTGTCCGTGACAATATTAAGTTTGTTTCCTCTGGTGATTCAGAGAAGTGAGCAATCTGTCAGCAATGCATTGAGGGAAATTACTTGTCTTGGAGGAATAACTGCTGACAGTCACTTTATCTCAGGGTTGACCCAAACATCTTCCCACTGACAAACAAATTACTGTCTAACTTTGAAAAGGTAGCTAGCTGGTTTTAATTTTGATTTCTCTTTCAGAATCATTTATATAATACCTACTCCCACCATTTATTGTATTTTTAAAGGGGTGGCAGAAGTGTTCGGCAATGTATATAGAGGAACAGGTTTGAATTCATAAGCAAGAAAAAAAAAAAGAAAAAGAAATTATAAGAAAAAGAACCACGAGGCTCCTTTCAAGACTGCGTACGGACAAAGCTGCGGAGCCGACTCGACATTAAGACTGGCAGCATTGCCAGTGGCTGACTGGGTGAGTGAACATATTACTCACACAGTTCTGTAGGAATTAATTTTCTTCAATAAAATGATTTTTAAGGATCATATATTTCACAATCTAAACATATGTCACTGTTTCATAAACAAAATAAATGGATTAAAATAATACATTACCAATATGCTGACATGTGGAGATATTTTAATTAGAAATTCTTAAGCTGTGTGGTATTTAACTGCTGGATTTGCTGAAGAGAAGCATGCATCATTTAATAAGAAGGCAGGAGGCAGGTGTATCACTTTGCATATGGTACCAGATTGTGTTTAATATAAGCTATGACTACAAGGCAACATTGCTCCCAATTAAAAACAAAACAAAGCAAAATTACCCTGGGATCTATCATTGACAGTAATCAGGTAAAATGAATCAATATACTGAAAATACTTTTAAATAGAAAAAAATCCAGAACTCAGGTTTTGAGACAGTGTATCTTCAGACAGACTCTAACGTCGTATCTATTTAAAGGCCATATTTACATGACTGCCTCATTATTCTGGTCCCCTTTCATGAACGTTCTTTTTGACTTACTTAAGGACCAGTGCTAACATAGCTACAGAAAGCAAATGGCAAATGGTCCAGAAATGTATACGGTGAGCGCCCCAGAGTAAGTAGCAATATAATATATTGTTTACTGTGGAAAGTGCCCTCTGTTCTGGAAAGGTCAAAAGCATTGTAACCTTAGAGTTACAGTTTCCGATTGTTCCCAGGGTTAAATACATTATCAAAATTAATGGTTCAAGCCCCTCAGCCTTCAGATATATGAGTATCAGTCCCTCCATCTGCTGAACTGTTTTACTAAAAATAGCACCTTTGGCCTCCTCTCTGCTGACATCGCACCCCGAGGCAGAGACAACCAGACCTTAGATCACAGCAGCTTTCCCTGCTTTTCCTTAATTTAAAGACAAAACTGGAATACGCTAATATCAGAAGGGTCATTCCATTTTTAATACCTTTTCTTTCCTTGATGCAAATTTCCAGACTTTAGGGTATGACTAGTGTTGCTAGGGTTGCAGACATGTGACCATAGAAACGCCAACTTCTGAAGGGAAATCAACAGGTAGAGCCCTGAGCACTGTGTTGTTTAAAGGTCAGTATGCTGCAGAGTTCTCCTCCCAGGAAGCTCTCCTTGTAAAGAACTCGTGGCACAGTTTATCATGACTCCTATTATTGACAGAAACATGACATATTAGCTTGCCACGGGGAGGAAGAATGCCCCGGCTTAAAGAGGGGGTGACTTAATTGCAGTAAAGCAAGTTATCATTAAGTTTTCTCTCTAAATATCCTAATATTGTTCTAAATGTTACTGTCTAGCAGTTTAGATATAGGTGTCAACTATGTTGTTTAAAGATGCCCCAGTAAATATGCCATGCTCAGGCAACAAAATCTGGAAAACCTGCCTTTCATACAAGTGTAACCAACATCAAAAGTTTGTGACATGCAGAAAAATATTTTTTTAATGGAAAGGAAGAACCACATGTCCTCCCATGGATACAGATCCAGCCTGTGATGTATCCTTTTCTACATGTAGACAATAGTAAATGTGGATAGAGTGTAACATTTAGAGAGGAATCCAAGGGCGGTTAACATTAGCTAACAAGGAAAGACAGGCTGCAGGCAAAAAGGACAGGGATTTGTGGAAGAGGATATAAAGCTAGTTATTTTCTAGTTTCAACCCTTCCTCCTCCTCCTCCTCCTCTTCCTTCTCCTCCTCCTCCTCCTCCTCCTCCTCCTCCTCCTCCTCCTCCTCCTCCTCCTCCTCCTCTTCCTCCTCTTCTTTTTGGGGTGGATACAAGCATAAAAATGTGGTCGACAGTAAGTGAAAAACCCTAATCAAAGCTCAAATGGCCAATATAACTGTACAGACATTCACTGAGACTTGGGGAGTTTGGAAGTGGATTCCTTAAACCAGCTATATGACGTTTTTGTTTGTGAGTTCATCACAATAAAGATATTTCTTTATAATGCAAACTTTAATTAAATAATTAAAAGGCAGAAAGAAAAGAAATTAAAAAGGCAGGCAAGAGAACATGGTACAAATAAAAACCCAGGACACTCTCAGACCAGACACACCTAAACTACAAAGCTGTAAAAGCTCTTGCATAGGAAGGGGTTGGCCCAGTTAGAGCGACAGACACGTGGTATCTGCCTAGCTTCCTCATAGCACCTCTGTGACTCTGGGAAGCTAGGACACTATGGTTTCCAGAAGCCAGATCTGATACAGCAGGCATGTGTGCCTGTGAGGGAAGAGAACAGGGGAGAAGCATGAGGTAAAATAAGGGATTTGGTGGACCCTAGCTGAAGGGAGGAGGAAGGGACAGAACACCAGAGCCCTACAGAGCACCAAAGGCAAAGAGCATGAGCGGAGGGCATCAGCTTTCCCAATCTCCTAGACACTTCATAGCTCCTTGGGCTGCGTGTTCTGAGTGAGTCAGCTTGCTACCTACCGGCATCCAGAAAGGATGCCCCCTATCTCTATACACCCCTCTTTAACCCTTCCTGGAATGAGCTGATTTTTCACACTGCCCAGGAACATGGCGGCATTTCTACAGCCAACAGAAAGGCCTTTGAAGGAATGCTTTCCTGGCTATGCAGAAGGCAGCATAGTGTGCCAGTCTGTGTCTAGTCATGTCAGAGTCTCCTGCCCCCATCAAAGAGCAGGGAGGTGGCAGAGATCCCTACAGCTCTTCTTTTGGCTGTCTCAAGGTGGCCTTTTATCTTGTCCTCCTCCTTAGGCTTGACAACTCAGCATCTACCATCATTTCCAAGTAGGTGGACTGAAAAGTGGCTGAGGAAATCATGTCCAAATGTCACGGACAACTGATCTGTCTACACTGATAGGACCAAAGGTCTGAATATACATACAATTACAGGTTTTTTAGAGGAGTGCAATGGGTAAAGTTTCCCATCTGGGTTAGAGTATAAAGTTTGGTCCTTGGGCTCACCTAGAAAACTAATCTTTAAAAAAAAAAAAAAATCAGTAGCTACATTACACTGCCCCATATCTGAAAGAACCAGGGAGGAACACTAAGATATAGGAAAGGGAGGCAGTCAGATCAGACACCACAGAGAGCAAGGCCAGGTTCCCATTGCAGAGAAGGCCTTCATGTTCTAAAGGGACCACACATACAGAAGGAACATGATTTCCCACAACTCTGAAAAAGGTTTTCTGGGTAGTTAAACACTTAAAGAACACCCGAGAAACTTGTCGGCTCAGCCAGGCCCAGGTACCCAACTTCAGCCTATGAAAACTAAGTTAGGAAACCCAGCTGAGGCAGAGTCAGCAACTGTGAGTGAGTAGTCACTTGAAGGCCCAGAGTATTTATCAGCTGTGGTGGGCTCTCAGAACCTCTCTAACCCTTAACTGTAGAACTCTATAATCAGAACTATAGTTGATCAAGGTTACAGGGAAGTACATGCTCAAATGGCTGTGATCTTTAAAGTTTACGTGTTTGCTAAACATAAGACACTATACATGAGAACAGGTAAGAGTGTGGAAGGCCAGCTTTGAAGCTCCTAGCAAGAAAAAGGCAGAATAGAACCTAGCTTGAGGACTTCGGTAAGGAGACAGGAGATTGGCTTTAGCACTCAGGCCATTTGCCACTTTTCAAAAGGCCTAGTATATGCTGGAACCATCCAGTCCCCCACCCAAAGAAGCACCAACAGAAGCATTCATACCTCAATCTGTTTGTGGTTGTAAGAGTGGCCACCACCATGTTCATAGGGGTCCAAATTCCTGCCAAAACGGTCACTTATGTCTTTTAGCCTTGGGTTAATTTGTGGGTGGGAGACATGACCCTTCTGTTTAATGGTATATTCAGAAAAAAAAAAAGATAAAGCATACTGTCAGAACTCATGAAACAACATGGAATTCAATGCAGGGCATAGACCACATCAAAGGATGGCACGTAGTCCTAGACCTGGCCTCTCCATTTTAGAGAAACTGGTCAGAGGACTCCTGCCTCTAAAATCAGAAAGTGCCGCACTTCAGCTCCACAAGGGGATGAGGAGAGCCATAGGGTCGCCAGTGAGAGGGTTTCTTCCTCTGCTGCTTGAGGCCCGTGGGAGTAGGAAAGGCAAATGTCTATGAAAGAGAAGTAGCTGACCATCTGCTGGCAAGATGTCCCTGTCTCAGGTGCCTCTAAGTGGGAACAGCTTCATGCCGACCAGAAGAGGCTGTGACAAAAACTTCTCGGGTGTTCCAACAATTCTTTTCTTTTTGACCCAATGGAAAATGTTTAAAGTGTTGTGGGGTGTGTATGTGTCAGCGTTGTTTCCTTTTGGAATGATAGTGGCACACCCTTTATGTTCAAATCTCCCAAGCAATAGTGACACAAAAATACTGTCTTTCCTAGGTTCAAAAGGAAAGCTCAGATAGAAACTGTCCTTAAGAAACTTTGAACTGTGTGGGAACAACTTATCATGTATTTCTAAGTATTCCAGTGCTAACTCTTTTTGTTCTTACCACTGAAATCTATTCATATTTGAAGTCAACTCATGGCTCTAGTGGGGGTGTTAGAAGTGTGCACAGGCCATGCAGAACTATTCTAAATACCTCATTCTACTGTGAGGAACATACGGTGCAAATAATTCTTCAGTCAGCCTCCAAACATGATTAGCTTGGTAAACAAGAGACACTGATCCAGAACTGAGTTGGGCACCATGCCTAGACCTTTAACCCTGGCAAGAACAAGGTCACACTACAGACTCACGAGCAGTGTGTTTATATTTTGCTAAATAATCAAAGTAACCGGGAATAATGGCTCCTTATTCCCTGAGCTGCAAGGAGGAAAAGGCCCAGTATTGTCTCTGGTCTAAAGCTGATGGGGAAAAAGCCTGTCTGTGTATCTGTGTATAATGGAAACCCAGAGGAAACGTGGGTAAGGAAAAAGCTAACACATTCAAACAACAACTAGCTTTAAACAATGTAAAACTGTTAACTTGTTAAGAGAGAGCACACAGAACCACAGAATCAAATTGTGACATTGGATTTCCTTTAAAAAACAGCTGGAACTGGCACTTTTCTCTTCCATTTTCAGCATGCTAAGTACAGAAGGTGTTAATTTCTCTGGGCTATGCTTAAAAAATTATTTAACATTCAGGCCATTATTTAGAATACAGCTGGATTGCAGGTTTCTACTCAAGCACTGGCCCTTCTCCCACATTCTTTTTTCTTCCTGGCACTTACCTGAAGCTGTAAAGGGCTGAGTCCAGAAGCAGCAGCAGCTGCCATTGTTGACGGAATGAACTGTACAGGGTAGTTATCACCTGTCAGAAAGAACAATGCGCACAGGTTTAGACAATGCACAGGGAATCTCGGCAGACAAGTATAAACATGGTCCTTGGATCGCCTGAGCTTTACAACATTGCCCTAAGCCCAAACATCTGCAGAAACAAAAGGCTTAGTTGGGCACAGGCTTGCACTGCCGCCTTGGAACTTTTTGTTAACAGATAGCTGGTAGGCAAACTGGCAAAACATGAATGTGATGTTGAAAAAAATTAAATGTGCAATTCAAGCATGTTCGCTCCACTACAAATCTTGTAATACATCATTTTTTAAGAGTAAAAAAAAAAAAAATTAAAGCCAGGCTGATGCTCGGCACACTGTGAAAAGAGGCTTTTCTCTTAGAGAAACAGAAAGTTTGGGCTTGATAGGTACAATGGAGAATTAGAGTTAAAAAACAAACAAACACAAAAGATATTTACTAATGACAAGCCATAATGCTAAATTTTATTTCATAGAAAATAAACAAAATGATAAGAAAAAAAATCTCCTTTAATATGGCCAGTCTTACCTGTTGGTACTCTGAAATGCTGGTACCTTACCGACAGGGGAAATCTATGTCTTTTGGTTTAACCTTTGGAACTAAGTAGTGAAGCCTGGTGCGCAGTCACACATACAAGGCTCTGATTGAAGCATTTTTGTTGATGATAATAAAATAACTTCACATTCTGCATGGGCTGCCTGCACTGAAAAGCTGGAAGTATTCTTTATGCTATACAGTAAGGTGCTTCAAGCCCAAGCCAACATCTACCTGTGTTAAAACACCTTCTGTGACCTGAGAACCCTGGCCATGGCCAGATCCCCATAGAGCCAAGAGGAAGGATGAGGGACATATTGGAATGGTGCTAAGTGAACTAAAAATTAATATTTGTGGGTGAATCACACAATATCAGTGATTTAATGTAGTAGCATGCTCGCTTTAGCTACTTATTTAAAGTCAGTGTTATGTACTGTTATCTCTAGGCTATATTTTAATAGGCTGCTCCCCCACACATTTTTGACATTTATAATAATCATGCTGTTTTGCATGAACTTTTCCACACCGAATGCTGAGTGTAATAATGAAGAGACATTGCAGGAAGAGTTCCAGGCATTGGGGTTGTCAAATAGAAAGCAGGAAAACCTCTGGTTTCCTGTCTGCGTAGATGCTAATACCCGCAGCCTGCCTGGTACCCCTAGCTCCTTGCAACTCATCCCTGCTTGCCATGTAAAGTGCTAGTCAGCTGGCCCAATGTAAATGTTAAGTTGCTTTCACTTTTAACAAATTGTTGGCTTCTGATCTGCACGGTCTCTTTGCATCATATCCATAATACCTCATCAGACCATTGAGCACAGTGTGCGCCTGTACACAGTCCAGTAACAATTGGCTTCTGATTGCAAACGGAGTGCCGCTACAATGCACTCGCTAAGGCCATATTGTGCTGGTCTCCTATGGAGCAATGTTCAAAATATCTGATCTTGTTTCCCCCTTCCATGAGGCTGATTGTCGTCTGTACTACTCTAGGAGCTTTTTTAAAAAGATAACTAGGCAAAATTATTTTTATAGTAAATGACTATCACTTTATGCTTAAATAAGTCTACTGATCTTCTTGATATTTAAACTAAATTATCTGAAGAAAAAATATCTTGATCTAAGTCAAATGGTAATTTTTTGGTGGATATCTTATCAGCTTTAAAAAAACCCCACAAATGATACTGAATTAATGATGTTTCAAAAATAGAGGAAAAAAATAACCATTCCACCCATCAGCGCAGACCTCCTCCCCAAACATTTTAAAGCTGTTCTTTCTTTAAATGTCATGCATTATTCATGCAACTCCACACCACAACCCCCTCCCTGGAAGTTTAATACCAGTGGCTTTATTTGTACTAAAACATTTTTCATGTCAAACATACTTTAAAAAATCAAACTCTGAAAGAATTCCCCAGGGCACTCCTTCTCCATAGCTGTCATGCCACTGTGCCGTGAAATAGTCGGCTTTTTACATGGTTTCTGGCTTGCCAGTTAATTTATGACTGTCTCTACCACGCCCTGTAGTACTCTCCAGCTCACCTGCTGGCTACAAACAGCTTTCTTTCCACTGTTGACAAGCATATTTTCAAAATATTTTTAACCTTTCTGCGGGTTTGAATCTGCATATCTGAAAGATCTTCAGAAAGCTATTTCTCCAGAAGCTATCACTGTATCAGTACTAAAAGTCAAAATGAATACATTAGAGCAATGGAGTATATCACTGAGGATGGTTGAGAGAGGGAGGGGAGCAGAAAGGCAGGAGGGGGATGAGGGTTAGCTGTAGAAGAAAAAAAAATGTACCAGGGCGAGGATTTTAGGGCACTGTGAGTCTAGCTTGTGACAACAAAGTTGCACGTTCCCTTTCCCCACTCTACTTTTCTTTAGTAACAGTTGATCAAGAAAAGTTCGCAGTGGCTGACTTGGCAGGGAATCAGCCAACATGTTGCAGCAATTTTTTTCAAATTTGTCTCTGGATGTGAAATGTTTGCATGAGGACCATTCTTTTTAAATTTGTACAAAGGAAGAGGCAGCCTGTTGAAACAGGCTTGCTTTAAGCATGACTGTAATCTGGCCCTTTTTACCTCAAGTCTAAGCAGTCAGTCCCCAAACACCAATCAGAGAAGCAAGGGCCATCCTATAAGCCCATCTTCTGACAGTCTAGCTATCATTGCAGAGCAAACACAAAAAGAATTGAGACCCATATCCATGTGGCTGACACTGGCTTCATTCATCAGAACAAGCAATGTTCCTCTGGCATCCCCTCTCCACCAAGAATTCCAATTGAAAGAGAGATGGGGGAGAGAGTAAATTCTTAAATTTCCAGAGACATTCAGATGAGGCCAAATCTTCATGCTCTCAATCAATCACTAGAGGAGGAGAACTTATTCCAAGAACCTAGAACACACCAGACACCTCCCAGAATATTCCTACTGGATACATTTCATATATAAATCCTCCTTTCTAAAAAGAATCATTTAAAAATCAGAAAAACACAGTCAAAATCTCATGAGTAAAATTCTATCCATCTATTTTCATTCCTTAGAAAGGCAAGAGATTGGGAGATTTGTAGATTCTAAGATTGTTAATTATAGATATTAATACTCTGTAAAAGTCGTTTGAAGACTTGGGAGGAGTAAAGGGGAAAAGGAAAATCAGAACTCGGAGTGAGGACTTCGCCTCTTCAGGAACTATAGCAAGATGGGGATAAAGTCCCCCGTCACATTTTCCATCCTCCAACAGAGAAGAGCAGTATTTTACACATCCCTAACTTCACAAACTATTGTGTGGCATCATTAGAAGTTGACAAACTTATGGAGCATACTTTCAGGAGCTATGACTGTTCTTGTTACTATTCAAAAGTTTCTGATACAGACTTAGTTATGTTGCTTTTACACATTATCTCTCCTTCCTCTGAGAAGATGTAGGAGGCCCAGCCTTATCCCTGTGTGCTGCTACATTGTTGCAAAGGTTTTCAGGTAATATGATATGTTTTAAACTAACCTGATTCTTTCAGTTTGTTTGAGGCACAAAAATTAGAAAACATACATTGCTGAGAGCAGCATATTCTCATTTCTCCTGCTAATATTCTCTTCTATTCATTAAATACTATTACAGGTGAAAATATTTTTAGCTTAGTTTTATTTATTTAACTATCACAAAGATTGTTCTACATACCTTTTAAAAACCTAAGAATCATGGGCCATATTTATCCCTTCAATTATTTGGTGGCTGCATCTTAGGCCCTTGGCCAATCATCTGAAAACCATGGCATTTTCATGATGGCAATTAGGTGAGTGAATATGAATGAACAGATATAAACCATCACCATAAGAAATCAACTCAGATGACAACTCAAAGCTTGCGTCTAACTATAGCTCATCTGTGACAGACTCTCTAAACATGAGCAGACACAGGAAATAAACCTCAGTGTTCATGACACAGGTTGCTTTGCACAGATGAGTATGTCTTCTTTCTGGACCTCAGAACTCACACTAAAAGCAGAGGCAATTGATGGGACCACCATGGAAATGTTTTCATTCTAGATATGTGGGTTCAAGTAACCAGTGTCCCTGTGTTGGTGACACAGCTCTACTCTGAAATATTGTGGAAGACAGCGATGACCGGCTTTGAAAGATGTTGTTTGGATAAGCTCACATGCAAAATTACTTTCTAAACAAAAAAATTAGAGTTCCTTAAGATCATATCCATTTAGACTATGTTCCAAGAGCATGAAATATACATTCAGGGAACTTTCAGTCTGAATGCGGATGCCATCACTTTTGAGATGTGAAGCCTTAGAAAACTTAATTAACACTAAAAAAATTCAGTTTATTCTTTTCATTTAATAAAATAGAATACCACTTATACCCACTTATATCTTAGGGTTGATATAAAATTAATGAGATTACTCACACACATGGGGTTATCTTGGCAAACAAATGGTATGCAATAAAAGAAACATCAGCTAACAACTGCAAGCATTGTATGCCAGCCAATTACACAACTCAGAAGAAACAGAAAACACAAAAACTACCTAACTACTCAAGTGCAAATAGAAAATCTCAACAGGCCCATAAGAGAGAGCTTGAATTAATAATCAAAGCTCCCAACAAAGAAATGACTTCACTAGAAGGACTCCCGAGCACTCTGCCAAACGCTGAGCGAAGATGTACACTGGTCCTTCACATGCTCTTCCAAAAAAGAGGAGAGAGAAGTTTCTCATCTATTCTATGGGACCCCAAATACCTTGATGACAGATAAGTATGTCATAGGAAAAGAAAACTGAAAAGCAATATCCTTTATGAATGTAAACACAATCTCTTTAAGAAAACAAGCAAATTTTATCTAATAGAATACTGAAAGCAGTATTTGCCATAACAAGTAGGATTTATCCAAGAAATTATAAGGTAGTTAGTTTCATCTAAGTGAATCAATGAAATGCATTACAATAAGAGAACAAGGGTGTGTGTGTGGGCAGGGAGTTCGTCATGATCATTTCAAAATTATACAGAAAACATATTCGACCTTTCTATGACAACTCCTAGAACTACAAGAAAGAAAATAAAAAAACCGAACTCAGAACAACCAAGACTTTATGATTCCCAGCTAACACTCTATCAATGGCAAAAACCTACAAGCTTTACCTCTAACATCAGGAACAAGAAAACTCACCACTGCTTTGAAAGCTCCATCCCATACTACTACACAAGAAGAATATGGAAAAATATCCAAACTGGTAAGAAAACCACATATATACACACACCATACAACACACACACACACACACACACACACACACACACACACACAACCCACACCACACCCCCCCACACACACATCTAAAAGTCAACAAGTATAGTGATACATTTCAGGGTAGATTTGCTGAAGCCTGTCAGTCACATACACACACACACACACACACACACACACACACACACACACACACACATACATATATGTACATATATATACACACACATATACATATGAATACACATACAGAGAGGGAGAGAGAAAAACAGAGAGACAGAGAGACAGAGAGAGACATACATATTAGGATTAACACACAAAAGCTCAATTTAGTTATTTGTGCCAGGAATAAATGTAAATAAACCAAAAGGAAATAAAGAAAGTCCATTTATAATAGCGCCTAAAAGAATTTAACACCTGGGTATAAATCTAACCAAAGAGATGGAAACAGTTACACCCTGGAACTATAAAACACTGTTGAAATAAATAATGAAGGCATAAAATTACCTAAGTGTCCACCAACTTAAAAATGGGAAGAAATGTGGGGTACACACAATGGGAAGAGATGTGGGGTACACACAATGGGAAGAGATGTGGGGTACACACAATGGGAAGAGATGTGGGGTACACACAATGGGAAGAGATGTGGGGTACACACAATGGGAAGAGATGTGGGGTACACACAATGGAACACTATTTCCCCAAGTGTGTCACCTGTGATGACAAGCATGAAACTGGCAGACATTGTGTTAAGTGAAATAGACCAAGGCACAGAAGGACAGTATGGCCTGTGCCTGTTCATATGTGCAGATCTAAAGTCAGTGGACCCCACAGAAATTGAAGGTAGAACAGCAGTTGTCAGAGGTTCAGGAAACATGAAGGGGGGAAGGCATGAAGATCAATAGGTACTCAGATTCAGTCAGGAGAAATGCGACCTGGCACCCACTGCACTGTGTGATAATTACAGGTCATGGTAAGGGGGTCTTGTATGTTTCAGAAAGGAAAAGGGGATTTTAAGTGTCTTGGCATTTAAAAAAAAAATACAAATGCTAGAGAAGACTGGCTGGCTTTCCTTGACTGAACATTGTAAAATCCATCCAAGTACCAGAACACACTGTGAGGGACAACATACACACACAATCTTCATTTGTCAGTAGATTGTTTTTTAAGCAATAAGAAGTAAAGACAGAGAAATACATATGGAACTACAAGGGTCTCTCCAAACTGCAGTGATCTTTCAAAAGGTGAGTGAAGCAGAAGGTTAGCACCTCAACATTTACTACAAGCCAACAGTTGCTAATACAGTGCGACACTGACATAGAAATGGGCTGGCCAGCACATCAGAACGGACAGCTCAGGGATAAGCCTCACACACACATTTGATTTGTTTTTGAGGAAGTGCCACAACTATTAGAAGGAAGAGGATGGCCATTTTCACAAATGGTGTGAGAAAAACTGGATGGCCACTGGCAAAAGATATGGACATCCTATCTGAATATCTTGTGTATGCCTTTCTCTTACACGGCAGCAGGACAGTAAGCTCAGGTACTGGCATGGGATACGGAGTATCTGTAGGTCCAAGTATAAGCACACATCCTGCTCTTAGAGTATCTGAGGAAAGTCAAGGGTGCTGGCCACACATGATGGTTTTAAACTCCCAACTGTATGTGACAGTGGTCAGCTGCCTCATCCCCGGAACGCAAAGGAAAGTAGATAAGATTGTGTTTTTCAAGCAAGCCAACTCTGTCCTGATGTGCACACCGGCAACTGTGGAGGAAGCCTCCTGCTTTGGTTTCAAGCATCCACGAGCAAGTGTGTTTCCTGCCTCACTGCATCTCAGTCCCACGATGTGAACAAGCAGAATATCTAATATCTGGGCTTCTGCCCAGGGCCCCAGTGGGTCTCTGTCTAGAGAGATGTCTCTGATGACTGACTTAAGAATAAAGATGGAGGGATCAGAAGGTAGGAAGGCCACTTGTAGGGAAGCCAGGGTAAGAGATGCCGCCTGCAGTCCTGCCCTGCAGTCCTGCCCTGCCCTGGCAGTGTGCCCCCTCAGCTACTTGGAGGTGGGAGAGCTCATGCGGTGTACACCATAGCTGGCATGCTATGGTTTCCAGAGAAACAGGTCAGATCACCTGGAGGGGAATGATGACTCAGAGCCTAAATATGTTTGTGACACTACTCTAACATAGGATCCAAAATGGCCAACTTCAACAAGCAGTGAGTGCCACCCCACAATGGTCCTTACTTCTAGCAGTCAGGACAGTTGTTCAATCAGCTAAATCAGTTTACTTGGCTCACAAACACCAAAATATGTCTGTTCTTGCAAAAAGTGAGGGAAGCAGAAAGAAAGGAGTTTGTGTTCTATTTGTAAAGACCAGAGAGGTACTATTCCTTTTTTCTCACTTAGGGAGCCCAGGTATGAATGTGTGCCATTTCAGGCCTGTGTATCTCTCCAAATATAGAGGTTTCTCATGTACATTTTAAGTGAAGTGACCATGATTTAGTTTGGAGCAAAATGTTTGCTTGTCCGGACTCAGTTCAATACTGTTCCCCCAACTCCTGTGATGACAAAAGACTACACTGTTTAGTTGCATAAATCTATAAGTTCTCTACTCATAGCTTAAGTTTGTATGCTTTTAATCCATTTCAAACATAATTTTATCTATAATAAAGCTTAGATTAGTCAAAGTACTAAAGGATTTAAAATTTAGATTAAATTATTTTGGTATATAAGTTTGGGGTTAATAGAAAATACCTTGAGAGAACAGCTTGCCTGTAATTGAGAATCTTCCTACAAATCCAGCTCCGTTGAGCTGCTCTCAACAGGTTTAGCCAGCCTAACCAAACACAGCTTTGCTATCCATAGACACAACTCTGAAAGTCACTGAATCCTGCACAAACTTGTTCCCGTCCATCCTGTCTCACCTACATGGTACAACCTCATCAATACCTTTTGGGTAGAAACAACTTTAATGCACTGAACACATGGCAATATCTACCCCCATAAGAAATATTGCTTATTGCTGTAATAAAATTAGGCATCATAATGATAAGAAAACTACAGTAGCAAAAAACAAGGCCCATGTGTGGTTTTGAGCTGGGGAGAATATTAGTGGTAGGAATATTAAACCAACAGATAATATCTGTGTATAGTTTACTGAAAGGTTCACAAGACTGGGTCAGATAAATGAAGAATATTGCTGAACACTGGTGCCAGCTCAGAATCAAGATGAAACAGTTAGCTTAGTTTAAATGAATGTTCAAAATGGGGCTGCCATAAAGAGCTAGGTCAGCGTAAGAACACTGATGAGCACATGTTCTCTCAGACTGAACACAAAGACCAACTCTATAGAGAAGGGTGACTTCCAGAAACCCCATGGGAATACAGATCCAGGGTCCCCAGTCTAAAGTGTGGGAACCATCACTACCTCAGATTTTAGAATATTTGCATAGATTTACCAATGAAGAAAAACAATATAAAATGTTTTAAAAGCCAGAACTTTTCAATGTCATCACGACACTCAATTTCAGAGTATTTTCTTTTTTGAAACCAGAATGCTCACCCTTGACTCATTTGTGTCTGAAGACTTTTAAATCAGCCCTTAGAGGGACCCGTCCTTAGAACCAGTACCCCTTGGATCATCTGAGTCTCCCCCAGATTCCTTCTCTCACAGGGAACTGAGTCCTACCAAACACAGAGATATGGTCAGACTCGATTACAACTCCAAGTTTGCTTCTGGGCTGTTTTTCATCAAGTTCCTTAGAATCTCAGTGAGGTGGTTTATATCTGTGGCTTAAGCATATTAAAATGTCTTTGTTCATGATCTAAACCACATATACAAAGAAACTGCTGCCCTCAGATTGACTATACCCTGACTAGGTGGTTCATATAATCAGGCTAATATGTTAAAAAGAGCTTGACACAGGAATTATTAATGAGCAGAAGAAGGTCACTACCTCTGAGCTGGGGTCACTCACAAAGAACACACAAATGTAATGGAGGTTGGCTTCTGTGGACTTGGCTATTTTCTTACATTGGATTCCTTTGGCAACCTATCTTTAAACATTTAAAGCCATGTTTACAAGGAGGCTCTGAAAGAGCTTCAAACCATTATGCCCCTAATTGAATTCCCCAGGAGTCCAGTAAACTCAGAGGAAAAAAGAAAAATCATAACATTTGCTAAATCATCTCAAAGCACATTTCACTACAAGGTTATATGACCTCCTTTTTTTTTTTTTTTTTTTTTTTTTTGAGTTCAAGGATGAATGAAGAATATTACTGAATGCTTCATTATTTAGACCAAAATAAAAAAGTTTACCCATTAGTGGTGAAATAATTAAATCAGTAGTTTTAACTTTTTTCCCAAAGGAACTTTTCCAAAAATGTTTTTTGGAAAAACAAAAACCCGAAAACCAAACCCAACAGAACCCAACAGCATTTTCTACTGTATGTGACCAGTTTCCCAGTGTGAAAGCTCAAGGTGGGGCAAAAGACCTGTGGACAACTGAAGATGATTAGCGGTGATGGAGTGAGAGGCAGGAGAATCATGCAGGACTTCCTACGTGAGTTCAAAACAAACTCTAATGAGAGAAGAGAGAAGTCAAAGTTCTAGAGACCGATTAGCTATGACAATGCCCCCAGCTCTGGTTTTACTTTGAAATAGGCTTTTATGGTGTTTTTATCCACTGCTCCCTTGTCTGTGACTGTGTTTGTTGTGACTACTAAGCAAAAACATGTGGGCCCGAGCATTTCCAAAAACGGCACTGCAGCTCTCCACTTACCTGGCTTGTATGTTATTCCAGGGGGGAAGAGGAATCCCTGTTGGGCGGCAGCAGCTGCTGCCAAGGTCCGCTGGTCATGTGGAAAGATTGGGATCATGAGCGGAGGCACGTGCCCCTGAACCTGCTAAACAGAAGAGAGTCTGTGATCAGACAGGGGCAAATGTTACCAAGAAGCTCTGGTCTTCCACTGCTGGAGCCGCTCTGGTGCTCACACGGCTGCCCACCTCCAACCTCTCTCCAGAGCGGAAGCTAACAACACTCAGGCAAGCTCCACCTAATCGGTCTCCTTAGATGCTGTGAGCACACCAGTGCCACCGTCTCACCAGAGCCTGACCACATCCCTGCTTTCACCTCAAGGTGGTCAGTGGCCTTCTTCTCTCTTGACTTGTTTTTCTCACCTTCTTTCTTGAAAGAAAGAACAGGAAAACTAAATGCTCTGCTTTTCTCTCGCCCTGTGGGTGAAAGGTTCTGCCCTTTCCCCTGCACTGCATTCTAAGCTTCATTGTGAAAACAGTATTTAGTATCCTTGGCCAGAAAGTAATGTCTAATTGTTATATACTCCAGAAGCTGTGTGTCTCCCTCGTGGAGGAGCTTCTTCCAAAGCCTCACTGCATTATATTAAACACATAGCGCTTCAGATTTAAGGCTACTATATCTTGGCGCCCAATTAAACTAATATCCTTTGCCATACACACCTCGATGTAACATATAAATTGCTTGTCAGCTTTATGCACTGCCATGTAGCTCAGTAATTATGGAGTTGTATCCACTGAGCAACTCATAATAAATCCTACTATATCAGATTTCATTTGACCTCAATAAACGTATCAAAGACCACAAAAATGCAAAAGAGAAAAATATTCACTCTACATCAGTATTTGTACTCCATATAAAGGAAATCAGAGCTATGACAGAATCATGCTCCTGAAAATCACATTTTAATTTCCTACCTCCCTTCTTTACTCTAGCAAGCTGCCCTGGTTCCAGCATAGCAGGCAGGGAGGCTTTGTCCTGGCTTTTAAGGCATGAAAATAGGCTGAGCTATGGGACTTTCCTCATTTAAAGATCAGAAGAGAGATGTGTCTGAAGGCACAGTCTTTCGGTTTAGACAGATCTATGGCTTTTGGCAGCACAAAATGACTACACTGTACACTTAACTAAACATTAAGATAGGAATGTTTTCCAGCAATTCTACAAACTCTAAATGCTTCCTCTGTCTGAATTCCTAAATCTCTTCTTTAGACAAAATTCCATGTATGAGCTGATGCCCCTGTCTAAATGGTACCAGCTTACTTTCTCCTGTCCCTGTCCCTTCACAGCCAGGGACATTGTGCAAAGGCTTCTGTGTGGGTCTGAGAGGTTTCATTTGCCAACAGTCTTTCTCGGGGGAATGCCCTAAGATGTAGGTTAATAAAGGGCAAGCAAAAAATAAACACTTTACAGTATTTTTCTGAATTCATTTCTCAGGAAAATCAACTTATAATAAAAAGGTCTTTGTGCAATTACTACCTTGCCAGTGGGGCGTGAAAGAAACTAGCTTTGAGCAGCTATTTCTTCTATTTTAGCTGAGGTAAGCCCAAGCTTTGTACATGGGAGAACAAACTTTGCCTGGTTAAATTGGAGCTGAGCCTCTAGTGCCCGTGCCTCACCTTTAGCCGGGGGGAAAAGTACCAGGTTTGCTGTTGGACCCCAGTTTGCTGTGATCCTGTACAAATGTGAGATGTCCAAGATGACAGTGGCAAGTTCCACACCAGAAAACAAAACATAATGCCTTTATGTGTGACCACTGCTCGTCAAAGGATATCTCTTCATGTCCCTACAGAAATGTGGTCCTAGCATGGGCCTAGAGCACCATATAGATGCCTTACCCTGAAGAGGAGGCAACACAGAAGAGTAAAGAGTCTGCATGTTGTTTATTCTCCCCCCCCCGTGTGTGTGTGTGTGTGTGTGTGTGTGTGTGTGTGTGTGTGTCTTTCTTTCCTTCCTTCTCTCCTTCCTTCACCTAACAATGAAATAAGCTGCTACTATGTGTTAGGGATTTGAGAAGCAGATGAAGAAATCACTGCTACTCAGCTTAAGAGAAAGAGAAAGGATAACATGTTGTGTGCCACGTATAAAAGATGCTGCTGAGACTGAACAGTTACAGGGACAGAATAAGACTCAAGGGAAAGGGCTTTTAGGGAAGCTTTGTACAAAGATGAATTTTCTGGGATGTTTATCCAATAGTAGCTCTGAGATGGAGCAATTACTGCCCTTAGAGGTGTTATATACTCTGTGTGTGTGTGTGTGTGTGTGTGTGTGTGTGTGTGTGTGTGTGTGTGTGTGTAAACATACATATACAAAACATACGGAGCCATTCCAACTTTGTGACTCTATGATTACTAAAAAGCTGCCATTAAGAAGACTGTCGACCACAAATGGGACATTTACCTCATCCTACCTCCCCAATCTCAGGGACCATCACAGAAGAGGGAGCAGAACAATTCTAAGAGGTAGAGGTTAGAGAGGATGGGAGAAAAGCAGTGTCTTCAGGATGTGACTCGTAAACTCACGACAGCTATGGTTGCTGCACAAGATGAAGCCAGTCTCTGGCTATTATAAATATGGCTGCTATGAACATGGTGGAGCATGTGTCTTTATTACATGTTGGAGCATTTTCTGGGTATATGCCCAGGAGTGGTATAGCTGGGTCCTCAGGTAGTATTATGTCCATTTTTCTGAGGGTCTGCCAAACTGATTTCCAGAGTGGTTGTACCAGCTTGCAATCCCACCAACAGTGGAGGAGTGTTCCTCTTTCTCCACATCCTCACCAGAAGCTGGAAACAACCTAGATGCCCCTCATCAGAGGAATGGATACAGAAAATGTGGTACATTTACACAATGGATTACTACTCAGCTATTAAAAACAATGACTTAATGAAATTTGCAGGCAAATGGATGGAACTTGAAAATATCATCCTGAGTGAGGTAACTCAGTCACAAAAGAATGAACATGGTATGTACTCACTGATAAGTGGATATTAGCCCAAAAGTTCGAAATACCCAAGTTTCACTTTACAGTAACCGCTGGACTGAAAGTGAGGTCCCAGAGGGAGGAGTTGGAGAAGGGACTGAAGGAGCTGAGGGAGTCTGCAGCCCCATGGAGGGAGCAACAGTGTCAACTGACCTGACCCCCATCCTCCTGGAGGCTGGACCAACAACCAAAGAATACACATCAAAGGATCCATGGCTCAGACCGCATATGTGGCAGAGGAGGGCCTTGTTGGCCATCAGGGAGAGGAGAGGCCCCAGTAAAGGGGAATGTCAAGGTGGGAATATGGGAGTGGGTAGGTGGGTGGGTGGGAGGTGGAATTTCCTCATAGAGGCAGGGGAGGGGGAGGAGATAGGTGGTTTCCAAAGAGGAGACCTAGAAAGGGGGAAACATTGGAAATGTAAATAAAGTATCAAAAAATTAAAAAAAAAAAAAGATGAAGCCAGTCAATGTTCTAGCATGGAAGGGGAGGAAGTTCATGAGCCTCCACCTCTAACTGAGGAGCTATGGACAGCTGATGGCTTCTGAGGTACAGAGAGTCATCTTTTTAAGAATGTGACCCTCGTGGGTTGACCATACTCCAGTTGATGGGCCCACAGCCAGAATACGGGCATTAAAATTGTATTAAGTGATGTATTAAAAAGTGATGGGGTGGATGAAGGCTGGAGACATGGCTCAGCAGCTAAGAGCACTTGCTACTCTTGTGGAGGCCAAGGATTAGTTCCCAGCACCCACATTAAGACTTGCAATAATCTGTTACCACAGTTCCAGGGGGACACAATACCCTCTTCTAGCCTAAAGGGCACCAGGCATACATGTAATACACATACGTATGTTCAGGCAAAATGTCAATATAAATAAGATAAAAGTAAATGAATTATCTTTTAAAACAAAAGGAAAAGAAGACATGAAGAGGATGTAGAGAGGTGGGGATAGAAGAGAGCAAGGGTGAATATGATAAAAACTCACTGTGCTGGAAGAATTAACAAAAACACTTTTAAAGGAACATAGTGTGAGTGTAGTAATTCCTTTCATGTATTTACTGAGAACTGACAAAGTCTCCATTAGTGAACAAGCCCATGACTCTGTCTCCTGCACTTGCTGAGCCATGTGCTCTTCAAAAACTTAACTCTCCTGACCCTGTCTGTCAACACTTGCAAACACTGACTAGGTGCCATGCACGGTCACTGTGAGGATAGAGCCAAGACCAAGCCTGAGCACATTCTCTAACCTAACAGTTGTATTAGATTGTAGTCAACATTAGCTCTTTGTTTTGTTTTGTATGCTTGCTAACAGAAAACTATTAAATTATGGTTAAGCAGAAGGCAATAGATCTTATCCATAACTCTACTTCAAGAGGAAACACATGAGCTAACTGGGTCATTCAGTTGAGACTGCAGAAGCTTCTCATGTATCTAGCAGACAATGTACTGTGCTTCACCTGTGTGTAGTGACAATTTTGTAATTTTGGTTTCTTTAAAAAACACAGAAATATAAAAATGCGGTTTTGTTTTAATCTCAGGCATGGGATGTGAGCTACTTAGGATTGTTCACAGCAGCTGACTATGATTTGCCTTGTGCTCTAGCAGAGGCATGATTTTGCCAGCTGCAGATAGTTTCTGAGATTATGTGAAATTTGAAATTCTGGGCATTTTTTAGAGGATATATACACGATAGGGCCCCAAGGGACATGGTGGGTGGTTGTTAGTTGGTTGTTGACCCGTTGTTGGTCATGGTTTGTTAAGTAGTTATGTGCAGAGAAGAAACAACAAGAAGAAATTAGATAAAGTGATGGCCACAATCAAACTTGCCCCAAGGAACTCTATACCCTTAATGAGCAGAAAGTAGTCTAAGGATAATATTGCCCCATTTTCTGACCCTTGAGTCTATTCAGGGATCTCTTTCCTCTTTATCCTTTTTTTTCCTCTCTCCCTTATCTAGTTTTAGGGGATCAGAAGGGTGGGGGAAAAGATGGAAGAAAGAAGAACCCACAAAGTAGCAAAGATAGAAAAACATGAAAGGGGGAGAAGTGGAACTAATTGCAAGGGCTGTCTGGAGATGAAGCATGGCAGCTTCTACTGTCCCTTGTTAATCAGCATCTTAAAATTAAAACAAACGTAATTTTCCATCAGGTGAGCAAACAACACAGGGAGCAGGTGAGTGATTATCCATCTGAAATTACTGTTCTTGCAGCTGGCTCACTGTTAGGTGTCTAAGTAAAATGGCTGTGATTGTTTTTATTTCTTTATTGTGTATATGGGGTGTGTAGTGTGACTGTGTTGTTCATGTGTGTGAACACAAAAATGTCTGTGGAGTGCACCTGTGGAGGTCAGAGAACAACCTTGGGTACTGGTTGGTCTTCAACGCTCACCTTGTTTAAGACTGTCTTTGCTGTTAATCACTGTAAATGCCAGGCTAGCTGGCCTGCAAGCTCCAGAGATGCTCCTGTCTCTGCCTCCCTTCTCCTCCTAGGAGCACTGAATGACAGATATATGCTACTACACCTGGATTTACTTGAGTTCTTCCAATTCTAACTCAGATTCTCACATTTATACAACTCATGATTTGTCCACTGAGCCATCTCTCCAGTCCCTGGGGTTGTTTTTGCATGTTAAACAGCATAATTGTAGGTGTTTATTATTAACACATGCAGCAAGAAATTGGGTCATTTCTGTCATACTATACAAATTAAGGTTAAAAAAAAACAAAACCTTCACTGATGACTTTTATCCAGGAGGCTGTTTCAGTTAAGAGGTTAGGATAGAGACAGCGCGAGAGCAGCAGTGCTAACAGAGCCAGGGCTGGAGCTCAGAGAAGATCTAGGCTGGCAAGTATCAAAGCGTAAGTCTGGCCAACAGCATCAGCATCAGGTGTCAAGATAAGGTGTGGCCAACAGCATCAGCAGCATTTTCACAGAGCAGGTCCACAGCATGTCTTCTGAGTCAGATGCTCTGAGGTGAGGTTCAATGATCCAAATATTTAAACCAACATTTTAGGGAGAGTGGTGATGCTTTAATGTGTATCCACACAAACAAGTGTTCCTTACAATGGGCAAGGCTCTGCCCTACCCTCGTAAACTTACAATCTGTACTGGAGGTGAAGCTGGAGCGTGACATTTCTGAGTAGCTCCCAAGAAATGCTGGTACTGCTGACCAGGGACCATTGCTTGAAAATCCCCACTTTAGTCTAATCCTTAAATTGTACACACAAGGAAGCAGACTAACAGAGATCATATAAGATACAAGGCTGGGGTTACACTGCCTCGAACAGCTGGACCTAGAGGCCAGAACTGCCAATAGCTATACACAGTTGTTTGTTATTACATGGTGATTTTCAGTAGTAATAAAAAGAGAGATCAGTTTTAGCCAAGGGACCTGGAGGCCTCCAGCTGACAGTAATTCTGCATGTCAGGGCCATATTCTTGGATACAGTTCTGGAATTTGGATAATGGGAGCACTGTCAAATTTTAAATAGTTTCCTCCTTTCTCTCATTGTTACCCAGAACTTAATTGCTTTTGATACTTACTGTCACTAATTCCAATAACTGATTATAACACATTCATTAGCTATAATCATTTAGCTCCAAGCAATAAAATTACCTTTAACATCTTATTCCAAGCGATGGGGATCAAATCTCCTTTGTGCATGTAAGTGAGAGCTCTGCTACCAAGCTAGGTCCCCAGCACTTTGTCCTTCATTTGTTCTGAAGAAAGCAACGATGGAGTGAAGCAAAGTGCCGTATTAAAGCCAGGGTAGGCAGCCGCTGGTTAGAAGGGAGGCTGAGTGCAGACAGGACATTTCCTTTTTGAACTTGTTAAAGAGGTGGTGATGATGGCCAATATCTCCCATTGTTTCCTTTACACCTCCCATTGAAAAAATGATGTTTACCCTCTCTCATTTCATCCTTACAAGCCCATGAGGCACTCAATTTTATTCTTACTCACTCAATGAGAAAGCCAAAGCAGGACAACACTAAAATAACTTGCTAAAATAACTTCATCAAATAAAAATGTAGCGTGTCCAGGACCCAAGGTCAGATCAAGATCAAAGTTTGTACTTGTCAGGGCTAAAGCTTCTACTACAAATTGTCATGCTATATTAAGCATGGATTCAGGGTTTACAAGGCAGATCTAAATGTCAGTAGGAATACAGTTCTTTGAGGCAAAGTTGTAGATTTCCACTCAGTTGTAGTAAATAATACAGTGAGATCATAGACAGACCTTATCCAGTGTCCTTCAATGGGAAGATGATAGAATTTACACCATAATAGCAACTTACTACAACTTACTCAGAGCTGCCCAGTGTGTTGAAAATATTGTCTTAAAAACTAGCAAGGTTAATAAATCTTCTATACCTTCTACAGTCTTCTCACCAGCAGACTCTCCCTGTGCTCTCTAACAGACTGTTGGATGAACATGGGAATGAAAGGAAAAGCAAGCAATAAAGATTGGGAAAGAGGACTTGGTAGCTACACAAGAACCACAGAGCAGATGAAGTATTTTCTTCTGCAGGCTGTGAACTAAGGTAACTGCTCTGAGTGCCAGTCACTAGGGCAGATGAAGCATTATGAAGACACATAAAAGTTCTATGTGTTTTGAACAATGTGATCCTGAGTTCTGTCCTACTCAGCCTTTTGGTGGCATGCTACAAAGGGTAATTACACGGAAGAAGGCAGCTTCCCAAAGTACTTTACTAAAAACTAAAAGCAATCAAATTCCCTGCACTCCATCAAAGAGTAACCAGTCTCCACATGTCTTGTCATGTGAACATATCAAAATTTTAGATAGCATTTTTCTTTCTTGAAATTGTAACTTCCCTGTATATATTGAGATATTCTTTAATTATTCTATAGATAAAGAGAAAGAAATGACTTTATGGATGCAGAGAATAAAGCTTGGTGTAGCCAAAATAAATCTCAGCGTGAAAACGTCATTATTTTTACTGCTTTGGAGAAAAGCACTAATTGGCAGGGCATCTAGTGAGTTAAGGAGAAAGAAGGATCTCATCTCAGGTCAAGCTTAGTGCATGCAGGAAGGAACAAACGACTCCCAAGCACAACTGAGTCCCTGTCCTACACTTCTGCAACCCCAGACCGACACATTTCCCTTTTTAGAGAAAGTAGAGAACACATTCTCCATCATACAGGCTGTGTGCCTAGAAATTTTAATTGGTGGGGTGTTCCTCCATCATTCAGGAAGGAAGACAGCAGCAGATGCATGTGAAACACTTGGGTCCACTCCCTTCCAAATACGTGAAATAGCATTGCTATGTCAAGACTCATGCCTTTGTTTTCCCTGTGCTAAGTTGTTGACGATGCCATTTCTTGCCATCTGCCCCCAGCTTCATTAAAGATACATGAATGGGCTAAGTCTCGCCTGATAGCTTGTGAGGGACAGGTGCTATTGTTTGTCCCTGAAGACTTGCACTAAAGATCTGACTCAGAATACTTGAGAAAGAGCATCTGTAGCAGTCAGTCAGAGCAACTTGGCAGAGAGCTGGCTGTGTGCTAATATGCAAACAGAGTGACACTCAGGGGGCCTCATTTTCTCTTTCATGAAGATGGTTCCACTTTTTTTTAGTGATATGCAATAAGTATTTGGATTGAAAAAATCATGTACATATTAATGTCTGTGCTTGAGTTAAAGACTGGGCAAGTCAGGGTTTTGTTTTGTTTTGTTCTGTTTTTTATAATTTATTTCTAGAAAATAATTCCTGGTATGGTTTAATTGGAGAAAATCTTTTGAAATGTTGGAAAAGAAAATCTCCAATGTGTGTACACCATGATGGAAAGAAAGAGAAAGGTGGGGGGGAGACAACAGAGACTGAGCCAGAGACAGAGGAACCGAGGCAGAACTAGCGCACAGACAGTGGAGAGGGGTCAGTCTCCCTAATCACCACACTTGGCATTGCCGAGGACAGCTGAGTCTCCTGTATACTGTATCATTATCATGGTAAAACTGCAGCATCTGGGGGAATGGATAAAAGGCCCAAGAACTTATATGAAGAGCTTTAAAGTGCAGACAGGAGTTCCCTCTCTGCCAAAAAGCACATATCAAACTATAATACTTGAGCAGTTAATTTTGAGGGATTATGAAGGAAAAGGTCTCATTTGGTAGTGTCTATTTTTCCCTCAATAGAAACTTTTTCTGTGGCAAATGTTCTGCTAAGTATATGTAACACTAGATGACTCTGCTCTGTCCTTTCTTAGGAAGTCCACACAGAGTCCTCTTGGTTGACCACAGCCCTCATCTCCTAAGCTCTTCAGTTCACTTGCCATGTCTTTCTAGGTACATGCAAAGCCCCTGAGTGGTCAGTATCATTTATATTTTAATCTGCCCCATTACTCTCAACAAAGGGATAAGAACATAATGAACATCGTGTAATAACTGACCAGTGGCTCAGAACAAGACCAGGAATTTCCACATTGTAGTAACATTGTGCTTATACCTGCAAAGGGTAGGAAAATGTCAAAGCACATTTTGAGATAACCTTGTTTGCATTTGCTTGCTATATCTAGCAATCTCTAGCTGACTGCAGTTAAAAAGTAATCAAAGGGAAATCCTGGCAGGAACAAGTTTGCAATACACATCTCCTAGAGAATTTGTACACAAAATCCCATTAAGAGTCAATGAATGTACACTGGGTAGACACTGCAGCCCATTCACAAAAGGATGTTTGGTTCCTGTTTGTTGTTGGGGGCAGGGTGGTATTTTATTAGCCAATTCATTCTGGCCATCTCTCCTTTTCCTCTCCTTTCATCTATTCTCTCTCCCGTTTCTCCTCCTCTTCTCAGCTTTCTTGTGTACCAGTAGGATAATAGACAAGATAGTTTGTGGTCATTGTTCATTGTTTTTTATAGTTTAAAGAATTATAATATAAAATTTTATAATTATAATTATGAAATTTTTATATAATTCCGTGTCCCCCAGAATTTTCCAAATTCTTACTCATTAGCCATGAAGATTCCCCCCAAAGGTAGAACCAACTAAATATATTATAGTTTAAAAGCATCCTTTACAAAACTCAACTTTTTACTCCAGTCATCTACTTCTGCAATCAAATTAACAAAGAGCTAGCTTTATATTGTATGGACACCATTTGTCCTATTTGCTTTCTGTTGCTGTGATAGGAACCATGGCAGAAAGGAACCAGGAGGAATGGGCTTATCTGACTTACTCATCCCAAGCACAGTCCCTCAATGAGGGATGGCCCGACAAGAACTCAAGTCAGAACCTTGAGGTAGGAACTGAGGCAGAGATCATGGAGGAATGCTTCATATTGACTTGATCCTCGTAGCTTACTTAGCCTGTTTCCTAATTCCGTCCATGACCACAGTGAGCTGTGTCCTCCTCCATCAGTCATTGTTCAAGAAGGTGCCCACAGACTTACCTACACAGCACTCTGAGGGAGGCAGTTCCTCACTGGCTTTCCCTCTCTCAAGATATCTCTAGCTGGTGTCAAGGTGACAAGCTAAGCAGCACACTATTCCATACATTACATATATGTCAACAAGAAGTTAATCTAAGAGAGCAGCTACAACACTAATTTCTCTTTCCTAATCAGACCGTTACATAGCGAAACATTTGAAATATTTATAGAAGAAACAAAAGACACAGCTTGTCCCCAGCTTCTTGTTGTCCCTACACCATTATCATGAGTGAATGAAGTAAGCAAAATCAAATCAATTGCTCAATTGTCCTTAAGACAGTCATTCAAACCCCTCCTAGCCCAGCTCTCTTTGCTTTCTTCTTTGACTATTCAGCAGAGAAGGAGCCTTTGAGAGGAAGAGCACAGCAGCTGTGGGGCAATGGGCACAAACCCTACACCACTTCTCTAGATCCACCCCAAAGAGTAAGACAGTTTTTAACACCTCTTCATTCTCACTACATACTGTATACTCCAGCCCCAGTAGCCTTTTAAGTGGGCTGACATCTTATTAATCTACCAGATGCCAATAATGAAGATTATTCATTTAATTCTCATTTGTCTATATATGTTCTAAGTTTGGAACTTTTAAAGAAAACAACATGGGTTTGACACTAACACATACTTTCTATGATCCCTTATTTGTTCCTCATTCCTTATGCTATAAAATGAAGAGCTGACACACAGCCACTCAGTTACTCTTGGGAGGCACATTACTTCCTGAAGAAGGAGGCAGTGTCTATCTTAATTCAATTCTTCAAAAAACATGTATTGTGTCTCTATCACTGCATGGCTGGTAGCTAGGTACTAGAGATATAAAGTGTCTATGGCCTCACTTCATTATAAAGTACTATTTAGTTAGTCTTCACTATACCCTAATATAAGTCCTCCTGTCTGTCAGATTGCTTTGGAATAACTTTAACCAAGCAAGAAAGAATTTGCTTAAGGAGAAAATCAAATTATGGCCCAAAAATTCCATGATCTTTCCATGGTGTATACACCAGAAAAAAAACCAAGAATGTTTATGAGGATATAAGTCAGATCATTTTCTAAAAAAGATGATAAATGTTAATTAAATGTGCTTAAGTTTCCTTACTATGTTTTAAGAAACTCTCACCAGGAGGGATGTAGAATATCCTGGCCATAAAGAAATTAATAAAACATGTTATGCAAAAGTAAAATTTATGATTCATTTGGAATTAGATATCTACCACCTTTTCAATCCATACAAATGCATAATCTTGTCAATTAAATATTATTGTTAAGGTCTAGTAGTATGTTAAAATCACTTTAAAGTGCGACTAAGGAAAATTCATGTGTGTTTATTACTCCTCAAGGGTCTATTAGTGGGCATTTTATTCAGATCCGTGCTGTAAAATCTGCATAAAGTCAGCATATTGTTATCCCCATGTGTGCATTTGTTTGGTTAAAGCAGAACAGCAAATCTCAATTTTTGCAACTTCTGGAAAAGTCAAGAGAACTAAAACAGTCTTAATTTTAATCAGATACAAACAGTTATCACTACAGAAGTGAAGAGTTGACTATTATGCAAATAGTCACAGTTAGTGGTCACCAGGCCATCACAGAAGACCGAGCTAGTCAATTACTTTGGATATTTCCAAAGACTAGTGAAGATGAATGGCCTATGCTAGCCTGTCTTTGGTCTGGAGAAGTAGGAAGCATTTTAGAGACTGATGATTGTTGTTCTTAAGTGGAAACCTCATTAAATACACAATGATCAGAGTGTTTTGCCAAGATAAAAATTATTTCTTTTTCATATTTTGTATGAACACCATCTAAGTACATAAGTAAAGAATGTGGTGTTCCAGTCTCTGTAGCACCCACATCCAGATATAAACCTTTCATAAACTTTTGACCTGTAATGAAGGCAAACTGTGTTTGACTCCTGAACTGTTTTATAGAAGCATATTCTGCTAGCAATGACCACAGTTCAATTATTAAATTCTTCGTCGAGAAATGCAGGTTTATATTTGGAACTACAGGTCTTGTTAAAGTTCTGTTCAAGCACCTTAAAGGCATGAGCATTGTGCTCACTAGGCTCAATAAGAGGCCTTGCACAGACTAGGTGCTCGGGAATTCGAGACAGATGTATCCAAAGCTTGTATTTGACTGAAAAGCTAATCCAAGGCAGTGCTGAAGATTTTTATCTGCTTGATTAAGTCAAAGTCCTCATATCTGCAAGCCTCACACGAAGGTAACAAGAGGAGAAACCTCCAAACACAAATCACCCTGGTGCACTTGAGTTTGGCTATGCCAGAATCTAGCTTCCAGGTTTGCTATTTAGTAAGAAAAAATTAAAATTGATTTAATTGATTTATTAAGATTTTTTTCTAGTTTTATCAGTTGAAATTCCTCTTTACTATAATTTGTAGATGATGCTAAGAGCCGTCACCAACTGCATCATTCCTGCCTAAAAGGATGAGATATTCTCAACAGAGCCAGAAGTATAATATTCTAAAGTAATGATTTAAAAAAAAGTTTTTATGCCATCTTGGGCTGGCTATACAATTCACATTCTAGAAGAAAATTTAAGCTTCAACTAACTCAGAGAACAAAAGCTGTTCCTTCTCAAGCAAGGCCTGAGGAAGACACTGTGCAGGATGTAAAGAGAACATAAGGTTTCTATGTCATCAATGGCTGACATGTAGACAGTCTTAGGAGAGAACAGTGGGAGGCCCTCTGCATACTGTGTGTGGTCGAAGGGCAAGCAGGTGACAGTCAGAGAGTGGGTACTGAGGGCAGGCATAAACAGTAACTGTCACCACAAGCCTGGTGGCCCTCAAATTTGTCATCTACTATATACACCAAGCTTTAAACAAAAAACCCCGTTCACTGTGATGCCATCCTGGAGCATTATGTCCAACCCCTACTGTACTTTTAGCACATACACCACACATATGCATACAGTCACAACATACACAGAAATACACAGCATATACACGCAAAGCGTACTTACATAATACACACCATATCACACAAAAAAGCCACATGTGTACAACACATACTAAACACACACCATACACATACACACAAATGCATACATATATCATATACATATATTCACATAACACAACAAACGTAAAAATACACTGCATAGATGTAGACCCTACACATTCACACACAATAGACACAGGGTCACGTACACACCATACATACTCAAAAACATCACACAGCATTCTTTATACACCACATCCACATCCACACACAACATAAACATGTTCACACACATACCACATATACATACATACAATATACTCTCATACATCACACACACTCACATACAATACACACATGCTCACTCACACACACATATAATATGCACATGCTCATTCATACACATGCCACATACATAAAACATGCAATCAACATACTCTCATATACCATACATACACACATCATAAACACACAGATGCACACACACAAAGGACACACTCTCACACATATTCATTATCATACACATATATAAACTCCCACACACAATCCTACAGCTGCTATCCAAGCTTGGTGAACACGTCAGTTATTGGGCCAGCAGGACGATGATGTGGAAGGCAGGAAGGACAGTGGATGTTCAGATGCTTATCAACTAGCAAGAGAGGACAAGAGAGTGGGAAAATACACAGTGAAGTGAGCTGAGAGAAAAGTGACTCTGGGCAGTGGCCCTGGGCTTGGAGGTACAAAGGCACTAAGGCAGCAATAATGTCAGGGAGGGGCGGTGAGTCCAGAATACAGTTAGCAGAGAGAGGAAAGGAGAGGCTAGAAAGTCACAGATACATCGAATCCTCTAGGGTAGTGAAGAGCTCAGGAAGGAAGTTGGCTTTTTTTTTCTCCCTGAGAGTGAGGCACAGTCCCTGGGAGGGCTTGAAGAGAAAGTAGTGACTTGAGATCTAATTTAAGCTTATCACAGTGCAAACTGAAAATGGAAACCCACTTAGAAACTGCCTCAGTGGTCCACAACCAGGGGTGATGTGGGCCTATTTCACTCTTGCATAACTTCTCTGTTCAAGCAGAAGGAAACATGTGGCAGACATCACAATAGGCTGCAGGGACTATCTCCAGATGTGCAGAAGAAGAGGGGATGTGATGTTGGCTGAGCCATGCTCTCCTGTGGTGGTCTCCTAAGAAGCCACGGTGCATCCTTGGAGATGAAGGTGCGCCCCTTTGAACCCTGCTTCTCCTTCATGCTGCACCTGAGGTAAACAGATCTTCCAAACTGGATGGAACCTGCTGTGCCACAGGAACTTTCTCCTACCTACTATGTCCCTTACCAAAATTTTAGGCAATGGAGAAAGTTACTGACAGAAACTAAATAAAATTCTGAATTCAGTTTCTTTGTAGAAAATAAATATTCAAAAACACTTAAAGGTAACTACAACCTTTTATGGGAAAATAATAAAGATCCCAATGACAGAATTTAATAAATGCAAACTGGCTCAAATATTGGTTGAATAAAACTTCTTTACATATATATATATATATATATATATATATATATATATATATATATATATATATATATATATAT
>CM052703.1:81136563-81161108 GCA_028551405.1 Uromys caudimaculatus | reverse complement strand
CTCCCAGTGCTCCTGGAGGCTGGACCACCAACCAAAGAATACACATGGAGGGACCCAGGGTTCGGACCACATATGTGGCAGAGGAGGGCCTTGTTTGCCATCAGGGGGAGGAGAGGCCCTTGGGCCTGAGGGTGTTAGAGGCCCCATTAAAGGGGAATGCCAAGGTGGGAATATGGGAGTGGTTGGGCAGGTGGGTGGGAGGTGGAATTCCCTCATAGAGGCGGGGATGGGGAGGGGATGGGGGTTTCCAAAGAGGAGACCCAGAAAAGGGGAAACATTGGAAATGTAAATAAAGTATCAAGAAAAAAAATAATTAAAAAAAAAAATCACATTGGCAACTGAAACTACTCTTTAGCATGATTGCTTGAGCCAAAACCTCTTACTAAGAACTTGTCTGGAAGGGGTGAAAACATATGAAAGCGCTTGGCAGAAAGGGACATGAAGATTGCCACAGGACAAGGCTTGTGCATAATAGGACTCTGTCTAAAGAGGAAAAAAGAACAAAACAAGCTAAGTGTGGCACATGCCTATAATTCCAGTAGCTCTGAGGCAGAAACAGGATAGCCTACAAATCTGAGGCCAACCCAGTTTACACAGCAAGTTCTAAGGCAGCCAGAGCTACAGAAAAGACTTCATTTCTAGAATGAAGGGGGTGAGAAAGAGAGGGAGAGAGAGAAAGGGGAGAGAAGGAGAGGGGGAGGACAAGAGGGAGGGAGAGAGAGAGGGAAAGAGAGGGAGGGAGAGGAAGAGAGGGAGGGAGAGGAAGAGAGGGAGGGAGAGGAAGAGAGGGAGGGAGAGGGAGAGAAGAGGGAGAGAGAAAGAGGGGGAGAGAAAAAGAGTGAGAGAGAAAAAGGAAAAGAGAGAGGGAGAAAGAAAGAGGGACAGAGAAAGAGGGAGAAGAGAGGAGAGGGAGGAGAAAGGGAGGGAGAGAGAAAAAGAGGGAGGGAGGGAGAGCGAGAGACAGAGAGATGGATTTTAAGATTTCCTTCCTTCTGTATTTTGATGCATTGTTTTTTTTTTACTTAAGCACAATGTTGCATTCCCTTTGATGACAATTCTTGATGGAAACTTAAATAAGGAATGCACATCACAGGTTTAAAAATATGCCCATATAAAATCATCCCTAAACTTCTGAACCATTAAAAGAACCTTGCTGGACAGGTTTGTCCTAATCATGAGATGTTAAGGGACTAGATGGCTAAGTGTAGCAGAACACCTAGGAAAAGAACATGAGGAAGCAAAGATGCCTTCTCGTAGGGAGCGACATCCATGGCTGCAGTTTGACTTCACTGCTGCCATTCTGTTCTTTGCTTCAGCAAAAGGAGACTCCAAAGCTGGAAGTTCAGCTTGCCTTGGAATACTGTGTGAAAGCCTCAATGGCAAAAACCTCCTTGCAAAATGAAATTGCTATGAAAACTTTAATCCATGAAAAAAATGTATGTGAGAAAACGTGCATCTCTGTGTCTACTTGTGCTTCTTGTGCTTTGCCTTGGCTCTTTTTCTTCTGTTCATTTTGTGGTAACACAGGAGTTGGAGAGGTCTGCATGGAATCGGGGGAGGGAAAATTGTAATCAGAAAATATTGTATGAAGAAACTTTTTCAACAAAATAGAAAAAGCTTTCATACATATATTTTCATTTTTCTTTTGTGTAGATATGCATGTGTTTGTGTGTATGTACACACGTGAGAGTATATGTACATAATGTGTTTGCATGCATGTAGAAGTCAGAAATCAAACTTCAGGTGTCTTCTTATATCACTCTTCACATTATTTTTGAGACAAGTTCTCTGACCAAACCTGGAGATCACTAGATTGGCGAAACTGACTGACTGGCAAGGACCCACAGATCTACCTACCTCTGCACACAAGTCCCCAACCCCCTGAGCTAGGGTGATATGCATGTACAGTACCTGGCTTTTTAGGTGGATGCTGGGGGTCTGAACTCAGGTTCTTATGCTCTGAGACCCATATGTTCATTTGTGGAAATTACTTTAAATTGAAATTCCAGGTGACTACTGAAAAGTAGAGGATTTAGATTGCTAAACAAGCCAATATAAATATAAGGGCTGAGCTATCAGTACCCTAACATTAGGTACTACTGGTGTAGAAAATGGTGCTTATTATTCCATACAATCATTTAGAGAGAGGTTATTTTCAAATCAAGACTATCAGGTTATACAAGTCATTTTAAGCCATATAAATTTCTATAGGTACCAAAGTGAAACAAAGACAGAGATTCTTGCTCTGCTACTGCACCCCTTCAACAAAAGGTCAGGAAAGAGAAAGCAAAGACGTTTATTTAGGTGGTTATTTATCTCTGACCTACACTGTTTCTGCCCACTACTTCTCCAGTAACTAAAGGCAAATCATGCTTTTGTTAAAAACTGGAGTCCAGGAGAAGCACACACAGACATGCCCACATGGCTATTATAGAACTGACTCAACACAATGACCCAGTACATCTGTGTCTCCAGCTGCAGTGCTTATGGCAAAAGCCTCAATCCTCAAATTTACGTTTCTGACATCAGGTAGTTTTGGTTACAACTTGAACCCCTAAATATTTACCTGTCAATGTGTGAGCATATACTGACCAGAGTCTTGTTATCAAGTCCACAATTATTTGGAATCATGATCAAAGCCAAGGGCAAATGTTTTTTAAATGTACATTAACATTTTCCCAAGTCAATGACACAAAGACTGGCTTTCATTCTCTTTAGCCTTTTTAATTTAAGTTTAAAATATAAGCCCTTGTTGGGTCCTTCAATGCCACACTACGGCTGCAGTTTCCATGGTAGAATAAGGGTTGAGTGTGCATGGAAATTATCAGCCAATAACAATAGGTCTTTGTCCAGCTGTGACTACTTCCCTCCTCTACAGCTAGTCCTTATCTGGCTCAGGAAATGCCTGTTTTAACTGACAGGTAGGAGATTAAATCTACAGCTGCTGCAACACAATCTCAGCTCTGTTAGATGGGCTTTCATTGGAAAGCACTACAAACACGTAATTTGTTTACGTTGTACCAGCAATCTCTGACAAAGCAGACTGTCTAGCTGAGACAAATGTGGTTAAACCCATTTATTGTATTATTTCTGCTACACAGAACAAGCTCTTAAAACGCAGGAACTAGACAAGGCACAAGGCTCTCGCTGTCTAAAGAAATCAAGACTAGAGACTCCTTGCTACACTGGCCTTTTACACGGAAGGCACAGTCTCCCCTGAAAAGCGTTGATTCCGGTTTCTCTTTTAAGTGGGTGGCTCGATTACATTTCTGCTTTCAGTTTCTGAGTTTCTTTTGTTCCTTACCAGCATAAACACACGTGAAATCCTGCATCCAAACATCTTTAAACTCAAGAACACGATGAATATTTACAGCAAGTGCTGTGGCACCTCCTCCAAAAATATCCATAATGATAAGTGCTGTTGACAAATGTTTATTACAAATTCTGATCATGTTATTTGATTTCTTTATTTCATTTAATGAAAAAGACAACTTCATAACTTGCAAAGGCTACGAATAGCATTTCCTTCAAGTTAAGTGGTCCTGCAAAGAGGTTCGTAACTGTGAAAATGTTAGAGGAGAATCCTAACAACAGGACAGAAAAGGGTGCTGCCCTCATCTCATTATGACCTCACTGCCCTGTGCTGAAAATGACGAGTAGCTAGAATAATAACGAATCTCAACTAGAAATGCAAAATAATTTTGCTTTTCTAACACAACGTCTCTTCTTCATATTTACACTTTATATAGAAAGTCTACCTACTCAGCTCTATCTAGTACTCAGAATATGATTATGCACAAACTGTTACATTAGTAATAGCTGCAGTTTAAACTTTACATACACATATACATACACGTGCGTGTCCAAAGAGAGATAATCAGTGTGACCAGACAGCAGATGGTATGTAATTTAATTTTTAAAATAGGAAAACAGATGCTATAATTCAAACTTGCCTGAAGAATTAGGAAGACTGGTGTAATAGACAAAAGGATTATAGAACTGTACCGAAGCAGTCAAGGGCTCACACTAATATGTCATTTCTCTTTAAAATCATACTCCATTTTGCCTTAATCATCACCATAAAACAGAAGAGTGAGAGGAGAATCTTCCAAGTTAAAATGCTTGAAAACCTGAGTTAGTCTTAAAATGCACCAAGTATGCAATGAACTCGCTGAATCCATGGGGTCTCCCTCCAACAGGATGGATAATGAGGAGAATCCATAACAGACATAAACAAACCCAGAAAGATGTCTAGACCCCGCATCATTACGTATGATATATGCTCAAGATAGATGGGCAGACATTTGAATGTTCAAGTTCAAACTTGGCTTCTATTAGACTGATTCAGTCACAGCATGGGGTTTTTTTAATAAACAAACCTCAATGTTAGAAAATATTGGGGACTCAAATCATGTATTATGCCACAGCTAGTTAAAGGTGTGGTGTTCTAATGTCTTGTATTCCTTGAAGCTTTCTTACAACAAACTATAAATAATAATAAAGGAAAACCATAGCATATAAAACACACAGAAGTCTTAAGACTCTTGTCTCGCATGTTCGGAACAGCCTTCGCAATGCTGGCATTTCAACAACGGGCAAGAAAGAATTTGTATTTCCCATTAAAATTAGAAATGGCTTTAACTTGTGGGCATTGGTTTTCATTTTCCATTATTAAAGATGTGGAATACACCCACATAAAATATGTAATGGTAATTATTTATCTTACTCCAGTAAGTTCCTTGCCAGGCTGATGTGCACAGCATACATACAAACAATACAAAAATAATCATAGAGTCATCCAGTCTTAAAAGGCTAGAAGTGTTTTTAGAAAAACATTTTTCAGTATAGTCCTCTTAATAAGCATAGACATGATAAGACCCAGAGACCTTGTATGTCAAGGTCTCAAAACCTGAGGTCAAAACCCAAACTGAAGGCCGGTCTGTTTCCATTGCTACTCAAAACAATAGAAAATGCAGTTTTTAGGGATGAAAAGAAATTATAGTCCCATGATTCTCACACCGACAAGGTAGCACTCCTGTGCTTTTGCAGAACTGTGTTTGCCCACATCTGCTTTCATGATGCCAGTGGCCACATATGACAAAGACTAGAAGGATGTGGGATGCTTTGGCTTGGTGATGGCATTATCAGGTAAAGACCATACAGTTGTTAAAGCTGCTGAAATCCAATTTCAGGGATTTTCAATTCCACTTTTAACATAAAACCTAAAAGCAGCCTCCCTTTTCTTCTCCCAACTTTACTCTGAGTTCTTTAGCACAAGTCCACACATGGGAAGAGAATGAGGACAAATGTCACTTTGTCTAAAGGGAATTTTGCCAACATGGCTACTAGGCTACACTGGGAATTACCTTTTTTCCTTTTACCTGCCCCACCAATGTTTATGCCTATAGCATATATTCAAATTAGTCATGCATTATCATTTTACAAAATACATGAAACCACTAATTCTGAGAGCAGAATTCAGATTTCTTACTATATACAGAGATTTCCAAAAACAGTTTAGTAAAATATAAATTGTGTGTGTGTGTGTGTGTGTGTGTGTGTGGTGTACTCCTGAAGTTGTTATAAATGCCTACACATGAGCAGGCTAAGTAGAATATAGTATATAAAAAGAACAATATATTATACCTAAATACAGTATGGAGAATGTAAGGTTGGTTTAGCATTTGAAAACCAATCAATGTAATTTGTTATAATAAAACTAAAACAATGATTATGTTAATAATAGAGAAGAATTTTTAATTAGAATCTATTTATGGTTTTAAAAAAGAAAACTTTCAACAAACTCAACTTGAAGGAAAGTCCTCCACAATCATTCTTGTTATTTGATAAACCAGCATTTGCTGAAAATAAATGAAATTCACACAGTGTGGAAAAGATGATCATGACCATAGAAGGAATCAAAACATTATAAAAAGCAAAGAACTAACAAGCAAAGAATTAGCAGTCAACACACAGGGTTAAACAAAAGAAGATCAGCTTCTTTTCTATATAGTGGCAATGAACAACTAAATTTTTTTTGAAAATTCCATATATTCTCGCATAAAAAGGAGTGAGATAACTTTAACCAAAAACTACAAGACTTCAATGCTGATAGAATATACGACACTGAAAGCACAAATCACAGCCTGAGAACCAAGCAAACAAAACTGTGCTATTATTCAACACTGGCCAAGGGTGGAGAGTTCTGGCATTTTTAACACTCAAAAGAAATACTTACGCCAAGTAATGGAGATGCTGTGGTCATTTCACTATATTGAGCACATAAACATAGAAAATTATAAAGGAAAGATATAAAACACCATAGCAAGAAAGAAACTAATATATTCGTCGAATAGAAGAGTTATACTGTTAAGATAGCAATTCTCTTCATATTGACTCATCAAATACAGTATAAATGAAAATTCAGCTGTAGGTAAGCATAAAGCTCAATAGTAAAGTGTTTGCCTGGCATGCCCTTGGTTCTGTAATCAATATCAGCACCACAAAACAGATAGATAGATAGATAGATAGATAGATAGATAGATAGATAGATAGATAGATAGAACATACAAATGTACAAACAGATACATAGATACATGGATGATATAGAGAAAAGATACATATATAGATAGAAGATACAGACAGACAGACAGACAGATACATAGATACATACATACATATACATAGATACATAGGTGATATAGATAGGAGATAGATAGATAGATAGATAGATAGATAGATAGATAGATAGATAGAATAAGTACATAGAGAGATGATAGATATAAATAATTGGTATATGAATAAAAGACAGTATGTGGTAAATAGACTAAAATACAACTGAACAATCATGTCAAGGCAATTTAAAGAAGAAAGGATAGTTTCTTTAAATGAAATTTTGTTAGAAATAGATACCAGCATGAATAAGATTATCTATTCATCTTACATTACACACAAAGTTTAATTCAAATGGATCAATATCTAACATAAAAGTTAAAGTTAGAAAACGTCAAGACAAAAATTTAGGAAAAGGCTTTGTGACATTGTATTAGACAAATAATTAAAATCTGTGCACATAATGAAGCTAAAAAGAAAAAACACACATCAACCAAAATATGAACTTTGAAATTGACATAAAAAAATAGACTTCATTCAACCAAACAAAATTCAATGAAACTTGAAAATACACAATTTAAACCACAAGTCACAAGCTGGGAAAAAGATTTGCAAAATAAATTGTGTGTGTGTGTGTGTGTGTGTGTGTGTGTGTGTGTGTGTGTGTTTGTGTGTGTGTGTGTGTTTGTGTGTGTGTGTGTGTAAATATATGTGTGCATCTGGATCTGTGTTTGTAGGTGTATGTACATGTTGTATGTAGCTACCATTTTTGTGTATGCATGTGCATGTTTATGTGCGTGTATGTGTGAGTGTATTTGTGTGTTCTGCAGTGGGGTGGTAGCTGTATGTGACCTGAGAATCACAGAAGCATGTTTTAAAGAGCAGCAGATCAGATTCCAAAGAATCACAATGCGTCTACCCCACCACCCTTTAAAGGGCTCCTATAAAGGTATTTAGAGGAGAGGTTCACAAAACAAAGACCAAGGTTTTCACTGAACTGTCTACAGAGGGTTAGCAGTAGAGATTCTAAATTACCTTATCAGACACAAAAGTAAGAGGGGCAGACTGAAGACGTAATGACAGATGCTAATCTGAATCTTATGACACTATAATGATATTATGGTATCATTACCCTGCTTTAAGCCACTGTGGTAATTACATGGGTGATGATAATAACGATAATGTGATATTACTAATGAAAGCCACACCAATCCAGCATCTGCAACATGTCAGGTGCTTTTCTATGGGCTTCATGTGAACTAACACATGTAATTCTCAAAACATGTAGATAAGGTAGGTACCGCCATTCCCTTTACTTTACAGATGAGCATTGAAAGGTCAGGCAGGATTTAAATTCAGGCTCTGGAGTCACACTCCTAGCTTAGTGTGCCTTATGTGTACATCTGCTTCAAGGCTGCAGCCCTGGGTCACAGTGCAGGGCTAAGGCTAGGAGGAAAGGACAAAGTCGGGGAAAGCAGAGGGTGCTAAGACTTTGGAGATGCCATAGAGAGCATGTGCACTGTGCTACCACAGCAGGGAAGTGCACCATGCCGCAGGCCAGGAGCGATGCTCTTCAACACACAGTGACTGTGCTGGCTTTTCCTTGGTTACATCCATGTGTTCAGAGTCACTGGCTCTGTGCTCTCACCTCCTGCTGCCTATGGAAAACTTGCAAATATTGAAAAGCATGTGTCTTGGAAGATAAATATACTCAGAAATATTGAAAAGCATATATCTTGGAAGATAAAAATAATTCTGTTGCCATATTAATCAGAAGTAAAATTTCTATAATGTTAAAGGATTGAATGAAGTATTTTTGCTTATCTGGGGGGGGGGGGACATGTGGCTCTGAGAAATATCAAGGAGCAAAGGCTGGAAAGAGACCAATGTTCCCATCTGCAAAATCTATGCTACACCCCTGCATGCTCCTACCATCTTAGATTTGAACCAGAAGATCTTGACTTCCTTAGAAATAAATGAGAAAATTATATTTCTGCTTACCTTGAGGAATCAAGGTAAAATTATCAAATATATGGGAGATTGTAAGACAACTACCACGAAGCACTGCATACTGCGTAGAGTGCCACATTAGTATCGGCAACGCCCATCTGTAGACAGGATCCTAAACTGTCTCACCATGATTCCACACTCACAGCAATGTCTAGGAAGAACAAAGTTCAGGAAGTGAGACATTAATTCCTGATATCCACAGGCTTTCCAGGAGATGCACGAAACCTTCACACTTTATCTCCAGCAATCCACAAAACAGTCAATCAATCTCAGAAGTGTCTAAAAGACATAGAGTCATTAGATTGACAAAGGTAAGATTTAAAACCAAGCAATTCTGACGCTCATCCTCTGACAGTAACAGTCCTGAAGCATCACCCCCGATTTGTGTTACATCTCCATCTCCTGTGAAATGGAAGTGACCCAGATTCTTCTTGACCTTACAACGATAGCAACTTAGAGAACTCCAAGCCAGCTAATTTGCAGACTGCCCGAAATTGCTTTGCTTTTCACTGGGATATTCTTTATGGTTAAATTTGGATTGTATGTTTTGGCAGGCATCTAAAGGAAGAGGCTGCCCTGTTACTCTCACCACATCCCCTCAGTCACCGGAGGACTCTCGTTCATCTCTCACTGGTAGTGCCACCTGAGCAGTGTGGTATTGCTCCGGCCTCTCCAACACACTGATGAACGCTCCTTTTGGCTTCCCTGTATGCTATATGGGTCAATGCTTTCGGACGAGGCAGACGCCCTTCTGTAGCCAACCCCCTCCAGCAGCCTCAGCATCCCTTTACAGCCCTCTTCTGTATTCACCATGACTAGCTAGGCTGGTTGCCGAACAGCTTCCCTAAGCTCTCGCACATTTCATAACTGGCACTCTACTACAGGGAGAATATTATCTCTACCTATTTTTTTCATTTTTAATATACATTCACACATACACATATAAAACACTGTTTTCTGTGCTCCTATAATTCTTTAGGTACTTCCTCACTTTCTGAACTATTTATTATTTTTCCTTTCCCAGAAAGAATCAGGAGGAGGTATCCGAGGATGTGATGTGTCTACGGTGATAGACAACCATTGGGGGATAGTTTATTCCAGAGGTTCTTAACCTGTGGGTCATGACCCATTTGGATCTAATGACCCTTTCATAGGCATCATCTAAGAGCATGGAAAACACAGATGTTTACATTATAATTCATAACCGTAGCAAAATTACAATTATGAAGTAGCAAAAAAATAATTTTATGGTTGGGGTCACCACAACATGAGGAACTGCATTAACTGTCACAGCATTAGGAAGCTTGATTTATTTCTAGCATTATTCTAACATTTCATTCACGGAACTGAGAAATATTCTTACACATGTATTATGTATACACACATGTACTAAAAACTATATCCATATATAAAGATAAATCTTCATATTACTATAGTTTTGATAAGCAGTATCTTGAAATTATAATAGTATTTTGAATTATAATCTAGCATCTAAATTTATTTTTGTCTTGCTCCAATCCATATTTGGAACTCTTTTTATAAAATAGTGAAAAGGTCTAAAAATCATTACATAAACCAATATATATATATTGGGGAAAGGGAAAATAATGAATATTTCAGAAAGTGAGGAAGTGCCCAAAGAATTACAGGAGCACTGCAAACAGTGTTTTATATGTTACGTGTGAATATTAAAATGAAACGTGTCTGTGTGTGTGTAATCTACACACACATTTTATACACCTCTTCTATGTTATGAACATATGTCCTCATCCTGGGCTGCTCCTGAATTCAGCGGTCTTTGTTTATGGGCCCCCACCATCACCATGATAAGCAGTCGCCTCACAGCCCGGTTCCCTTCTCAGTGGGTCCTACCTTACATCCCAATCTGAGAAAGATAAGGAAGGAGAATAAGAAATAAAAAGTGCTTTTTGTTTTTCTAGCTTCCCATGTTTTTCCAGCTTTCCTATTTCCTATTAATTACAAGCTGCTATGCCAACCCACCCCCTTCATTTCACCGGGTGAAAACTGGTATAGCAGAGTGAACACAGCTTTGGGAAACAAAGAGAAATTAGCTCAACCCCTGGCTATCACAGCCAGTGAGTTTTTGCCTCTACCTGGTGGTAAAAGTTAAAACTCATGCTGCTGCATATTTATTAAAATTAAAGAAAATTCACATAAAGAAACTGGATTGATGCTTTGTAGATTGAACCACAAATGATAACTACAAATCACTAGTCAAACTTAGATGGTAAGCACTACCATAAAGGTCTGTGTGCTCAATGGCTCTGTCCTGGGTTTGGGGTATAGCAACATGAGAGGTCAGCAGAGGATTGACTTCTGTCCTGGCTTTTGACACACAAGGGCTTGGCTCAGGGCCCTCCAGTGTTGCCCTCTGCCAAGGGTAAGTGAAGACTGTGTTAAGTAAAGTATAATAACGGAGTAAGGAAAACACAATTTAAGAAAAAGCTAAATAAATGCTCTGAAAATTGAATCTTTAAGGTGTCTCCATGCTTGGCGAGTAAGAGAGGAGACAGTGAGGCCTAGCTCATGCCCCAGCTTCCTGTGGTTTGGATTTCTCCGTAAGGCCTCCTGTGGAAGTGCCCTCATGAGGGTTAATATTTCCCTACTACTGTTGGAAATGCACCAGATTATTCTAACTCAGACACGAGATCCTAGGGAGGGCTGAGTTGGTCCCAGCCTGGATAGCTTCATCTTTTCCAGTAAAACCACCAGCAAAGCCATTATATCTTAGTGACTGAATGCTTTATGTCACCTGGGTATCTTTAAAGAGCCTACAAGAAGTTCTGTCACAGCATATTTCCTTGAAAGGAAAAAGCCGGCAAAGTTTGAAATGGTTAAGCACAGCAGGGCAAATCTTGCTTCCTTCCCAGGGTTCTGTGCAATCCCTTCCCTCTCTGTCACACTGGGAGAGAAAGGGAAAGCTCCCCTCTCCACTCTACTCACAGGTCTTCTGTCCTATCTTCCAGGTGAAACTCATGTGACTAGCAGTGCTCCATCGTCCTGAGGGCACAGCCTGCATGCGCACTGGACAGCAGTTTTAGGTCAGATTTCCATTTTTCAGCTCTACTCCTTTCCCCAACCTCTGTTACTCATTGTGAGAGTTCAAGCCTACTACTGCCTGCACACCAGAAGCACAGCCTGATGAGCTGTGAAGTGCTGTGAGCCTTCAGTGAGCCTTCTACAAACCTTTTAAAGAGGACTCACCATTGAGTTAGAACTGCCCCGTTCAGCGTCTTTTCATACAAACACACTGCTTCTTAGCAACTCATAAGTAGCACATGACCACTGAGACCAACCTGAGTATCACTGTCTAGCCAATTAGCAAATACAGGAAAAGTAATGGCTTGCATTTACTATTCTACAAAAATCCAAAGTATGTTCTGCCAATCAGTTACTGAGCTAGACCACCCATGGCTGATTTTTTTTATTATTATTATTCAACGTTGGAATAATATGGGAGGAAATTTCGTTTGTGCTGTCCTCTTCCTGCGTTTTCCAGCTAGATTAAGCTGTTGTCTATGCAATTGCCTCCCAGCTGCCGTGACTTATGAAAACAACAGACCCTGCTCTGTTGTCTGGAGAAAGCGGGATTGTTATGAGTAACTTTATTGCAGGCACATGAGTGTGTTAAGACTTTAAAACACGCTCAAATGTCATGTGCACACCCAATGACGGGCAAGCATAATGATGAAAAAACAAGAGATCTATGTCTATGAAACCGTGTTGGACAAAATGGGCCATTCATTGTGTTCCCCTGGGAATGCCTGGACTCTGCAGTCAGAAAACAAAAAAGGCACTTTTTTCCTGCCGTAGGCTGAATGCTTAGCTTTGCCATCTGAGCCATAAGAAAACACGGGCCTCTCTGCTGCTGGTGCACCCACACATGCTAAAAAATATTAATGCCTCTCTTTCCTGACTTTTTTCCTTTCCAGGCAATCCCCTCTGTGTAGGCTGTAGCCAATATAATGTCAACACAAAGACAAAATAGTTTATCTTACAGCAGTCCCCAACAATTTCCCTCTTGTCCTCAGCTAATTGCCCTTCCCCCAACATTCAAAAGGAAAAGCAAATAAAAAGATAACCTTTACTCGAGTGGTGAGCCTAGTACTGGCACAAATTTATACACAGCAACGTCCCTTGTGTTCCCTTGCATGTGGCTACTGTGAACGCCCCACCACATGAGCAGGCGGGCTGGTTTACCTCTGTATTTCTGCCCCTCTCCTAGGGAAGCTTCTGGGGCATTTTTGTTAAGTTTGCCAGCTTCTCAAGAGTACCCTCTTCTCTCCACATCAACTCTGAGGCATCCTTTCTGCCAGTGTGTTTACATATATTTTAGTATGGAATGACAAATGAACCTCCAGATCATTTCAGCCCCCACACATCTTAATGTGCTTATTTTGCTGGAAGTTCAAAGCTTTTGTGCTTTATTGCAATTTTCAAGCATAGTCATTTTGTATAAATAGACAAGGCATGTTATTCAGTGATTTTCCTAGATGGATACACTTGCACGTTGATGGTCCACTGTCGATGCTACAGTAATTTCCTTGGCAGCTGAATCAGCAGAAAAAATAAACAAATTTCCAAAAGAGTAAGCTTTTACCCAGGATCTTCAATCTTGAACCCTCCTAGTACACTCCAGGAAAGCAACGGAGTCTTGGTCCACAGCAAGGTGTGCAGGAAAGCGTTAGAGAGCAGATGGAGGCCATCAATCCCCACTTCATCTTCCTCTCCAGAGCACAGCTCCTTGTTCTTGTGTTCCCATTCAGCAACCACACTGAAGGCACCTGGCAATAAACTGGGGGCAAACTGCAGGCTTCTTTGGCTGTTTCTAAGAGCTAAGCACAGCACACTTATGCCAATCCTGTGACTAGAGGAAGTATTTGAAAACTCTTCAAGTTTCAACATGTGCCTTGTTTTTACCTAGTGAGCAAATGGCTTGGAAATGGAACAGTTGAGGGAATGAGATATAAATTTTGTCTGACAAAAAAAGGCGGTTATCTTCTATTTAGCTAACTGGTGTTAAGGTAGCAAGGAAGCCAAAAGACAGTTGATTGCGGATGTGTATACACACCAGAGGACACAAGGTATATTTAGCCAGTCTACTGGTTGTTTTGACTGTTCTCTGAAAGCAGTTGATTTCATGGACTAAGCAGTTAAGTTTGAATCTATGACTGAATTAAGGAAGTCAGAAAGCATTTCAGAAACCATCTAGTCACTTAACACTGGGTCAGTTCACTTACTACTTAATTTAAGTCTGCTAGGGCTAGAGACACTCACAAAAAAAATCATTCCAGTCAGGGTTAAAGCCAGAGCATCAGAGAAGATGGTGGCATCAAATAATTCTGATGAGAGAAATGTACATCTCTGAATTGGAAGAGCCATGTGGTCATCAGCCTCCCTGCAGAAGGAGGGGATACCTCTCCAGGGAGCAGAAGCATATCAGGCCAAAGTCCAGACCTAGAGTCCAGCTCCAATAGTTCTCAGAGAAGGCCTGGGGCAGGAGTGTCTGTAGCACCCTGCAGAGAGGCCCAGTCACCAGAGCACTGAGAGATCCAGGCATGGCCATGAACAGCACTTCTGGAGCCTCTCATGAAGTATGAGGTTCATCTCAGACAGTTTGCTAGCTTACAGACCCCAAACCTGGACCAAAGCAGCACACTGACCTGATGCTCAAGTCCTGGTGACAAGGAACCTACAATTAGTCCTGTCTCCCCGGCTGAAAGATAACCACTTACAACCTTGCCGAGCCATCGGAGCAGCTCCGAATTTGTTTTAACAATTCAACAACATCACCATTCCTCACTCACCCACTTAGCTTAATTTTCCTAGCATCACTGGCAATGCTGAGGTTGTCTCTATTAAGCCATTTTTCTTGCATCATTAACTTTTAACCAGGCATCGATAGCTTTATTGTTTAAATTGCGTATGACTTTATTTAACGTCAGCATTTCTTCTAGCTCCTGACAAGAAGTCACATTTTATAACTAATTATATTGATCCCTGGGAAGCAAAAGCCACTAAACGGAATTATTCTAACCCAAGTGTCAATATATTAAATCAAAGGGCTAATGAGTTGGGTCACTGCATCTTTTATTGGGAGGATACGGCAGGATAGGACTCACATTATCCTCTATTTTCTGCCTTAACAATCAATTTTATTTAAACCAAAGGCAGCTAATTAATACTTTTGGATCTTATAGTAAATAGTGCCTCTTTTCATAACACACGAATGGGGGTGGGAAACTTTCTCTGATGGTCCAAGCAAGGTGTTCTCTGCATCTTTCACAGAAACAAACAAGGTGATACAGACGGGGTTCTGTGGCAGCCACTTCTGAGAAGTTCTGGGTTTCAGTGACTAGCATTCTGGGTATAAATCACAATGAAAAGTTGCCTTTTGGAGCTGACAATAGGGGCTAACGAGGGCGATTAAGGAATAGCTAAGTTTGTCACGCCAGCTTTTCCTTACTCCAGCAGCCACTGAGTAACTGCCTGTAACTTTATCACTTCTGTCTGGACATTCCATTTCAACCTTTGCCTTGTAACTCACTCTGTTCAGTCTTTCTGAACTAACTTTGCATCTTCTGACAATAACCGTCACCTTTGCTCCCTGGCAAAGATTTTCTCAGTAGAAGCACCCTCCTGGTGTTCCCTTGCATGTAGCAACTGTACTTTCTACCACAGACACAGCAAGCTTGTTTACGTCTGGGTTTCTGTTCCTCCTCTCAGGAAGCTTCTGGGGTAGTTTTGTTAAGTTTGCCTCAGTACCTCTCCTCTCCATATCATCTACCCAGCATCCTTTCCTGTGAGCATAGGCACATATGATAGGATGAAATGATAAATAATTTAAGCCATAACACATCCTAATGTGCTTATTTTGTTGGAATCTCCCAGGGTATTCAGAGATAAAATTCCCATTTAAAATTTTACATTTTTATATTTTCTTTGGGAGATTATCACCAAATTTATCATTTTTTTATATTTGGAGAAGAAAAGAAAAAAATAACATAAAATCAGATACAGAATCTCTCATCATCTTCAAAATCATAAACAAAACAATCTTTAAATCACAACTATCATACAAACACTTAGCAAATATGGAAATCAAGAAAATTGAGTCCTATACAATCAGGCCTTGTGGCCATTAACCTTACAATAGTGAGGAGACCACCTCCAAAAACCAAGGTACTGGGGCCAAAATGAAGTCTTGAGCATAATGAACACACACGTGGCCAACTGCAGTTGCTAGATACAGTTCAGGCAACACCTTTAATATAGGTCAAAGAATTTCATTGTATGTATCTGGCAAAGAGCCAGCATCACCGTGGTTTAAAGGTGGCCTCAAGATCCTCTGGGTTGAATGAATACTATTTATCACATAATAAGTTGTCAAAAGTCAACTCCATCTCTACTTCTCAACTCTGCTGATTTACCACCCAGATCACATGCAGTATGTAGGGACACCACCAATGTTTTTGACAAAAACATGTCCTTTCACCTACAAATAGTTTGCTTTTACAAATATTACATTACAGTTTCCTTCTTTGTAGACAATGGTTCTTTTTTTTTTTTTTTTTTTTTTACGGAATCTTAAAAAGTCACTTTTCTCCATTTATAGATAGGTATGATTTAGAAGTCTGGCCTGTGCTGTTGCTGCTTGCTACAAATGCTTTTCTCTGTTTCCAGTGGACACACTCACAGGCATATTTGACCCCACACACACAGACAGCTCTGCTCTTATCTGGAAAAGGATTGCCAACCTCACACATAAATGGAATCTCAGTACAGGCCCGGGGAGTCCGATGCTGGCCTGTCAGCAAGTTACAAAAACAAAACAAAATACTAATTACTGCTGTCTGTGGAACAAATGTATTGAAAGTCAGGAAACACTTTGCCATTAGTAGAGATGACTGACATGGTGAACATACTGAGATATTCTTGATAAACACTTCATTCTGGTTTAAGAATTATATTTCCCTCTGCTTCCTAGTTTCATGTTAATTTATACATGAGTACACACACATTCATACATATACACACCAAAAAGAATACCAAGGTTGGCAGACTTAATACTTTTAAGAGAGGAGAATTAATATCCTTAGAAAAGGGAAGATTTTGTGAACTGATAGCTTCATCTAATTTGTTTGGTGGTCTATGACCCTATGGAGCAGTTCTGCACAAAGACCCTACAGAACAAACACCCTCTAATAGGACCAGTTATTCAAATAAATTAAATCTCTCATCCAGTTATCCCATTCCCCCAAAAACTGAGTAACAGTAGGGGTTCATTGCACCAAGCACAAGGCAACTGAATATACCCAGGACAGATGCCCAGTGAACCCATCAGAACTCCGTCTGTCTCACTGTGTCTCAAGGACTCCTTGGCTGCTGTACCCACTGGTCTCTGCTCACCTTGAACACAACACACTTAAATCTTCCAGTTGCTACCTCTTAAATGCCAGCCAAACTAAAGAGACTAGTGGTAAATGATCCCAACTTGACTGTTCTAGCTTACATACTACTGGCAAGACATGAGGGATAATTTAGTTACTCTTAATGCTAGAAATGCTAAATCCCAAGTGGAAATACAATAAAACTGACTTTGTCCTCAGAGTGCCATGCTCAGTGACCCTGACAAGCATCATTCTAAGAACAGAGCACAGCACAGAGAGCAAGGGTCTAGCCATTCTGCCCAGTAATACAAAAGAAGTCAGGGAAGTGTAACTGCAATTTCTTCTTCCTAGCTCAGCACTTTCTCACCTTTACCAGTGGCTGGCCACTACCTGGACAGCTGAGACTTGGTTTTTTTTTTTCATCTGTGTGTGTGTGTGTGTGTGTGTGTGTGTGTTGGACAAATCTGAGCCATAACAAAACTATGCAATGAGCTAGAAATCATCCAGAGGCAGAACTATAAACCTTAATAGAGTAAAAAAACTGTGTTATGATCAGGATTCTAAGTGTGTTTTACAAACACATGAAAACAGTTAAAGTTAAATGCACCACTGGCAGTATAAAGGAGATAGGAAGGGCATATTGCAGACCATCGTGTGGATAGATTAATTTGCACACATACACAAGCACACGTGCACTAGCGGCGACATACATAAGGTTTTAAAGGCCTCCTTCTCATTTTGTCAGTTGTGAGTTGAGCCACAGATCTCTGTTCAGTGCCCTTTATACTCACACAGAAGCAGTCCCTCCTCTCCAGTGTGGAGGCCAGCAAACAGTCTGCTGATGCTTCTTTCCACACTCCAATGCTTTTGTGTTGTATCGGTGACAACTTTACACATCTGTACCTGACCTTTTCTCCTCCCCAGCTCTGGAATAAACCAAGTATAACAGCCTTCTGAAACATTCAATCATGGCTTAATTACTTTAAAGCCACTTTCAGTAAGTCCATGAAAAGTAAGGTGGCTCTTTAGAAAAGATAAAGCAATAGAATTTTAGTGGTGCTCACACCGCACTTTCTCATCTCCATTCACCTGTCTAGGAACAGTCACAAAACAGTATATAGGCTTTTGTCTACCTTGAAAATGAGTTACACCTTGAATTTATAGCCAGGCATTCCTGGGGCAACCGATCCTCCAGGGAGTGCTCAAATATTTGTATGGGACAGTTTGGGTTGTGCATATCTGATGTCTTACTCATGCATTCCTCCTTTACAAGTTGTGAGCCTGGTAAATTTCCCACTTTGAGACTATATTGCTCCCTCCTTTTTTTGTCTGTAAATGGTTCTCAAATTACACTCTTTGCTTGACCAAAGCTAAATACCACAAGAAATAAATACATAAAACAAATTATTTATTTATTCACTTTACATCCCAATATCAGTCCATAAAACAAAATGCTTTGCATGTGAATTTGTTTTCTAACTTAGTTCCAATTTGCTCTTTGAGAAAGGAATCTACAGGTCTTTAAACCAAGGCTGCTGTGCAGGGAAATAGTGAGAATACAGTTGTTATGACCCCAGAGACACTGGGAAAGAAGAGAGGTGGTGAATGCATCAGTTAAGGTCACAGACTCCAGCCTTGACACTCAGCTCTGCCACAGTGTAAAAATGTGACCTTGGACAGATTACTTGGGCTTATCATATCTCATTTTTCTTACCTATGAGTGAGATGATATGTTCTACCCTGTAGGTTTATCTTGAAGGAATCAATGAGTTCAGCTATCTAGAGCCTTAGAGAAGTATCCAAACTACAGGAAGTACTATGTGTCTGCTATTGCTAGTCAGAATCCTGATGAGGCCTCAGTATGATACCTGGCCCAGTTGGGTTCCTTAATTCTTACACCTCTGTTGTCTCAATGGTCACCAAAGAATTACTCTGCTAATCAAGTGACATAGAGCATAAGAACATTTATTATGGTACAAGCACACAGACCAGTAAATAAATATCAGCCATTATGCATGCAACCTGTCCTGTTTATCCACCTTCCTCTTCCACAGCAATCCCTGTTGCTTCCTCTCTCTTAAGTACAGTCTTTACTTTGACGAAGTTGCTGAGTGTCTCTCCCTGTTCCCTAGTAAGAGCTACCTGAACCCCAGCCAGGAAGGCAGCTTTACTATGCTTCGCGCCCTCTCTTCCTTGCCTCAGTGTTTACACTCGTATTCCCAGCCCTTCTCCATTAGGAACCCATTCCCACATGCCATGCAAGACCAGACTTATAGAAAATTCTTTGTCAGTCTTCTAATCTAGTGTTCTGTTTCTCAGAGGAACAGAAAGAAAATAAATGCAAAGGCTCAAATTCCAGACTCATCATTGTCATGATCAAACAATGTGGTCTGAGGGTGTCACTCTGTCTCTAGTCACTGGTCCCTCAAAAGCTAAGTAAATGACTCTAAGCAGATTTCTTTTTCCTTTTCTCCACTAATATAGTAATAGTACAGAACAACAGGCTCTATTAGAACATGTTTAGACATGCATACAATCTATGTTGACCATAGTTAAGCTATTATCATGTCTCCATCATCCCCTTCCCTTTCCCCAAAACTCTCTGTTCTAGCTTCCTTTTCTGTTGCTGTAGCAACAACATAGTGGAAAAAGAGGTTTGTTTCAGCTTATAGGCTATAGCCAACCATTAATGAAAATAAGAGCAGGAACTCCAAAGGAACTTGAGGCAGAACCATAGAGGATCATAATTTTGGGGCTCATGCTCTGACTCACTCACGAGCCCAGGATCAGATAGCTTACTTAGATACTTAGAACCTAGGGCTTGTGCTGCCCGGAGTGGGCTGTCTCTTCCTGCATCAGTTAACAGTTAAGATACCCCCCACACACACACACACACACAGACATCCCACAAGCACACCTAATCTACACAATTCTTTTAGAGGCTTTCTTCTCAGATGACTCCAGGCAAAACTAACTACTACATTTCCTTTTTACTTTCACATTTATCTTGTGGTTCTTTTGTTTATATACTTTTTGTTCTGCATATGAGAAAACATTCTATTTGTCTTCTTGTTGTTTTTTGTTTGTTTGTTTGTTCTGTTCTGTTTAGATAGGACCTCACTATGTAGCCCATGCTAGTCTTCCAGTCACATCAGTCCTCCTGCCTCATCTCCCAAGTGCTAGGCTTTTGTGCTGTTTCTGTTGTCTGGTTGTACGCTGTAATTTGAAATCAAATGTGATACATTAAGAAATGTTTTGGCTACTCTGGGTCTTTTGTGCATCCACGTGAATTCTTTAAAAATCTTATAAAGAATGTCACAGAACTAGGGATCCAATCTGTGAATAGAATGCAACAATGATCTTTTTCTCATTATGAAGTCTGCAATCCATGAATATAGGCTGTTTTCCATCTCCCTAGTGCATTTCATTTCTTTCTTCAGTAGTTTAAAGTTTTGATTAAAGAAGTCTCTTTTGGCTAGTTTTAAGTCACCTTAACTGTTTAGCCTATGTAACCCCATGGTCTGTTAAGTTTTGTTTGCTATTGTACTGTCAAAACTTAAAATTCCTATTCGCACATTTTAGGTACCTGGTAAACATCTGTGGAGTCAGACAAATATCCATCTTCTTTGGTATCCTGGAGACCCTTGCAGAAATGTGAGGACTACTTTTAACCTCTTCTTAAACCCAGCCGTTTGCTCACCCTAACTTCATGCACTTCAGTATCCTCAAGTCCATTTCCATATCAAGACCCACTGTAACCTGGATTCTATATGTCCTCCCTTTTGGATTGTTTCAACTGGACATTGAATGCACTCAGACTTTGCGTTGATGCTATTCTTCATAATGTCATCAAAATGGTCCCTCTCAATAACATATTTTTCTCTTCCTTAACTTCTCAGAGAACTGGTTACAGATTGTCATATGAGGTCCACTGAAAAGACCCTTTCAGCTTCATTCTCCCATACCCGTACTTGTGTACTTCACTACAGCCTTCTTGAGAAACCGATTTCATCACAGCTTATCAAATGTATTAGTTAGCATTAGCTAAAGGAACAGAACTAACAGACAGAATATATGTGGGATTTATTATATTGGCTTACAAGATGCATTTCAGATAGTCCCAAAATGGCTGTCACGTACTAGAGAAGCCAAAACAAACAGTACTACTCAGTCTATGAGGATGGATGTCCCCACAGCCCCAAACTGGCATTGAGGCCTGGAGAACTACAGATCTTCGGTTTACACTGAAAATCCAAAGAAGCTGGCTCTAATACTGGTGAAGGAATTCTGCGGCATGGGGAGAGAGGAACTTGTCGGCATTGGTGAGAGCGATTAGGTGAAAGTTTCTTCTGTGCCCTCTTATCTAGGCTGTTGCTAAAGGTGCTGCCCACGTTTATGATGAGTTTTCCTGCTTCCACAATCTGATGAAGAGAGTTCCCCACAGGAGTGAGCAGCTGCTGGTGTTGTAGCTGACTACAAATGTAGCCCAGCTGACAAGTGAGACGAGCCACTCTACCTGCAAGCACTCTTCTGTACCCTTGCAATGTCGGGGCTCCTCATATTCTGCTTTACATTACTGATCTCATGTTAAGCCATATTTGGTTCAAATTTCACTCAGATCATCAAGACCCGTCCATCTGCCTTATGGTGACAATGAGTAGACATATAGAGCGTGGTGCTCAGCATACCTCAATGTTGTCCTAAAGGATGTATCGATCTTCTTTTGTCTCAGTGCAGCACCCAAAGAGTAGTCAAAGTTAGTTTTATGAAAAACTTGGCGGTTTTTTTTTTTTTTTCTTAAAAATCATTTAGGCAAGCAATTAGTTACAGTTAGGGAAACATACTCCAACATGTAACTAAAAACTACTTATGACTACCATATGTGTGTGTATACATATATATGTATATATAATATACAATAAATATATAAAATACTATGTATAACTGTTCTCAGTAATGAGAATAGTTTCTTACTTATATCTACCCAAACTCCTCTTCCACCACCCTTCTGCTCCTATTGCAAGAAAATGAGAAAATAGAAAGGAGGCAGAAGGAAAGGAATGATAGGGAAGGGAAGGAATTAACTATTCTGGGTATTCTGGAATAGTTTCCTCTAAATATTTTAACTTCAAGCCAGAGTTACCAGTGTGTTGTAACCCAGGGTTTTGCCCTGGTCTTTGGGAGGGGAAAACATACCTCACACCATCTGGCTACAAACATTTTATATTGTGCATTTTAGAAATGAGCAGAATATGAAATAGATATGTCATTTACAGGAGAAAGATGATGCTCACAGTCCCCAGAGGACTTGATGCCGAAGTCATATCTACCAATAATAACATCAGAGAAATAAAAACACTCCATTCAGAGAACACCCTCCTCAAACACGCTATCAGTGCTCCTGAAGCTAGCCAGAATTCTAACATAAGTTTCTCATCTGGAATAATCGCAGGTCAGCAGTGACTGGTGCCTGAGTTAGGACTTCCTCGGGTTCAGAGAATGAATGTCACCTCAGCTGAGAAAGAGTAACTTCATTAAATGTTAACAGCATCGTGGTGATGAGTGGCGCTCGTGTTTCTTGTCACACCCCTCCATTTTATTTCTCAGCGTCTCCCTTCAGGTCCAAAGCTGTGATGTGAAGGGATGACGCTCATTAAGGAGAAGACATGTTTCCTCTTTTGAATTTTTTGATTTGGCCTCACAGGATCAAAAGCTAATTCAATTGAAAAAATATTAGGTGATGTGAACTTGTGAACTGATAGAAAAAACTGAGCACAAAGGACTGGTATACAGCACTCTGAGTAATATAAGACTCTGAGCTATAAACCCATGCATTTCAGTAACCAAGTAATATACACACAACTGTGGAATCTTTTAAATTTTTGACCAAGTGGAATTTTAGGTTAAATTTAAAATGTAATAAAGTTCGTAACATATTTAGTTACTATTAAATAGTCTCCTTTCTACTGACTTTTATTGGCATGCAGAACAATCAGACTTCTGATAAGTCTGTTTCTACCTATAAAACCCTAGTTAATGCAACAGAACACTGGGCTGGGTGAAACTTCAGAACCAAACGTGCACAAGTGTGGGGGCAGGGATCAGGTACTGAGAATTGGGTTAAGCCTCTTGTGTACAGTGTTTGGTTGGGAGCTTCTCGTAGAGTAACAGTGAAGACTATGCAAAAGAATTGCCTTATGAGGAGTGCAGGGCTCAACTGCACTGGCCAGACCTGACAAAACTGCCTTTCATAATACTAGTGGATATGGTCAGGCTGCCACAGGGTGAGTTCTCTCTAAAAGCAGAAAGGTAAGACAAAATGTGGGGTAGCGATACTTACTTAATAAAGAACCTCACTTGAAAGCTGGGTAGAAGGATACAGGGCAGAACGAAATGACCACTGGGACCTAACAAAATGTCTTCCAGTGGGCAGAAAGCTCTGGGCTTATCATCTGTTGTCTGAACAAAACTATTCCTGAACTTCAGATTTATATCCTTCTTTTCCCATGGAAGCTCCCAGGGAAGGGCGGGGTCGGGGCTGTGCAGCTTGGCATAACTGAGGCAAGGTCTGAATATCTGGTGGGCTTGAGTGTGCCGCCTTGCTGTGCTGGGCACTGAGCTTTCTGAGAGGGTGATCTGGATACTACCTGCCTAATTTCTATCACAACCATTTTGCTTACACACCAGTTGGAGCCATTACACAGTGTGGTACATTGCTTAACAGGGATAGAAGATGATGTGGCTACATTTTAGAAGTCAATGTCATAAGAATAATTTTTATGTTAAAGTAGGTTGGTACATAGACTATTGCAAGATAATGAAGAGGTACTGTACAGAAAGATCATGGACTGAGGATAAAATTAAATATAGACTGTTTCATTTTGTTAGGCTAGGCTTTATTCGAATTTCTAAATTGTCCTTTTCCTGGAGTCTACAAAAGTGGCAGAGTGGGCCCAGGGGGCTAATTATTATTTCTGGCTGTGAATAACTTTAACATATTTTTAAATTAGTGAATGTTTGGAACTGGCCACTCTTAATTTTTTTTTATTATTAAATACAAATTCTTACCAAAGTTTCAAGAAGCATTCAAACTCCTGGTGCCACATTAATGATTCTGGCTCCTCGGGTAGTGCCAAATAGCTTTAGTTTAGTAACCAATTAGTTTGTGGTTCTCCTCAATATTTTCCCCCATCACATGCTGGTAAGCCAAATCTCAATGAAGAAAATGCTCTGAGTCATTTGTCAGTCTCCATTGGTACACACAGATTTCAGTCAACCAATAGGATTTCCGTGGATCAGAACTTGGTAAGGATGCATTTGTTCACATGAAGCCCTGGTTTGGTTCTACACTACACTCTCTGTACCTTTAAAATGCATGTTAGCAGAGGTAATGAACCAAATGGACTTAACAGATATCTATAGAACATTTCATCCTAAATCAAAAGAATATACCTTCTTCTCAGCACCTCATGGTACCTTCTCCAAAATTGACCACATAATCGGTCACAAAAC
>CM052703.1:81121228-81136063 GCA_028551405.1 Uromys caudimaculatus | reverse complement strand
CCAGTAAAAGGGAATGTCAAGGTGGGAATATGGGAATGGGTGGGCGGATGGGTGGGAGGAGGAATTCCCTCACGGAGGCGGGGAGGGGGAGGGGACACGGGGTTTCCAAAGAAAAGGGGAATCATCGGAAATGTAAATTAAAAAAAAAAATGCATGTTAGCATCACCGTGTATTTTTGTAATGGGAAACATAAGAACGATTTTAAATAGTAGCTAGTTATCTGACTTAAAATACTTTATCGATTTTATTTTTATTGTTGGCCATGAAAGTTCAATGGCTGCCAACTGATGTGTCTTTTTTGAAAAGAAAACCGTAGGCGTTAAATGGTAAAACATGCACATGTGCACTCCACACAGATTCTTTAGGAAGGCACAGGATGAGGGAAATTCTGGGAAAACAAAAAGAAGGAAAGCAGAACAAAGAGAAAATAGAAGTTGGGTTCATGCAGCATGACAAAATGTCCACCACACAAAAGCTGCTGGGTGGACAGCAAACCTAGCTCACACTAGTCATAAAGTCAGACTGCTACCTGGAGCACCCATGTATGCAGGAGCTCATTCTTCCTCCCTGACCCTCGGAGCGCCGTAACACCTGGCGCCCACTTCAAACATTCCCTTCAGCCTGCCCCATGTTCCCACTGGCTGAAATTAGTATTTATTCTCTGGGATTCACCGACTATGCCAACCTCTGGCAGGGGCTATGCTGAGGCCTCCTCTATCAGACTGTGATCACTCACTCTCTTGTCCCTCATCCCCCTCCTGGCACTAAGACAATAAATTAATAGGTTTTTCTGATTTCTTCCATGTACCTCATCTGATGGAAATATTCTGGATAATTATATGTGGTGGAGCTTTCAGGCCTCTACTTTATACCTATAACTCAAATCCCTTGTTAGTAAATTTAGCTTTAAATTCGTTATGATGGATATTAACTATGTTAAACCAAAATAACTGAGAATTTCCCAATTTTACATGGACATTCCTACTTACACTTTCAACTAGCCACACCCTGTGTTCCTCAAAACAGGAGGAATGGGTTCGGGGTTTTCCTAAGATGGCCATGTAGCCTGGGTGTATTCTCTTTAAAGGGCTTCAGAGGCCTACATTCTCACCCTCTTTTGATATTGTGGGGATATAATGTGTGCCTTTTCACATTTCTCACATAATTGAAAAGACATCTCCATCAGCTTTGGCCTGAGTCCACGATGATTGATTTGACCAGGGTCAGTGTTTCAAAACATATCATTTTGGTTGTGACAAGTCAGTAGAATAGAAATAGTAAAACAAAACAAAAAATAATCGAATACAATACAGAAGAATAGAACAGAACAGAGTAGAGTAGAATAAAACAGAATACAAAGCAGAAAAGAATGCAGAAGAATAAAATAGAACAGAACAGAGAAGAACAGAATAGATCAGAACACAACACAACACAGAAGAACAGGAGAATGAAATAGAGTGAAGGAATGGACGGGAATGCAACAGACTAGAACAGAGACAAATGAGAAAAACAGATTTTCATAAAATGAGTGAACAAAATAAGTGTTGAGAATAAGAACGAGAAGATAAAAATGAAGGAAAGAATGAAGAATCAGAGAAGGTGACATGGAAGACCAGCAGAGGGAAAGGTAGGAAGTGGAGATAGAAGAGAAGAGGAGCTGAAAGGAAAAGAAAGGAACCAAACACAAACAACCCAAGCAGAAAAGGCACAGAGTCATCCATTCTGGGAAGGGATGTCAGTTAGCAGAACCTCAGCTTCCGTCACACACACGTGCACAAACCCACATGAGGCCAGCAGCACTGAAAGTGAGTGAACCAGGCTACTCTCCATTCAGATTCCTCCCAGCCAAAATAATCTCAGATTTTATCTCTCATAAAAGAAAAAATTTAATGAGTAGGGCCATGATTGGAAAGAAACATGATGCAAAGATTTCTAATGACAGATCATGTGATTTCAATCTTACAAAACTTTAAGTACCATTTATTGTTCAATGAAAAACAGCTAAACTACATGTTGGCCAGTGTCTCTGAAAAAGCATAATCCAACAGAGAAGATGCTTTCTACACATACTTCCCAGATATAGTCTCGTGATGAAAACTCTCTTTGTCTCTTAAAGACAGAGGAAAATATGGCTAGAGACAGCTGAGTGCTTGCTGCTCTTCCAGGGCACATGAGTTTGGCTCCCAGAATCCATATTATCTTTTTTTTTTATCTTAATTTATTTACAATTGTAGATTTATGTATAGTTGATTACAAAACAGTATAATGGTGTTTAAAAATCTACTTGTGAGGAGGAATAATTTTTGTTGTATTTTCTTGGGAATTCCAATTGTTCCGCTTCACGTGGTAACCTCTAAGCCACAAAGAGCTACCTCACATCTCAGGATGCCCTGAATGCTGCATTTTAGTGGACCTAAAGGTCCATCAAAACAGGTTGCTACAATTATTTCTATTGCACTAACTGCAGACTCTTTTGTCCATACAACTAACTTTATCAAATTAACATTAATAGCCAGTTTATCCACAAATACATGTCCACAATGGACAAACTTCACCCTGATAAGGTCAGTGCCTACATAATTCAATAAATTCTCCTCATTCATGGAGCTAAATATTTTAGTGTAATTCATTTCATGCATGTGCTTTTCAATATTTGCTTCAATAACTAATAGATGCACAAAAGAAGAAAACTGAATAATGCTGTATCTTCTGCTAAAACTGCTGAAGATTACACCTGTCCAGCAATATTCGTCAAGTGTTCACTATGTATAACGCACTGAGTAGGCATGTTCAGACTACAGAAATGCAGTTGCCTTGTCTTCAAGTGGATACTTATCTTGTAGGAAGATAAGACATGCACAAGTAGCTAAAGTCTGGTGCCCATAATAAGTGGTATGAAAAGTGTCAAGAGGCTGTGGAAAGTCAGAAGAGAAAGAACTGTGCTGGAAGGTACCAATCACAGATGACCAGTGAAGGCTTCATTGGACCAGGTCTTAATGGATCTCCAAGGCTTTGGGAGATAAACATGACAGTGAGAACATGGGCAGGTGTCTTAGTTCCTTTTATATTGTTGCTATGATAAGACAAAACCAAGGCAACTTATAGAAGTGTTTAGTTGGGGCTTATGATTTTAGAGAGTGGGTCACTGACCATCATGGCTGGGAGCATGGCAGCAGGTCAGCAGATCATCAGGCATAGCGCTGGAACAGTAGCTGAGAACTTACATTTTGAGACACAACCACCAGGTAGAGATGTAGGCTTTTGAAACCTAAGCTCACCCCCCAGTCACACACCTCCTCCAACAAAGCTATACCTTCTAACTCTTCCCAAACACTTCCAACTGGAGACAAGTATTCAAATATATAAGCCTATGGGGACCATTCTCACTTAAACCACTGCAATGGGTATCCCAAATAGGAAAATAATGTGGTAGGTGGCTTGCAGCATGTTCAGAAGGTTGCACACGGGCAGACTTATTAGCACTGTAAAAAAAACATAATAGAAGCTATAAGATAGTGTGCCATGTAGAGAGCCATGACTTCAGGCTCAGACTTCTGAACTCTGAAGACCATGACATACTGATACTTTATCCTCGCAGTCCCAATGTTTCCTTTGAATTTTCATTTGTAGATCTTTTGGCCTACTCAGCATGACTACCTGATGTTCTACCACTACTTCAATTTCTCAGCTCCATACTTAGTTCCAGACTCTCTGCTCTCCCTCCCATTACAGATAGACAGCTTGTTCGATGGCATTTGGTTAGTGAAGTGGTCTTTGTGATGCATCATTAGCAGGTGTGAAGAACACAACTTCACCCCATGACTGTTTCAACTAGAGTACAGGTGACTCTGCAGGAAATGGGGTGACAGCTCTACAATGAGGGTGAAAATATTTACTTTGACTTGGGGAAGAAAAAAAAAGAAGCTGTTTCTTCCCAAGTGATTTTTAGGTACCTTGCTTTCTACCCAGAGGCACTGTGGTCTCCATCATGAAGAATCTTCTAGAAGTAAAACACTACAAGCCATTCAAGCTGACTGAGTCACCTTTCCTATTATATAACATAAACTCTATCATGTACAGCAGACACTGTTCCATGAAATGAGCAAGAGGGGTCTGAGTTTGTGCCAGGATACCATATATGAAAATTTCCTGATTGTTTTTTATGTTAAATATCTTAAATATAGATTTAACAGTATTTGAGAGAAACTTTTAATCACATCAATTGTGAATATTCTGTAATTTATTTCATATCATAAAGTCTTGCTTTATTCTTGAGACCTAAGTTCAGAGTTTAAAGAGCTCTCCATTTACAGATAACCCTTTAAAATAACCCAAATAACTGGTGTTTCCTGATTTAAGAACATATAAAACCAATGATTAGTCAGATGGTCACTCCTCTTAATTAGCTGTATCTTTATAATTCCCTACATTCCCATGCAGACACATTTAAATGGGCACTGGTAGGAGGTATCTGCTGGAAAGTACTGATCCTGAAAAGACCAGTCTTCAGGGATATAGATCAGTCATCAACAAATAAGAAGAAGAGCCAAAGAGGCACTTCCTCTGTGCCCTTCCCTTCCACCGAGGCACGTGTAGCCTTCATCTGTTCTTGTGGAAGTCATTTGTGCCCATTGTACAGCTGGCTGATACATACACAGAGGAGCATAACACAACCCTAATGAAGTGAACATGGCCTAGTGTGGAGTCCTGGTGAAGACAAGAACAGTACAAAGGGGAATGTTCATGTGACTTCCCACCTGCACCCTTAACACTGTGGATCGCAATGAGACAAATGAAAGATTCAAAGCCTGAAACTCCTATAGAGAACGTTGCCATAAGGACCCCTCCACATTTGAGGCCAGTGCTGTCAAAAGAAAGGTTCATAGTGTTTCCAGGGGTGCTGCTTAGTAAATAGTTTAAATTCCTTCCACTTGAGACAGAAATCCCAAGTATCTTGGCCTCTCCCCTCCCCCTCTATCAAGTTACTATTCCATGATATATACCAGGACTGCTGAGAGGGACACCTCTCTTCACACAGCAGAGATCAGCAAATGGCCATTTCACAGAGAATAAAGATATACCCTAGTAGTTTAAAAACAAACAAACATGTGGCCGAGCCATGTTAATAAACCTGGAGTAGTGTAAACCATAAGATAGTGTCTAAGCAGAGAGAGTAATTGCCTTTAGCGTCCTCTTCCTTCAAGAATGCGTCCTCCTGTGTTAGTTCTTTTGAACAGCTCCAGCCCTGGCTGCCTTTGTTGAGCTTGGAAATTGTTCACATATGAGAGGAATTAAGCCCTCATTTAACAGAGGCACATGCCTGTCAAGACCAGAGGAACAAAGACTAGTCCCTGGGGTCGTTCAGCTCCCAGAGGCTGCCACTCATTCTGTTAGCAATGCTAACCCTTTACAGAATGTGCATAAAACCCAATAAATCATTTCATCTACTCTGCTTAATGCATAAGAGCCCGACCAGTTTTTGGTGTTTTTCTTGTACAACTTCACAGCTAGTTGGAGGGATAAAAGGTTCCCATTGTTTGTTTTCAAAATGTAATGAGACTTTTTTTTGTAATGTGAATGTCCTAAACACTATCCACATAAGTAAAGAGGCGGTGTCTCCTCAGATTTCCTTACACAGATCTTTCCCACGTGGATGGTTAATCTTAGCTCACTCATTCTGTAAACGCCAGTGCCTCTCACAGCTGGGTTTAAGCCCAGCTACAGGAGCCATTCCTGGCAACACTAAAATGGAGAGGCCTAGAACACCACAGAATTGCCATCCTATTCAAATTCAATACCTCACCCCTCTGGATACAAGGGCAAGGCATTCTCTCAAGCAGAGCATGCAAGGACTGCTTACTGCAGGCTCTTTCCACCAGGAAAGTGCAACAGCCTTCTTAGAAGCCCAAACAAATACCCTTCCTGTATCCTTATTTCCCAGGATATACAATGTTCCTCTGGGGAAAGGTACTGATGTAGTGATCTTTAGAGTGTTGCGTCACACCCCACCACACTTACTCCTTTACCTGTTGATAAGGCTGTGGAGAAAGAGCACCAACCATGCTTTAAGAGTCTTCAGTTTACCTAAAGCAGTGAAGGGACAGGCTAGAGTGAAATGAATATGTGTTCATAATTATTTAAATGGCTACTACATTTAAAAGTAAATTGCTCATTTCACCTGACTGTGCTGCATGGAGAGAGAGCAAACATGCCAAGGGTTTGCTACAGTGGTGTTAATATTCCTAGAAAATGCCTGGAGTTTCAGGGCTGACAGGTTCAAGCCTTAAGACGCCCTGAACTCAAGAATCATAAGAGCCTGGTAGCACAAGGACTGTCCCCTAAGCATCAGGGGGAGAAAAGCAGGCCTAGACCTGAGAAGTAAAACCAGATCTAGCCAGTGGATATCTGACAAAGCCCTACAATTAATGGGGACCATAAACAAACCAGGGGAGTAGCATAGCAGTAGTTTCCCAAGAATCTGCTTCATTCCTATTTATGTAGGTAGCTGTCAGTTGTACAATGGGCCCAAATGCCTTGTGCAAGAACAGATAAACTGTACACATGCCTCAGCAGAAAGGAAAGAATGAAGTGGTAATACATCAGAGTCCTTCTCTTTTGTGATTCTGGATCCTCCCCAGATGGTTTATCCATTTTCAAATAACAAATTGTTTTCATGTTTAAACCGCAATCACATCCTGCAGGCTTTGGCACATGCAGATATCAGAATTCGGTGCCACAACAAAATTAAATAACCCTTGAAAAAATACAACAAAGTTTCTTTATAAAAAATGACATTAAGGTGAACTGTCTAATAAGAACTTAGATTTGCTTAAATAGAACATTATATGGTTCTGTTTTAGATTCATCCCTAAAGCCCTAAAATATATTAGAATTTTAGTGAGTAATTACCCTATTTACTTCAAACAAAATGGGAGGAAATCGGAAAACCCTATTAAGCACTACCACACATCAGAAATGAAATTCTCTCATATTTTCATCATACAACCCAATAAATAAATTGTAGCTGGAAAATTCATTGGTACCAGAAGATGAAACATAACTAGCTACAAATGAAGAAATAGCCGTAAGGATTCACATCCAAGTTGTCTACACAGGAAGCCTACTTCCAGGAAGCATGTCAGGAAATTTCCCCTTCACTGATTGACTGACCCCCCTCACCTGGGTTAGACAAAGTTCCAATCGTTTAACATCTCTTTCCAAATGAAAATGCAACTAGGGGTGAAAACAACAGAGACTGGGAACTGCTCTGTACATTTTGTATGCTGTTGACGTAAGGGGTCAGTGAGATGTGTTGTAATTTCCTGTAATTAATACCTTGGAAAGCTATGAATTTTTCCCCAAAATTGTAATATTTTACTTGTAACACTAAAATTAAGTTTGAGTCACCCTTTCCATTATGGATCCCTAGTGCCAGGAATTTGTCATTAACTGCAAGACGTGTTTACTGTCCCCTGAAAGCAGGCCTTTATAGTCCTCTTCCTAAATAAAATTTTCTAAAAAGTCCCCACACCCAGCATCTAGGTGGCAAGCGTTGCAGTCCATTGCAACACCCCATGGAGGCATCCCACAATTCCAAGCTCTTCCATGGTTTACAACAGCATCCTCCTCTGAACATGACCAATAGTACAGTCAACTTGGCATGTGTTCTCAAGCTTTATTGGCAAGAATGCCCACACCCTCTCTTTTTACTCTAAGGCCCCACATCTATCCTTTCACCTAGAATCAAATCTCCTCAGAATTTCAGGGGCATGGTTTAGAACCCTTTTTTTAAACACAAGAAAGCAGAATTATCTGAAGGACATGCAGCATGAGCAAGGCAAAGACCAAGCCTTTCTTTCTTCTCTGCCCTGATTCTATTTTGTCTCCATTTGGGTATTCATGTCCTCCACTGAGATGGAAACACATTCTACAGAGAGCAGGTCAGTCACCTTCATGAATCCTCTTCTCTTGGCTTGAAAATCATGGCCTCCCAGATCCAAGGAGAATATTCAAATGTGGAATTAATCCATTGTCTCAGGCAAAGTCAGGAGAATTTGTCAGAAACAAGGGTAGATATCAGTAAAAGCAGGCTTTAAACCTGGGAAAACATTGAGCTACAAATACTTGCAAGCCATTTGGACACTTGGTTGTTTTGAACTGGAGGTTCTGTGGAAGCAACCATCAATCACAGCTGGCTGTTCAATCCCAAGCGTTAGGGATGGCATATGATGTAGGCAGACACAAGATGAAAGACTGACAACCAGCCTTTCTGAAAGAGGAGTAAGGACGTTAACCAGAAAACACTGTACTCTGTTCTAGTCTCTTTTGAGGCTTATTTTTATGTAACCTTATAAGATCTTGCTGTTTTTGCATTATTGTATTCTGGGTTTCTGTCCATGTAATGTTATACTACAAACATTAGCCTACATCACTAAAAACTACTTCAATGCCATTTTTAATAGTCAATGACAGACCACCACATGAATAGACAATAAATTTAACTTAATAAAAAGATCTTTCACTGTACATTTAAATTTTTAACCAACTTTTTAAATTATAAAAGCACTTAGAAAAAAGTTAATCCTAAACTTAAAAAAAAAAAAAAAAAGGATAGCTTAATTTTAAGTCTACTATTCAAACACATTTGCCTTAATGACTGTGTACACAGAGAACATCACAAATTAGGGTCCCTAGTCAGAGATTCATGTCGTTGGGAAGAAACAATGTCATCAATATGAATGTCAAGTCTGAGTCACGGAGTTCAGATTACCTACTCTACAGACTACCACGATCTGAACTCTCTCCCACAAGAGATCATCCAGGGCTTAGGAGTTCCAAGGGTATCCCCCATCCCAAAATGGGGTCCATGTGAGGCCTCTCAGAACCCAGGGAATCTAACAATCCAATCAGAATTAAGTCAGAAAATCTCTTCGGGAACACAGCTGTGGTGTGGATGCTGAGCTGGGGAGTGTTGGTTTCTGCCCTGGCACTGTAGCTACTCAGCATGGAGCTGGAATTTCTCAAGTGATAAAGAGCATGCAGGTTCCATCACTGTGGTGCTGAGCTAAGCAATCTGATTCTCTAAAACCTAACCTGTAGAACCCAGTAATCCATCCTACTAGAGTATTATTGTCATACACTAATCCCAGGTCAGCGAATGGCATCTCCACCATACCTTGCCCTCACATGGCAGGCACACACAGAGCACACAAATAATTCCATGGAATACTGTACATTTCCCCCTTTTCTGAAGCCACCATTAATCATCACAAAACAACAGGACATTTTTTGTTCCTGGTCACTGGTGCTCTGATACCTGCCACTACACTCATGTCTCCATTCTTTCAAGTCCCAGACCCCAGCCTATAAACTGTCTGAAGCTTGTGGTCTGCAATAAAGCCCAAGGCAGGAGAAGGAAGGGCTGACACACAGGATGGAAAAGAAGACGTCCGTCATTGAGCAAATACCTCACTGTCAGCTGGAGGATCTGCCCTCTCTTGGAAGTTCCCAGTTTGCAATTGCCTCCTCTGGCTCCACTCAAGTATATTAATCTCATAGTGCCCTATATTTATCTGATTCTCCAACAGTTAAAAACAACTTCTGCCAAATCCAGTTTCAGAAACAGCAAAATAGTGGTAATAGTATAGAAGAAATGTTTTGTTCATTTGAACACTTTCTTGACCTGAAGTGACTATTGTTTTATTTTTTTTAAAAAAATGACATCAGCTTTAAACCGTTTTCCCTAAAATAAATATATATTCATATATATATAAAGAATGTATATCAATAAATATATTCATATATATAAAGAAGATATGTACATATGCATATCCGTGTGTGTGTGTGTGTGTGTGTGTGTGTGTGTGTGTGTGAGTGCATGAGGCAGTTTCATCACAGAACAGCCAGCCTGCCCCCCCCCCCCAGCCTTTACATTTACAGCAGCAGTCAGGTCAGTCTTTGACAGCCTCCCATCACACTAATCTCAGCCACTGCAGGCAGACATTCTAAAAGAAAGTCCTTTCACCGAAATACATAGGGGACAAAAGTTAAGCCTGCCACCTGACTGAAGAGGGACTTTGCCCTCATTCTGACCTGGGAACTATTAGTTTCCTCCTTGAAGGATGCAGTTTTCCTAATGGACAGGGCGGTGGGAGAAATGGATGCAGCACCTGGCAGGAGTCATGACACGTTTTGCATCATTTATTTTCTTTACTTTGAATAGGTAAAAATCTTGGGCTCTGACCCTCATAACTTTGAGTGGGAATTACTATATGGGAATTAAAAATGGTTATGTCAGAGCATCCCTCAGCATTCAGAAGATATTCCCTTGTACTCCGTCAAGTGCCACACAGTATATCAATTTTTATTCCCATCTCTCAAGCCTGGTATGCATACTGTTTAACTTCTTAAATTCTAAGTGTAGACATAACTCACAAAAGCCAGGCAAGGGCTTGACTTATGGTCGATGGCACATTAAGATTTATATCAACAACTTTGTTAGACAAGGTCTTCTGTGTTTGTGCAGCCACATTGCACAACTTCATCTGTGTTTTAAAGGCTATAAAATAAATTGGAAAGGTTTGTTTACTGTCCTCCTAATTCCTCAAGCACCACTGATCTAGTAAGAAGGTCTGTTAGCATGAAAGCAAGGACTGAGAGCAAGGAATTAGACCCTGGTTCCCCAGAATAAAATATACTGCTCCCTTCTGCAGCAGCCTTGGGCAGCACTGTCTAATTCTTAGCTGACCATTCCTACATGGCTGAAAAGCCTTACTCCCTGCCAATGGAAGCAGCTCTCACTTGGCAGCTAGAGGAAATAGTTGCTTCTCCCTTGTCTGTAGCTATTATGGAGATAATTGATTACAGCATTACACAATGATTATCTGCTAATCACATCACCAGTTTGTGGGTTTGGGACATACATGTGGATATCTACATAGACTCATATAATATATGTGCACTTACAAAATATGTCCACACCTGCTTCCCCTAGGATCTCTGAAGTCGTCCCTGTACCCCATCACCCAGGAGAAGTACTAACGATAGCGTGGCTGCAATACTAGGCATGGGCTTACTCGGAGCCTTTTACAATTATCTCTAATCTCAAAACTACCGTAAGTTACCATAATCATCCATTTTTATGGATTAGGAAACGAAAGCCCAGAGACCTAAAGCAACTTGTCTGGAAGCTGGTAAATGATAAAACAGGCTACAGAGCTAAGCGTGAACTGGACTGGCATCTACACCCTGATTCCTTCACCTCCAACACCTGTCTGTGCTCTACTATTATAAGCATGAATCCAGATTGCTTGGTTTATTTACAGGAATCTAGTTTCCAGGGTCCCTAGATTCATGCATTCCTTATGGATATTAAAATGTAGTCAGTTTTACAATTTTTAAACACTTTAAGCAAACAGGTTATGAGTTGGGGATGCAGTACAGTTGGTAAAGCTCTTTCCTAGCATAAACAAAGCCCTGGGTTGATCTGCAGAACCAAACAGGAAAGTCATGGTGACTGATACCTATAATCCCAGCACTCAAGGGATGAAAGCAAGAGGATCAGAGCTTCACTGTCACCCTCAACTATACCAAGAATTCTTGGGCATCCTGAGTGAGATCCCCACTTCACAATTAATTAATTAAACAAATGGAAATTTGGATGAGTGTATGTATGAGTACAGTACTGTAGTGTACAAGCGTGTGTGAACACAGCTGCATGTACATGTACATGCAGGCCAGAAGAGGCTCTGTGACTTATCCTGTTGAGACAGGGTCTCTCTCTGAACCTGGAACTTAGCCGGTGACCAGAAAGTCCCAAACATCCTCCAGTCTCCACCCCTTACAAAGCAAGGTTTCAAGCATGAATGTGACCACACCCAGCTTTTAATGTAAATGCTGGGGTTCGAACTCAGATCTTTATACTTGTTCAGCAAGCACTGTTACCTGCTAAGCCATCTACCCGCCCAATAAGAATATCAGGGTAGGGGATAGTTCATGTTGCTGGTTAAAAAGAAACTGTTTAGCATAATGATAAAAGTCATGTGATCTCTGAACATGCACTAAGTGTTTTGTCTCTTTTTATAAGACCATATTTCATTTTTAAATGTACCATCTCCTAAAAACATACACCTGATATCACCACTTTCTTGTGTTCCCATATACCCCTAAAGAAATTAAAAGTCAAACTATTGGAAACACTAGCCACAGTTATCTGATTCAGATACAGTCTGTTTAAAGTTTCCAGGAAATTAAATGTCTGTGACCAAAGATAAAGTATATTTTAGTTAGTCATTTAGTTTTTATGCTGTATCTCAACTCTGAACTATTGAAAGTAAGGATGGATAAATGGATGGATGGATGATGCATAGACAGATGGATAAGTAAAAGAGTAGGTGGATGGGAGAGTGGATGGATGGTTGGATAGATAGACAGATGGACAGATAGCCAATCTAAACAACTTAGAATTAACATTTAAGTATGTAATCTATATTATCATGTAAAGGTCAACATTCCTCAATTCTTATTACCCACTACAATTATGCACAAAGAAATTTTTATCTCTGCCCATTCTAGGACTTTAACCTAACTATTAAATAATTATATCAGGATACTTCACATGAGTATTAGATGCCAGTACTTTTTAAATTTTTCCATGTAATGACAAGGTACAAACAAGGTTGAGCATCACAGACTTGCAACTTTGTCAATCAATGCTCATTTTCATCACCCAAAAAATGTTTTTAAAAAAGTTTTAACATGAGGAAAGGTTATTGATCCTCAGGATAGACACAAACTACTTTAAAGTCCCCAGAAAGTAATGCGGACTAGAAAGGTTATTTGCAAATACCAAAAGAATTATCAACCATAAATATATCTCAAACTATGATACAAAAGATTCCAGTCCGTTCTTTTGACCTCTTAGTTGAGGTAAACTGAGTCCATGGCAATTGCTCAACTTTTTCCATTTACTAATAAAGAATGTGTACTATCCTGGTATGACCATGCACATCTATACCCCAGCAGTCAAGAGATGGAGGCAGGCTGAGTACTTAGAATTCAAATATAAGAGTGATCAAGGCCTTTTATTTTACAGACCAGTAAAATTTAACAAATGAATGAATGAATTAATGAATACAAAAGCAGAGACCTACATGTAGTTCATAGCATTTATCAACTAAAACTGCTAGGAAAGGAAGCAGGTAACATCTATGATGACTATTGCTCCCCAAAAAGAAAGGACATTTTCAATTCCTAAAAGGTAAAATGCAAGGAGTATTGTTGCTTTTAAGTTTGGCTCTGTGATCAACTTGTGCAGCCATCTCCTTCCCTGGCAGTGAGTGAGAACCTTGAGGCAGCCTACGTTCTGCAGTGGAGAAGGACACATACCACCTCTTCCTGTAGTGCTTTCTCAAGAATTTCCCCAGACTCCACCAACAACAGCTTTCAGATTGATCCGAACACAGGTGCTCAAACACTATTTGCATAAAGTTTTTATTTTTACTAACTGTTTTCTCTCTCAGATACGTTTATTTCATAGAAAACATTTTGTCACTGCCTAAAAAAAAAAAAAAAAAAAGTGTCTCATCAGTAGAAAATTACCAGAACCTTGCAAAATGGTGGATTTGAAACAAGGTACCTGCAAGGTTATGTTAGGGCTCTTCCCAGAAGACATGGGTTATTAAAAGAAAACTCAGTGCCCAGCATGAGATATCTCCTTAGGAGTTATTAGTCAGGGCAGGCTCCCAGGCACCCAAACGACACAGCCTATCATTCCTGGTTGCCCACCATAACTAAACAGTGGGCCCCTAGTGCTGAAGACAGCACACAGCTTAGTTACAGAAGGCAGAGAAATGTATATATTGAAGTGAGCAGAAAACTATGTCCCTGCTGGCTAGCTTCCATAGTGCCAGAGGGTACAGTGAAGGCTCGTGGAAAAGCCACCAATGATCTGACCTGGCACTGGACCCTGCATGCTACAGTACTGACCTGCCAGGCAAGATGTATTGACAAGGAAGATCACTGGACTTAGTGAGGGAATGTAGAGTTCTTTTGGTATGTTGGCCATGTTGTCAAAATGCCTTCTTAGGATTTATTTATCTTCATACATTTTGCTGTTCTCAACCATGATCAGAGAAGCTTCTTTATACACTGGGAAGTCTCTCATAACCAGTCAAAGCATTGAATATTGGGGACTGAGTGCTCAGATTAAACAAAGTATTAATTTTTAAAAGGAAAAGTATTTATCCTAGAAGAAAGTAAATAAGTAAATAACCTGGGGCCACATGTGGTAGTCCATGTTCTTAATGGTAGCACTCAGAAGTTGAGTCAGAAGAATCACTGCAAGTTCAAGACCTGTGTGGCCAATGTAGTGAGACATTATCTCAAAAAGAAGACAGTAATGAAAAACTATACATATCCCATTATTGTCAAATTAAGAAACCCCTCTCTCTGACACACACATCTGAAAGAGAGGCAGGGGGAGGAAGGAATTAGATTGACTAAAGACTTAAACAAAACTGAACCTTCAATGCAAAGAGGACCAAGAAACCAACAGAAAGAGTTACTTTCTCCTTATAAGACTGAGTCACTGCCATGTGATGTCACCTGTTGATGCCACCAGAATCATCTTACCCACGGGGCAGCTTCATGCCCTGCCTAGAAGAAAAGACTTTCTACCACTTTAATTCCAAGCAAGGAGCAGACTCTCTGGCCTCCATGAATTTTCAAAATCTCTGATTTAAGAAGCTGGAGATAAACTGGGCAGTGGTAGTGCACGCCTTTGACCCCAGCACTTGGGAGGCAGAGACAGGTGGATTTCTGAGTTCGAGACCAGCC
>CM052703.1:81031735-81121128 GCA_028551405.1 Uromys caudimaculatus | reverse complement strand
GGAGGAGGAGGAGGAGGAGGAGGAGGAGGAGGAGGAGATAGGATCTGAAAGCTGGGGGACTGTAGAGAGTACTAGGACAGAAGAGGGGAGGTTCACACACAGGAAAACCACAGATTTACAATCTCCAGTTTCCCTTTGCCTAGCATCTTTGCACAAGGTCATGTTAGGAAAGCAGAGAACTAGAGGATTAAGTCTTCAGAGCATCGTATGGGATCTTGTCTATACTTTTCTTATTTCTAGACACATTCCAAACTAAGCAATCTAGAGTGATTAATGTGTAGTTTTAAACCACAGTAAAGGTTTGTCATTTTAGCTTTTATGGCCCTTGCAATTCATAAATTACAGCAGCTTTACCTATTCTTTATAATCTAGAAACTTCATTATTAAAATGTTTGAAGCAGGCTCTACAGCATCTATCATTACTTTAAAAGTTAATTATATTACAGAAAAGAAATAATTAGATTTGCATTTTTATCTTGGTTTTAAACTTCGAAAGAAGATCACCACAGCTTGCCTGTGGGCAACTGAAAACAGCATGCAGCAGAGAAATAGAGAGGAGAGAGGGTCTGTTTTTCTTGGCTAATTCATGATTGAAGATAGAATTACAAGATATTTTAAGGGCTTGCTGAAGCTGGGGGCTAATCCTAGACTTCTAAGCTTTGTTTATTTCATTGCATGGCAAGAGACTGCCAGACACATGTACAATGCCAATAGAAGTATCAAATTGCTTTCGATGGATTTATTTGCTTCTTTCTGAGGCTTTTGGAAGGATATCCATTACCTGATCAATACCACACAGAAGCAGACTATTTGCTAGAGCCAAAACAGGAGCAGTGTAATTGCCTTTTGTTTCTCAACCCTAAATACAGTTAGAAAGAGATGCAACCTAAGCTGGTCTGAGAGTGAAAGCCAGCTCTTGACTGTGCTCTGCCCTAACCATCTTGGAAAGACAATAAATGAAAGGTCCAGCTCTTAAAATTAGAGGTCAATTAGATACTTAACCATGAAGCATATCTTCAAATATATATCTATTATTTTATGCTAGCAAAAAATTAATTAACCAGGTCAAACAGGCCATGAAGGCTAATGTACAAAGTAATTATTTCTGATCTTTAGACAACTACTTCACATAAAAAGGTAGTCCTTTACTCTGCTCAGCAGATACCTGAAATGTCTGTAGTTAATCATCCTGAAGGAAGCCATGGGTAAAGCTTATCTGAAAAACAGGGGACATCTCAAGCCATCCTGTTCGATTGCTTAAGGTGATTGTTTCTTGCCTGAAATATTTGTGTTTCTCTGTATCACATGGCAGGAAGGAGCACATACATTCACTGGTGTTCTACCACACAAGTAATGCAGACACACACGACATGTGCCAACAGCATATAAGGACATATCATATCCAAAATAGAAAAAATACTACATATGAAAATATTCATATGCTCTTAAGAGTAAATCTTCCATGAAACGAAATTGAAAAGCAACTTGGGGGAAAGGTTAATGAACAGTGTGCTCTACAGCAGTTAAAAGAGAGAGCTTTCAGTGAGAGAGAGGCTCTGGAAAGATGCAGCATGGCATTTGTTTCTGGATTTCTACAGATTGAGTTTCCCATCTAACATGTGTCTGAAGTGATAGAGAAGGGCAAGGAATATTTGATAGTAATCATAAAATTGATAATGATTCCAAGCTTCCCAGTTTTACTCAAGAAGATGAGTTTTTGTGAACTGACAGCATCAGCCCTTGTCCAGAAAGTCAAGTCCCTGAGGAAATCCCCAGCAGCCATTTCCTCCAGAAGAGTCTATTCTTTAGTCAGTCTTAAAGACAGACCACTTGAATGACTCTAAACCCTGGTCTGATCACTAGATAATTCCATTCATTTCTGGAAAAGTAATTTTTTTTCACAGAGATATTTTAATGAGCTGGAATCTCTTACAAAGACTAAGCTGCAGCCCTAAGATGCCATCATTAACTGTATCCCCAATGACAGGTTATAGGTGTCAGTATGGGATATTGCATACATGAAGAATGGCTTTTCTGATTCAAATCTATAATATGGTCAGATGAAAGTAGATGAAGGAATACATAAAAGAATAAGATCTAGATTTATAAAATATTTTCATCTAATATAGCCTTATCTTGACTAGTTGATTAAAATACTATAACAGCTATTAAATACATTTTTTAAAGTGGGTTCTGTATGTCAATTCACATAACTCATGAATCAAATGCTTCAGAACACTGGCTGAGGTACTACAGTGCAGCTGGTAGGGAAAGTAGGTTGAAATGACTGAAGCCATTATCTTCCTTTGGAATTACAGCATTAAGAAGCAACTTTGCTGAGTAGGAAGACCCACATTCTATGACCTCTTTGTTTTAAATCCCATGGTCTTGCTATCCAGGAATATCAATCATGCCTGACTTTTCCTATGTTCCATAGAGGAGATCCACTTAATATGTAACAACCTTGAAGAATCACCATTTCCCAAAGCACAAACAGAGATTTGAGTTCAACAGGCAAACAGCACCTGCTAATATTAAACTATGCTAATAATCCTTTAAATCATAATCCTGGTTTTTTTAATGGTAAGCATTAGCTCACCAATACCATTTTCTAAAAAAATTCACAAAATCACTAATCATATTTTTTCAACTCCACTTACACGATCTTAGAGATCCTCTTTTAAAACGTAGTTAGGATCACCAAGGCAAAATTATGTTATAAAAAAGTTCAAAGAGGAAAAATATATAAAGGAAAAATTCTCTCAACTGCATATATAGGTTCTGAATGATTGAGCATAAACTTGTCATCAGGACCTTTACAATACCATCTCCGCCACATCCTTTTCTAATCCCAGTGAAAGATCATGGTTTTCATTCTGGGCAAATCATTGAGGTTTTCACTGTTGCTCTTATAATAAATCCAGATGTGTTTGTGTGCAGTTGTTAAGAGAGTTTAGACATTTTCTTCTTTCTTCTAAAGCTTGCCAATTGAAAAACGAACTAGCATAGTGAACTAGAGTAATGTCTTGACTATAGCTACTTAATAATGGACAGCTGATTGTGTAGGCAATTCTTGCTGAACATTTATTTGTGCTAACAGGTTCTAGGACTCAAGATGTGAGAAGGGTACAAAGTGTTATACTTTTTCAAATTGTCTTTCCAGTTATTGGGAACTTTAGGAAAAGCATTAATCTGGTCTTTAGTTCCAGAGCTAGGGAGACAGAACAGGCAGATTTTTCTGGGTTCAAGGCCAATCTGGTCTACACATGAGAGCTTGTCTCAGAAAAAGAAAAAAGTTAAGAGGCTAGATTTAATTTTTAATCATCTGGTTTGTTTGTTCTGTTTCAAAAGGAAGAATGTTTTCTTTGTGTAAAAATAAAAGAATTGTTGAAACAGCCTTTAATCTCACATTTTCCCCTAAAAGTTCATTGAAATTAACCCAACTATAATATTTCTTATAAATTAGACTATGTTTATGGCTGGCGAGAAAATATCTTTAAAAATACAGCTAACTCGTGTACTCTCCCAAGAACTGATTGAAAGGTTGAATATCAAAACTATGCTTTGTAAGAGTCAGAGATAAATAAATTTAGTGCAAGGAGTGTTTCAGCATTTGAAAAATGCTTCAAGAGAACAATCTCCTCCTGATCAGTACTGACAAGATGGGTCAGAATCCCAGGACAGAAGGGACAGCAAGCACAAGCCTATCTGCTCTCTCACTCTAAAAAGCACAGAATCTTGTTAGAAAGAATCTTGTTAGAATCTAAAATCACCCTGACAATGACATTGTACAGCTCTGCTGTTTTATAACTTGGATTTCTGAGTTCCAGTGTTGATTAGCTAAATTAAAAAGTTAATAAGCAAACAATGAAAAATGTGCCCAATAATTAAGCAGTTAAAATTCTATTAGGAAACCTGAAAAAAGAGAAGCTTATCTTTCTCTCTGTGTCCCTGTCTCTGTGTCTCTGTGTCTCTGTGTGTGTGTGTGTGTGTGTGTGTGTGGGTGTGTGCCGGAGGGTACCCATGGGGAAGGCTGCACAGCATGTATGCACATACCTGTGGAGCCAGAAGTCACTTTGTATGTTACTTCTCATGTGCCATCTGTCTTATTTTATTAGACAGAGTCTCTCGCCAGCTTGGAGCTTACCACTGAGGCTAGCCTGGTTAGCCAGCAAGCCCCAGGACTGCATTTATCTCTGCTTCCCTAGTACTGGGTTCTGGGGTAGAACTCAGGCTTTCATGCTATGTGGCAAGCAAGCATTTTACCAACTGAGCAATCTCTCAAGGCCCAGCCATATTTTCTCAAACTGAATATTCAAGTTAATATTTTAAGATTGTGTTCCACAGTTACTTAAAACATATCAATTTCATGTTACAATGATAAAATCATGTGTAATGTATAATATTTCATAAAATACTATGAACTAACTGCTATGTACCTGAGGTTTTCAGTCACAGGGGAAGGTAAAGATAGTCGGTTGACATAAATAACATTGGCTGAAGAGCAGACTATATTAGAAATACAAAACACATACTCTTATTAGAGTGTCCACATAGAGAACTAACTGATCATGTTATTTAAAACCCCTGAGTTCTTGGAAAAAGAGCCAGAGAAACATGTAAGAAAGAAACCACAGACTAAAAACCTTAACCCCAGCAGAAGGAAATACACTGGAAACTTTAATAAGGGCAGACAGGTGGACACCTGGATAGCTATGTAATTCAGGACCTCAGCATAAGACATAAAAGAGATATCAGGAAGAGAAATTATCCCCAGATTTAATTGTAAAGTCTGACTATCAAAATGCGAAAGACATTCCATCTTGATTTTGAAATGTAGTTTTGAATACAAAATCAGAACACAACCAGAAAACATATCCCAGCTCAATCCTCCCAGTGAAGCTGCTGACACAAAAAGCTAAATTGGGGAGCGGCACCTCTTCAGACCCTGTTGGGATTGCCAGTGTAGTCATGGTGCCCAGCACAGTAAGAACGGTTAACAAAATGAAGCAAAGATCTAAGCTAAAATCACTGGTATTCTACAATAAGGTAGAGCATTAGGAGAAGCTATGAGTTTATGCTATTGGTGCTTTTGGAAGTGCACGAAGGCAGGGCATCTACCTCAGGAAAAGCACTCCAAATGCTCAGAAGATACTGGCTCAGCTGGGATGGTCTAGATCTCAACAAGTTAGAAAATATCCACAATGAATAAGAGAAAGATTGCTGTTGCTGGCTAAGCATAGCTCTGGGACCAGTGTTCTGAAGGTTAATCTAGACAACCAGTGCTTTAGTCCAGCACTTTGTAGAAGTCATACTTAGTTTTCTATTCAGAAATAAAAGCCATTCTTCCTATCTATCTGAAACAACTGTTAGTTGAGTTAATCAAGTGTCTAAAGGAAGAACATAAATCAGACTGTCACCTCTTTGTAGACCTGTAATGAACTGCCCATTTTATACTGCTGCTAGAAATTTGAATAAGTAAATAAATATATGATGGCTTCTCTAAAGTAGGTTACAATTATTCCGAGCCATTTTTCTTGCTGTCTCAATTGTAAGCTCCTTGAAGACATGCCACTGTTCACTGCTATGTCTACTTTTCCCTGTATCCAAATATAGTGGCATTAGTATTTGCTAAGAAAGAAGTTAATTATTAACAGGCTTTTCCCAGATTCTTCTCAGAATTGACCCAACCAGTCCTTCCTAACAAGTAAATAAAAGTAATCTTTCTGCAGTCCTATCACATAATAAAACACAAAGCAGAAAGTGGCTTTTAGCAGTAAAGACAGCACCTGTATGCTGCCTTGGAAACCAAGAGGTTTCAGCCTGGTGGCATCAGGGTAAATAGAAAAAGGCAGAATTGAGGAGATGGGCAGGTACTCTGCTCAGCCATAGCACCGGAGAAGGGTGCTGTGACCACCACCTGGCTGTCCTCTCGGACAGCAACTGTGTACAGCGTCACCCTTGAATAGCATCACACTGAGACGGCTGGTAAGAAGGCCATTTACAACACTTTAAGTTCCATTTTGAAGGAGGAGTACATCCACAGATAGTCAGATGAGGGTAATAAAACACACTGACCTGGATCTGTTGCTGCAGGAGATTAATCTTGTGCTGCTGCTGTAGAAGTTGCTGCTGTTGCCTTGCGATCTATCAGAAATAAAGTTCTATTAGGGTAAAATGAAACGCTTGCACCTTTGCCATTACCTCTGCCTCTCTCCTGCTACTCCCTGGTGCTTTACTGCACCTCAGTGTGAAAAACTCCCTTTGGAAGGAGGCCATGGGACCAGAGAGGACAGGGAAGACTCTGAGCTAGTAGGCTGCCTCTGCTTTATCCAGAGGTGCAAATGACAGCCTTGTGCCCTAGCTGAGAGCTAGCTCCTCAATCTGCACTGACTTGCTGGAAACCACAGACTTCGGAAACTAGATCCTTGCAGAATAAAACAGTGAAATCCTGGCCACATTTATCTAACAAGGATAGTCTGGCTATAAAAAGTAAAATCTGCAAGTACAAGGCTTTCTAGTGTGCCACAGGTCTATTTCTGTCACTCAGCACTGGCAGACTTATAAATATTATCAAAAGGACAAAAAAAACCATAGTAAACAGTTAAAAAATCCTTAGCTTTTTGGATGATGCTCTGTGCTCTACAAAGCATTTTTAAGACAGACTGTGCTGTAATTTCAATTTACCCTTTGGGGTGACACACTTCTTCACAGTACAGGATTTGCATACAGGTGTTATATTCCCTTTCTGTGCACAGCAATCAAACTCAGCATCTCAGGAGGTTATCTGGGCTACAAAAAGAAATACTAGCCATAAAATACAAACCCTAGGAAAGTCTGCCCCTGAGTAGCGCAAAAACCTTTCCTAAAATGGTGGAGCTTGCTGCCTAACTAGATGGAGTCAGCCTCAGCCGCTCTCTTGGCCCGCTCACTGCCCACATCACAGTTGACTACAGCCTCAGGCTCTAACGGTTTCTTCCAGAGTATGCACTGCAAAGCAGGGAGGCATGGGGAGTCCAAGAGCTCCCAGGAGGACTTAGTTTCATAGTGCTTTGTGCTCAAAGAGCTCCTCTTTCTACATATTTCCATAAGCCAGGATTCTAAAATGAGCTACAGGAGTGAAACTGAGTGCAATTGACTCCAGTCTCTATCTACCATGGTCTTCTTCTGTTTCTTGTCACCCTCCCTTGCCTAGAACAGGAGAAAGACCCAATCATGTCATCCAGCATAGAAGGACAATAGTGGGACTTCCTGATGCTGCGCCATGGTTTCTGGGGACAACTGGCTCGTACCAGAAGCATAATGCTGGGGGGCCTTTAAGTGACCCCCGGTTTGAGAAGTGGGATTATGTTTTCCCAGAGTTTAGAGTTCATAGGAAAACAGAATTTAGGTTAGGACAGCCTGCTCTGGCTTGTTGCCACTCAAATCAGAAACAGACCATTCCCTTTGCACCTCTAGGTATGGACGCTAGAACCTTTGAATATTTATTTCCCCTTAGCAAACTGGTGAAACACCACTAGGCATCTAATATTGATGGCCCCGCGTAAATGATAAAGTGCTGCCTAGAAATGCATCAGAAACACCACAGCGCAATTACCATCATCCACTCTACACACATGGGTTTGACACAGTGAAGTATGGTACATAAGCACCATGTGGCTCAAACTCTGAATTTTATTTGCCAATCGGTTGAGCTACATGCTCGCTTCATTGAGCATGACAACCTAGTTTTAAGTGTCATTTAATTTTCATTTTGAAATATAATTACAAAGTGTTCACTGTAAGATATCACTCGTCTGCAAATGTGTCAAGATTAATTTGTGCTAGCTTATTCACAAGTGTCAATAGTTAATTACTGTGTCATCTCTGGATGGCTAAATGACATTCTAACTTCTGATTTTTTACAGTGTTCCTTTATGTTCTTTTCCATTAGGGGCTGAGTCCATATTCCTACATGTGGGCAAATACTCAAGCATATTAAACTACCAGACGTCACAACTCATTAAAATCAACAGAGCATATACTGCTCTATATATCCCTGTAAAATACATTTAACTGAAAAGATAATTCCAGTAATAATGTCAGATTTCTAAAAACTGCACATTAATTTGGGTCTAGGACGTGAGAGACTATGCTGTAGGATCATTGTTATATTAATGCACCCTGGGAGACAAGAAAATCATTTGTAAAAGTGGTCATTTTCTAAAAGACATACATTTAAACTCTGATATTTTTTCTTCGTTCTCATTTCTGAGTCCATCAAAGCCTCGCCTCACCCACACGATAGAAAGGGACTGTAACTCACCATCCAAACCAACCCTGCTTTCACATGGATGAGGGGTAGGATATTAATAATTATCTTGCAAAGTAAACATAAGCCAGGCAGGGCTATTTGGGGAGGAATGAGCACTTTAAAGTTAGAAGAAAGAAAAATCACTGGGCCAGTGAGCTGCAAGTCCCAAAGTTTTTCTAAAAGAGAATTCCTTCTTCTCTAGAGGGGACAGTAAAGCCTCAGTTAGCATGGGTATTCTCTGGGTGACTCTGTAGATGACTATACCCAAGTAATTCAAATCACACCTTCCAAAAGCAATGCTTGTCATCCGCACTGCTGCCAGGATGTATTTCTTTGCCCCCTTGAAGACTCTAAGTTACTAGAAGTTTCCCTCCTCTCTCCCTTTCCCTCCCTCCTTCTCTCTCTTCTTTCTTTCCCGTTTCTTTTTTTGAATTTCCATGATTTTATTTTCTGAAGAAAGCCTCCAACAAATAGACCAATCAGTGTGATTGCTTGCTGAGCTTGGCGCCCACCCCCCACATCTCTAGTTCCCTGGCTCCTTGTGAGCTTCACCTGTTCTTGTTGTTGGCGAGCAAGGTCCATTTGCTGCCGCTGTTTCTCGATCTGCGATGCTGCCAGCTTTTTCTGTTCATCATGCGCTGCCAGGAGCTGCTCCCGCAAGCTGATCAGCTGGGTAATCATGGTGGAGAGTTGCCGTTCTTTCTCTGCAAGGCTCTCGGGTGTACCTAAAATGGAAACAAGAAGAAATCTCACAAGCTTGAGGAATGTCTTGCAGGAATCAAAGAAAGAGGGGCCCAGTTTAGAAGGAGAACCTCTTAGACAAGAGTCTGGGACTGTGACTATTGGCCCTATAAGTGCATGTGTGCTGTGATGTGGTTAGTGCTTCCCATGCCCAGAACTGTGTTGTCACCTAGAATCTCCTTTCCCCTCTAAAACCAAACCAAGGCAGAATAACCTACTCATCTGACTCCTTTTCACGACACACTCATCCTTTGAGCAAACCAAGACCCAAGGTATTTAACAGTGGCTGTGGGAGGGAGATACTTTCTTCAGTGGTGTAACTACAAGTAAGGAGCCCCAGCTCCTGTAAATGACCCCTTACCCGTGTCCCTGTAAGTAACCCTAGTTAAACTCATTGGGTTACCCAAAACTAAAGAATGAAAACAAAGAGAGGAAAGCAGATAGGGTGGGGATGGGGGGACAGCAGATGTAAAGAGAGGTGTCATCAAATACACTTTATACCGAAATGTTGTCACACACGTACTACTACATAGAACTAATATATGCTAATAAAAACTTTAAAAAAGAAACCAAAGTTCTATAGTTCTGACCAAAGTGCAGTAACTTTAAATATTTTAATATATCTAACTACCCTTTCATTAGTGGCATTATCAATAGCAAGGAAATGGTAGGTGCTTACCAAGCACTATTTAAGGAATTTCCTAGTTGTAGTCCTCATAGGCTTTCTGTTGTCAAAGATCTGTCTGAAGTTCAGAGGTAAGAAAGAGGTCAATCTCTTGGCCATGGAACAAGTTCTCCCAAGAGAATTAAAACTGCCTTAGATAAGAAAGTATTAAGGTGTTGTTGTTGTTGTTGTTGTTGTTTTGGTTTTCTGCTAGGGATCAAGCTAAGGTTTCCAAATTTGTCCTCAAAGACAAGAATGTTGCTTGGGGGCTCCCTCACTCCTTTGTCACTTGTCACTCCTCAAAGGGAGAAAACAGGCTCAGAGACTGGAAGCGCTGTGCATAAGGATATGCGGCTTAATGAACGGAAAGACGCGGAGCACTTACGGTATGGGCTAATGGCACTGCACAGTCTCTTATGGGCAAATTGCACAGCTCTCTTTAAGTAACAGGGACAGAATCCTTTTGTGAATCTAAATTAGAGCATTTTACCACAGTGTTAGACAAGGATTTCAGCAACTGTGTTGGAGCCTCACTGGTTTCATTATAAAGAAGAGACCTATGCTTTGAAAGCTTTTCAGGAAGATGCCAGCAGCTGTCAAAGGAGATGCAGAGTGCTGATTTCTGTGAATGTGAAAGGGGAGACTTCCAGGCCTGTGAAGCCCTGCCCTTTGTGCCTGCTAGGAAAGCACTGGAACAACCCAAGAAGCTAAAAATATCTTAATTATTATGTGTGTCCCTATTTTCTGAGTGAACCCCCAGGAAATAGGTGTCTTCAGAGTATACTGGCTAGCCTAGGATTCCTCCAAGGTAAGACAGATGTTGGCAGAAAGGCAACCCAGGTAGAAACACTTTTGGATTTTAATAACCAACTGAGGTTTAAAAAACAAAACAAAACAAACAAACAAACAAACAAACAAAAAAACAGAAAAAGACCTCCCTGACTGAGCTGAAAGGGTAAGATACAAGAAAGGAGAAACTGATTATGGAAATACACAGCAAATCAGGAATGGCTCTTGGAAGTCATTAAAGAAGAAAAATGGGTTTTTATTTCATCAGTAGGATTTTAGGTCTGGTTAGAGGAGGAGGAAGAAGAAGAGGAAGAGGAGGAAGAGGAGGAGAAAGAAGAAGAAGAAGAAGAAGAAGAAGAAGAAGAAGAAGAAGAAGAAGAAGAAGAAGAAGAAGAAGAAGAAGAAGAAGAAGAAGTTGTTCTTGACCCAGAAATATTAAATAAGAAAAATATAAATGTAGGTTGCCAGAGGAGATCCAAAAAAATTATGCTTTCATTACAATATTCAGGAATGAGAAGATACAGAAAAACTAAGGAGCTCATTTACCGATTTCATTCATTTTTAATTCAGTAAACATCTTTTTGATGGAAACAATGTACCAGGCACTATATCAAATAATCACTGCATAAATGTAAACTACTACTGAGAAACTGCAAGCAAATCAACTATGTAAAGGGAGGTTGACCCAAGTTTAGACTCAAGTTCAAGGAAGGAAACCTTGAAAAGCAACAATTTAACAAGAAGAACATGCATTAACAAGGCAAAGAGTAGGAATACCTTTTGATAAAAGAACTTTCCAGAAACATATGAAACATTACCACTGCAAGGGAACTACAGATAAGGGAAGGACTGTGAGTAATGGGTGATCAAGAGCTTTCCAGAAGGAAAAAAAAACAATATAGACTAAAGCTTTGCGTGTGTGTACTGGGGTTATATGGGCTTTGGTGTGTTTCAGAGGTGAAATAAAGGTGAGAATAAGGAAAATAAAGGAAAGAGGCTAAAGAGGCAGGAAAATGGCATTCCACATAGAGCAGGTTTGATGAACCTTCTCTCCATTCTGAGAATAATGCACCACCACTAACAGTTTAAGCAAGGAGGGCACTCTGGCTGAGGTGTGGAGAACAGGCTGGAAAGTTCTGAAATCAATTTTAAAAAGTGTCCTATCTTTAAACCATTGTAATTTTCTTCTTACACTTGACTGTATGAGGTGAGGTAGAAGGCTTGCTGAAAACTGTGTCAGCCGCCTCACCACTGTTCTTGGATACTAAAGCATCCCTCAGAGGGTTTGGGGTAAGGCCCAAAGGCACACAGGTTGGATTTATGTTTATATTTTTCAGTGAAGATGAAATTTCCCCTCTCCAGTTTTAAAGCCTTTTCAACAACCTTTCATTTATTTCTCTTTCTCTTCCACTTGGTAAACAGAGAAGCTGAAGTAGTATGTAAAGAGCAGCTTCTTGTTCAAGGAAGAGCCAACAGTGCTATCTATAAATGCCTGGGTGACTCCATTATGTGACCCAAGTTTACCGCATAGCAGCAGTGAGCTGAGTCATCTTACAGAGTGTAAAGACAGTGAACTGCTTAACTATAAACATTAAGTGTGATCTACAAACCCTTTCATTGGACTTAGCCACGTTTTTAAGGAAAATAAAACAAGGAGACAGTAGTGTTTGTAAGTTAAGGTTTTAGGTACTCATATAACATTGTCACTAAAAAAGTCACGTTTTTCCTTAAACTTAAGTAAAATTTATCCATAGATCAATCAATACATTGATATGTGATAGATAATTTATAGTTGATTGATATAATAATAGAAAAGGTATAAAATAAACAGATGGATGATAGATAATTGATAGGTGATCGATATGCATATATGTAGACAGATGGTACATAATAAATGATACATAGCTAGACAGATATAGATTGTAGGTGATAGGTAGCTAGATGATAAATGATAGCTAAACAGGTCTAAATGATGGGCAATAGGTGACAGCTGGATGACAAATAGATAATTAACAGACAGTTGTTTGTACAGCTATGGTCACAACAAATGGCGCCCAGTGAAATGTAAAATTCCTTTAGAATGAGAAATCCTATGTATAGCCATGCAGCTATCTCTTGGATTCAGATCAGCGAGTAATACATTCAAACAATACAATAGCTTATGTTCTCTAAATGCATAGGTTTGGGGAGGTGACTTTTCTGGTCCATATCCATTGTATATATTTGGCACAATTAATTTAAAGATCAATATTTGAACCTATACTAATAGATTTTTCTGTATTTACCTACCCTGCTGTAATAAAAATAATATCAAGTGTGAGTCATAGTGACCCAAACTACCTGAGAACACAGGTTATTTCATTCCCAGACACATTTAGTTGAACTGAGATTCCAACATTACAGAGAAACTAGAATGCTCAAAGTGGCTGAAAGAAGAGGCCGCCAAAGGGGCATACAGGACTCCTACGTAAGGTCAGGGGGTGTTAGGGAAGGCAGGGAATTATAAGATGCTTCTTCAATTAACTTAAGAATATGTGGGAAAAATCTTACCCTAAATCATGTTTTGAGATTTAACCAAATCAACTTAGATTAAATAAATTAATTAATTAATACGATGGGAGCCTGGGATGAGCCCCATCTCAGCGGGCCAGCAGAGGTCATCGGCTGCCTAACGTCATCTGCTTCCCATCTTTAGACTATCTTAAAATGACTCTCTCAGACGCACTGCCAGAAAACAGTCTCTTCTGCCTCCCACACAAAGCCAGAGGTAGTTTCATAAACCACAGAAAGCGAGCCAGTAAAAAAGCTTCTGTACACAGTTTTTCTCCAAGTCAGTGTGCCTGCTTTTGTTGTGTGTCACACAAAGGGTGCGCCTAACACTCCTCCGCAAACTGTATCCATTCTCCAACTGCAGAGCCGGAGCTGCCAGCTGCAGCACAGTTTTTCCTTCCTCTCTTCTTTCTTTCTTTCCTTTTTTTCTTCCATGGGGTCATCTTTATCCCCAAGCCACATCTGTCTTGAGTTTCTCTCGGATTAGTAAGGTGGATCAGTGCTCCCCGGGGCCTGCTCCAGCGCAAGTATTTTAATTTGACTAAACACCTGATTTATTTTATCTCTCCGATGAGAAAGGCAGTTTGTCTTAATAGAGCCTGTCAGCCCACAGCCCCATTCACAGCAATTTACAGGCGGCCGGGGACGCGGTGCGAGAAGAGTGCTGCGATTCTGTATTTCACCCTCCTCGGGAAAGCACCTAAAAGCAGCTATTCACTGCTACTGCATGTGGCATTTTAGAACTGAATTAGCTTTTTATTCAAGTAACTACACTTGTTGTGAATAGCTTATCTGTAAAATTGCTACATTCACTACTGATTTTATTAACCTTTGGCTCTATCACAAAATGGTCTTCAGTTAGGAAAGACCTTTAAAATTGACACTTTTTTTTTCCTGAGGGGCCTTTATTCCAGTGACTTCAGATTTACTGAATTTGATCCATTGAATTCTTTACCAGTTGTAGTTAAATTTTTGAGCCTCAATAGGAAGTCAAATAATGTGTAAATAAGGAAACACTTTTTAAAATGTAAATATGGTGGCAATTTTCCTCATCAAAAGTTTTCAAATACCATCTTTTATTATAACAGTTCAGAGTCACTCCTCTAGTCTTTTTTGGTCAGAATGTGAAGAACCTGGAAAAATTAACTAAGATACATAATTTCTTTTTTAACTTTTACCATCCTCTCTTCAGGCTCAACACCAAAGGGAAAAACACAAAATATGTTAGAATCTATGTGAAACAGTTAATTTATTTTTTGATTTAAAATAGAAATCAAAAGTCATATTTAAGATTAATTTAAAGTTCTTTCCCCCACATCAGCTCATAAAAGTTAGCACCCTAATCTGCCAGCTAATTTTGCCCATCCGAAACCCATATAATTACAATTGGTGGCACTAGAAAGAGAGCTGGCCCTGGAGGCGAAGACAGGCTCTAGGGCAGAGCCATGCAGGGCAGGGCTGGGCATTTGCGAGTGGACTTGCCTGTTCTTTTCAAATCGTTCCATGCCCATGACTTGTAGAGCACAGGAATCTTTGTAGCTAAACCCCTCAGCACTTAGTCACAAAGCAGAACACTATTCTCCTGAGAGCTAAATTTTTAGAAGAAAATTTAGCACAGCAGTCGAGTGGGAGACAGAAAGAGACACTTAAAGAGAACAGGGAGGGAGGTCAGAGGGAAGGAGAGAGAAAAGGTAGGCAAAAGGCCCAAGGGGTGGGAGAAAGAAGGAGAAAGAGAGAGAGAAACGGGGGGGGGCACTAAATTATATTCTGTGTATCTCCCTGTATGCTCTGTATGCTTTTCCTTTTCTAATGAAATGAGGGGTTATGTTGTTAAAGTAATATTTACCAAGTCAAATAAAGCCAAGGGCAGGCAGCAGCAGCTAAAGCAAGTCTGAGGGGCTAGGACATGAAACAACAGCTAACCAGCCTGCTTCATTAGATCCCTGTGCGAGCTGCTCTAACAGACTTGATAGAAAGTCACAGTGAAATTACAAGACTCTGCAGCTACGAATGCCTGCTCGTGGTGTGATGGAGAGAGCAGGCAGAGCCGTTGGAGTGGGGTTCCAATGAGAACAGACTTTTCCACGTCAGTCCTAGAAGGATTAAAGCACTTAACAGTAATTTCAAAGTGACACCAGTCCAGGATCTCAGCCAACAATCCAGAAAGATTTTAAATTAAGTTGAAAAGAAAAGCTTTTCCGAGTCAATTTCCAGGTCATGCCTAATTGTTTTAAAATGGACATTGTTTGAGAAGAAAGCTAAAAATACAATGTCAATCATAAAAGAAAGCCACATTTGATCTCCTCTGCCCTGGGATAACCTGGTCAAGCTGCTGCCTCTCCTGCTGCACACATCAGATGGGTTGTGATGTTGCTACTTCACAAGCCCAGTACATCATTTAGCCCTGGCCTTTTTTGATGGAATCTTCTTTTAAATGTCACAAAATAAGGCATCAAAAAGTCAACAAAAAATAAACAGGGAGACCCACAACACACCAGAAGATTCCTTGATAAAAGTTACTTTGTAATGACTGCCTGAGAAAGGACCCCTGTCCCAAGGTACCAGCAGATAATTGAGCCCTGAATCCAGCCACAATTTAAAAAGCTTTCTACTCTAAGAGCCCCAGTACATCATAAAGATAAAGGATTTCAGAAAAAAATCAAACAACACAAAGCCCTCTATTATCTTATCAGGCTTTGGTTACAACAGCTGAACCAATAGGAACAAATCCTGAATGACTTTTTTCAAAACAGCAGAACACTGGAATTGCTTTGTTTTCTCCTCAGTCGGCTATTGTCATGGCTCCCATATGCTCCCGTCCACTCCTCAGTAAATAAAAAGTTTAATAAATGCAGCAATTGTGCTCTTAGGAATGACCTCAGGAGCACCACACAGGAAACTGGCCTCATGGATTGAGACAGAGGCTTTTTACCCCCACTAAATATATGAGAATTTCCTTTTCAAAAATGTAAAGAAATCTAATAGAAATGTCTTTCAAATCTACTAAACAAGAGACAAGAAGACCCCGGTCCTTCCTAAATGAAGACCAGTCTCCTGTCTATGCCAGGCACACTCACCTCTCCTTAGCTTCCCTTCTTCCTGGCTGTAAAAGGAAGTGTGTTTCCTGGATCAACTGAGGTCTATTCATGTTGCAGATCCTAACAGAGCAAGAACAATCCATGGAACTCTGCCATCTGGGCTCCCAACCTCACAGCTGGGCACCAGCCCATTGTGCTTTATTATCCAATCATTTTTGGGTCCGGAAATGAAGGCATCCTGACACATCTCTTCTTCAGTAGGAGACAAGCTGCCATGGTAGCACTGCTAGGTGTGTGTGTTGGGCTACTGCTATGTCTCCATAACCCACACATAAAAAATAATAACTCTGCCTCTCAGAAACATGGGAGTCTCTGCTCCTTTGTGGAGAACAATGAACCATTTTGTTTCAATCACCAAGGTTTGCAGACTTGGCTTCTTTGGACAGTCGGTCATATCTAGGGCTAGGAAGGGAGGAATAAGACAGCCAGCCCTATTAAAGCAGCATTGCCTAAATATCATTGGTGTTATAGTACTAAGTCCATACCCTAAGCATGGCATTGTTATCTTCATGTCACAGATGAACAGCTAGATCACTGAGAACCTAAATAACTTGACCAACCCATAAAGCAGTTGACTGGATTTGAATCCAAGTCTTTTCGTTTCCAATCCACATGTGTCCAGAGTTAAAGCTACCATCTCTCTGCAGGCGGGAAAAATAATCAGGGAATATCTAGACGTAAAAAGCAATGTCATGAGGACTCCACCAGGGACTATTGCCAGGTAAGTAGTAAAAATAGACAGCTAAGCTCTTTTATAGCTTTTTATCTTTTTAAAGATTTTTAAAAGTTATATGTATGTACTTGTGTACGCACATGAGCACACATGCCCCTGGAGGCTCTGAAGCTACAGTTCCAGGCAGTTGTGAGCCACCCAGAAGGGGTGCCAGGAACTAAACTCAGGTCTTCTACAAGAGCAGTATATATTTCTAACCACTGAGCTGTCTCTCTGGTTCCAGAAACTGGTGTTTTTAAGAAGAAATATACAGCTGGGCAGTGGTGGCACATGCCTTTAATCCCAGCACTCAGGAGGCAGAGGCAGGCAGATTTCTGAGTTCAAGGCCAGCCTGGTCTACAGAGTGAGTTCCAGGACAGCCAGGGCTACACAGAGAAACCCTGTCTCAAAAAAACCAAAAAGAAGAAGAAGAAGAAGAAGAAGAAGAAGAAGAAGAAGAAGAAGAAGAAGAAGAAGAAGAAGAAGAAGAAGAAGAAGGAATAATATACAGCGTCTCTTTAAGGTTGTATTTGCAAAAGAAGTTTAAAAGTTGTACTAGGAAATCAAATAGCCAAAGAATTCAACAATGAACTTCTGACAGGGTGTCGATGTGAAACAGATCTGGACATTGAGTGACAGGTCTAGAGTTCCTCAAGAAATGAGCAGCCTGGCTTGCAGGGAAGGCCCTCTCCATGCTTATTTTTGAAGCATCCCTTTCTCTCCCCAAACAACATATGGACTGCTGATTCCAAGCCCAGACACAGTTATTATGCTGGCCACGGCATTCTCCAACAGTCTCTAACATTCCAGATACAATATTTACAGCACCCATGAAAGTCTGAGAACCTCTCAAATATTTGCATGTGTCAAGTGTCAAGTGTGCTACTACCCTGGATGCAGTGTATTTGTAGACTGAGACAAGTGCTGGCCAAGAGGTGGTTACAGGGGGAACCTCCTCGCAAAGTCTGTGAAAACTCCTAGGTTGCACTATGGTTGGAATAATTTATGTCAGCATAACATACATGTGCACGTGCTCGCACACATGCACACACGCACACACGAACACACACACACACACACACACACACACACACACACACACACTTCCCAGGTGTATTTGTAATTTGCCTGATGTGAGTCAGGACAACTCCTGACCTAGTCCAACCTTGCCTGTCACACAGTAAGAATAAATTCTTGGTACTTTAATTTTTATTCTAGTTTATGTTTTGTTTCACTGATTCATAAACATATACATGTGTTTATGAACATGTGTGTGTGTGTGTGTGTGTGTGTGTGTGTGTGTGTCAGTGGTGTAGTTGTTGCATGTGGCTGATAGTTTCCAGGACTATATGGTTGAGCACCCGACCTGGTACCAAGCCATTCATGCATCCCACCCATTGCAAACTCAAATGATGAGTCTGTAAAGGCTCATAGAGTTACAAAACTTTGCTTTTTCTTCCATTGTTATTTCACAGTTAAATATGGATGGAAAAGTACATATATTTTTTTCATTATCAGTTTTGAATGATGCTATCTTCTGGTTAAAACAAGACTGCCAAATTCATCTCATCATTGCTTTACAGACACACTACATTGACAATGCTCCTTTGAAGGTTTTCTTACTAGAAATTCATAGTTCACATATTCAGAATAAAGGGACTAATATGTGTCAGAGACAGAAAGAGAGACAACTAAACCTGGATCCAGAAGTGACCAGGGGTCTCCTATCACAGGACATTGTTGAACATGCTAAACTATAATAGGAGAAAAATATCCAGAATATTCTCTAGCCTTTTCCTATAAAAATTAAACTAAAAGTTAATGCATATTTGCTCATCTTATAAATAATAATTTCTTTATATTCTCATAATAAAACATTCATTCATAAATACATAGAAAGCCAATTTTGAGGTCTTAAAGGGATCATTTATTATGATTGTAGATTCCAAGAGAGCTTGGGAAGAATTTCATAAACTTGTTTTTAACTTTAAAATATTCCTGGTTTTACAATTGTCCTTTCAATAAAAAATAAGAGATTTTAACTAATGTTTTAACATAATGCCAATATCTGAGTGTGCACTACAGAAGCAAGAAAGAGGAACTATTTGAAACTCACAGAGAATAGAACATTACAACTAATGTGGTGGGAAAAACACAACTTGGCAGTGATGGACATCTCATTCTGAAGAGACAACAGTCTAGGTGGTAGTAAGAGTATTTGAAGAAGTTGAATTTTAAGTGTAGACTTTTCTAAAGATGGCATGTGAGAACACATAAACCTCAAGTACAGCTGTGAACAGTCACAGACAGACCTTCTTGGTTCCCAGCCCGAGTTTAAAACCTGCTCTGCTGAGCACATAAGAGTGCATCATAGCACCACAAAAATGAGTAGGGACAGCTGGTAGCAAAGAAGGACAAGCGATCATCGGCTACCACATATACTTCCCACTGAGTGCTAGCTCCCCAGTGGAAACAACTGTGTCACCAGCATCTCTGAGAAAAAATGCAGATGCTATGCTGACTAGCACTTCTCAGCTCAGTGAAGTTGAAAGGACCTAGTGACCAGTTCTAATCAGGAGTTCACAAAACCGTTGGAGGTGGGCAGCAGCAACAGTTAACAAGCAAGATGGATGGCTCTGAATCCCAGAATCCTTGTGCCTTGTGTGACTTTCTTACAGGCTGGGGACCACTGTAAGGAAACGAACCTACTGGCCATTTCTATCACTGCCTATGTAGCACCAAACTGAATTCAGAGAAAGGAAGGAGGTAATTTAAGGATGTCAAACATTAAAGAAGTCCATGTTTAGGTTAATAAGCACTTTTGAGCACTTTTGATGATCCCAGTCCCTGCTGTGTGCTGGGGTCAGTCATATTTTTATCTGTAGTTCAACAAACTTGGAAAAGGGAGAATGAAGAAAAGGTGAAAACATGTCCGAGATCACATGCATGTACTTTGTTGAGGCATCACTCTAAGCTACTTAATCTGTCCTCTGAGTCTCTCTCCAGGAAATCACAGGCTTGGTTTTTGTTTTGCTTTGCCTTGTTTTTTAAAGAAAAATACAGATAACATCTAGTTATCAATGGCTTTATACATAGTACTCAAGAAGTAATTCTGTATTTTTAAATTTTTAAATACTTTATTGGTAAATATAATATTAATAGGTAAGGTATGCTTAGGAAAATTATATTAAGATCTATAAACATAAATGGAGAGGATTGAATACACATTAACTAATTTGAAAGTACTCAGAAAAATGTTATAACTAGAAATTTAATTTCAAACTATTTGAACTGTTTTGTCAAATAATTATATGACTATAAACTTTAAGTTAAGTTAGAAATCCCATCAGTGGGAGGACTGTATGTATTACATAGTCTAAGCATTTAAGGGAGACATCTTAAAGGGATTTATATTATTGAATAAATGATCTCTAAAATCACTCCTTTCAATAAAATTGGCATATGTATCAACACCCTGCAGCTAGAGTCCAGGTTCTAATTCTTAATTACTCAGAAAAGGGGGAAAACTGTCAAAGGAGTTAAAGTTAGAAAGCTTTAAAAGAAAATACAGGTGGTATGAGGAAATTAATTCTTTTTTATTTAAAAAACTGGAAGAATTAGCTTTATTGTGATCCAGATTTAACCAGACCTTGACATTGATCCATATCAGTGTTTCCTGACATTTTAAAATAAATATATCTATTACTTTATTAAACAAACTATAGAAAGTCAATCAGCTGAACAAAATCTCCTTTGCTAATGGAAGTATACAGAATGCAGAAAGAAAACTGGGCCATTGCATAACCTTTTATATGCTACTAGCAACCCCATTTGAGAATCCAACTCTACTAACAAGGATAATTTTAATTAATGGAGTATTGGCAGTTTGTCTCCAGTTTAAACAATCTCAAGTGCTCTTTGACTCTATGAAGACAATGCAATTTCTCATCACACTGACACATGTACAGAACATCTGTGGATTTCTCCCTAAATTGTTGGCATCTTCTTTCTGTTTCAATGATGTGCTGGGATTCAGAAAGGACTCCGTTGTCACACAGAGTTGATGTTTATTTTATAGGTTCCATGACAAAGACAATTTACCTAATCTCATTTTTTGGCAACAGTAATATATAAAACCATCTAAGGCACTTGTTTGTTTCATAACTTGCTCAGTCTAGGCTCTCCAACACCTAAAATAGATTCAGGTGGGCGGACCTTCAAAAACTATTTGTTGAAAGGAATTCTGTCACGTGATTTCATTTGGACAACATATCATGAATGCTAGGTTATTCCGTTCATGAAAGAAGATGCCATTAAGATGATATCAATAACATGCATGTAAGATGCAGGACACCTGGTAAATCTGGACATGGAGGCACTCCAGTTATAACTTACTCTCAGTACATTTTCTAAATAATATCAAAAACATAAAAAATAGAATCCATAGTTGATAAATAAATGCCCCAAGTCCCACAACATGAATCCACATAGTTTGCAAACCTGAGATATGAATGATGGAAGTTTATAAAATAAGTGGGCTCAATTATTTATTTCAAATATGTAGGAATGTATAATAAAAATTCACTATGTAAATATGTAGGTGAATACATAGATGGACTGATATGACTTACATTAAAACTAAATCCACCAATGAACCAGCTTATATAATCTTAGTTCCATGACTTCTGTATTGTCATAGATTTTGGAGAGAATTTTAATTTAACATAAACAAAAATAACCTCTGAATTCTTACAAAAAGTGATTCCTAATTATGGGAATTTTCAGAGTATATGGATTTCCCCCTTTTAGAAGAAAAAGATTTATAGTTTTACTCAGTAATGAACTGGCCAACAGGAAGCCGCCCATGCACGATATAGTAGTTATCGAGGTGCCTATATTTTCTATATTTTATAGCATTATATTAATATAAACTTTAAGTTTGAAGTTAAGTACATGAGGAAAGTATAAATACATAAATAAATGTGACATTTACATTTGCTCCTGAAGATTCTAATCCCATAGGCATACACAGTAAGGAAATAATCAAATTCATTATAAAGACAGAGACTAGTTAAATCTAGCATAAAAAGGGGTAAAGCAAAAACTTTCACAAGTCAGTGAAAAATAGCACCAAATATAAGTGTGACTAGAACTGACAGGTCAGCGGGTGTGGACTCCACGGCTTTTAAATAATTCCTTATAGCACCATCTCTCTATCTTCCTATTCTACATAACAGCATTAAAATATTCATATACCAATATTATTCCAAAAATTCTATAAGCAAATATCTAGGAGATTAATAGCAACACTACTTATGCAGCACCTTACCAACTCAAAATGTAACTCCCACGCGATGAGTAGAGAGGAGTGACTGTCTTGCTTGCGCCCTAATTCTATTTCAAGTTTGCACCTCCTCAGTTCTCACCTGTCAGACGTTTCTAATAGTCTCAAAGACAACACATCTGAGGGATAGTCCGCGTAAGGAATGATGGCGCTAAACCAGATAAAATTGCTTAAAAGGCTTTGTGCTAACAAACAAGTGTAGAATAGCAAGGAAATCTACTCAATACACTTGGAAGGGCAAACAATGGCTCTGCCAGCCTGGAGCTTTGCAGATGCAGCTCCATCAGATCCTGGGGCAATGCCTAAATGGGCTTCTTCATATCGCGAAGGTCATAGTGAGAGAGGAAGTATAAGAGGCAGTGGAAGCAAAGTTTTTAAATGAAAAGTCTGAATTGCTAAAACATATATTAATTAAGAATTTTGAAGATTAAAAAAATTTTAAAAGCAAATGGCTGAGTCACTTCAACACAATGTCACTAAACACATGCTTGGCATCTTAGGTTTCTTTTCCTTTCCTTTCCTTCTAGAACAAATTCAATTAAATTGTAACCATTAACATTTGAAAAAACTTGGTTTTCTGACACCCTTTTTTGAGCAAAGAATTAGTCAAGTCCGGGTAGAAAATTGAACAGCCATGTTTTTTTGTATGGCAGAAAAACAAGAGAAACACTGGCCCAAGAAACTCACACTACAGGAGTTTGAGGCCACGTGTATCCTAGATGATAAAGAGTATTATAGATTCAGGCAAAAGCACTTCCAAGTTTTAATAATCTTTGCAGCAAACCAAACATATGGGCAAGCAAAATATCAGATATGGTTATGGTCATGTATGAACACGTAAGCCCATTCCTGAGCTAAATGTAAGCATCTGTGTAGGGGCCAATCTGAGTTCTGAGTGCAAGCAAAAGCACAGGTGAGCAAGCTGACCACCACTAGCCCCATCTCCACCATTTCAACACATCAGCTCAACAGTCACTGTAGCTTAGGTCACTCGGGAAAAACCAAGACAAGTTTTTCTTGATGTTTCAAGAAATATACAGCAGAGGTTATCAGCAGGGTGGGGTGATATCCTCCTTTATCTCACCATTAAAAGTCAAAGCTGCAATAGACAGCCTTCCAGGCCACCACATCTTCCAAGATATAAAACAATGCACAGTGAGTGATTTTTGAGTATGAAGCAACTCATTTAGTCCTACTTCTGGCCGAACTGATAAAATGAAAAAATAATCTTTCAGCAAACAGGTGTCTAAACTTGCCTAAACAGGTGCCAAATGAGACCATGTGAAAACTTTAGTTTGCAATATGGTGAGATAGGAAAGAAGACACTCTCTTGGATAATTTGTTCCTGAAATCAACCAGACACAATAATAATCAAAACACTGAAAGGGGCTGGCAAGTGCTTTGAAAGCTCTCATGTTGTTAACACCATGTTGTATCATAGATACCACAAAAATAGTAACATGTGTTATAATAATAGCTGAATTTAGCTAACCACAATGCATATATCATAGACATTAAAAATACACAATATTATTGAAAATTTTGTCCTTTTAAAAAACTATAATAGTTGATATTGATTTCTCTACCAATTTACAAATGATGGGCCATATAGAAAGAACATATGCTATACTCACAGAATATAAAGCCAGACCTTGAACTCTTAACTCAAACCTATTTGCCTTTCTAATTCAAAACACACACACAGACACACACACACACACACACACACAGACACACACACACACAGACACACACACACACACACACACACAAATATATTGGTAGTTATGCTGAAGAGGCAGAGACAGGAGGATCCACGTTCTCATTTAAAACACTGTTCTTTCTTTCCAAATAATGTTAGTATGTGAATTTGCTTGTGTGGGGGCACATGTCCATGTGTGTACGTTCCTGTGCACCAGTGTACATGTGGAGGAGGCCTGAGGCTGACTTCAGGAGTCTTCCTCAATCGCTCTCTGATCTTACTCATTGAGGCAGTGTGTTTCAGATGAGGGTGCTTCAGAGGAATCCAGAGCTCAAAGATAAAACTAGTCTGGCTAGCCATTTTGCTCATGGGATCACCAGTCTCCACCTTCCAAATGTTGGAATTACAGGAGGGGGCACCAAACCTGTCCAGTATTTATGTGGCCTCTAGAAATATGAACTCTTGTCACCATTCTTGAGCATTTTAACCACTGGGTCATGTCTCTAGTCCCCAAACATACTATTCTTTTAGACAGGTATCTAAGAACACTTTATCTGGATTTTTGGAGCTCTCATTAGCCTCAAAGCACCATCTGACTAACTGTCCCCCCCCCCCAACGTCCCAGACAGCCCCACATGTACAGCAGCCTGGAGAGCTGCAGAAGGAAGACTGAGTGTGGCTTCGGGCATAGTGGGCATGCTCTCTGTGTGTCTGTCTCAACTGTAGCTCTTGGTAAGCTAGTAAGCTATTCACACAGGCCATCATATACCTGAGTGTACAGGGAAAGGAACTTCATGTAAAGAAAAGCACTCCCCAACACTCCCCATGGCTTCCCATACTGACTCTTTCACCAGATGCAGATAAGTTTAAAACCTATCTTATCTATTCAAAAGTAATTGCAAAGTCTTTTTTTAAAAGCATGCTTATCTAGTCATAGACTCATAAAATCACTGTTGGAAAGAAGCAAGAGATCATTAACCCCACATTTTATACTGCAGCTAAAAGCCAGAAAGGGAGGAAGGCATTGCTGATGTCATGTAGTTAATTAGCTACTGCAGAGTTAGGAATGGAACCAGAACTCACGTGTGCATTGCTGTGACTTGAACTCAGGGCTGGTGTGTGCCAGACAGCCTATAGCAGGCCTTGTCACAAGCCCTGGGCATCAGACTCCTTGGATCTCAGGACAGATTCTTTCTACCAACACATGCTCCTCATTGTTGTCATTTTAAAAATTAAGTTAAATATTTCACTTTAATTTCCCAGTAATCAACTTTGCTAACCATTTTCCTGCCTTAAAAGCAATGTGGATGCTTTACTTATTTTAGCAGATTTGAGTTTTGCAAGTATACCATATAATCTATCAATAAAATGCCAATCAAATGACAGAAGCAGTAATGGGGAAAAATGTCCAATTATATCAAGGCTTTCCTTCTAGTTCCTAAGAGTCTAGAGCCAATATGAAGGTCTTCCCATTAGGATGGTCTTGGTAGATTAATCATAGTTCGAGTGAAATGGATATAACAAAGTCAGATATCTAAGATACATATAAAACCTGTATTTATAATATTACTGGTTTTTTTTCCTTTTCACTGTATTGACATTTGCCTTGATGGTGCAAAAGTAACGTCAGCTGAATGTGCTGTGTATTAATATGAATTAAAGCAATAGCACTGACCTCTGTCAGTGCCAGCAATGCCGGCACTGACACACTTTCCTAACAGGTTGGCTCCACTTAAAATTTCTTGATAAAGCAGCAAAATAAATTAATTTTTAAAGTTCAATTTGGAGTAGACTTTATAAAATAATGGGCATAGCTAAATGAGAAATAAGAAATATTTACATGTGATGCTGAGACCTGGCACTTTGTCTACAGAAAACCACATTCTCTTGAGAAAATCAATGATAGACAAAGGATATTTATTCAGATTTTGATTTTAGCATGAATTTTGAAAAAATAGAGATTTTGAAAAAAAAAAAGATTATAAATATTAGCTCCATATTTCCTAGCCTTTGTGGTTTAGGACAAGTTATTTCTGTGTTTCTAGAACCTTGGTTTTCCTACATATAAGATATAGAATATCTACCAAGAGGAACTGTTGTGGAATAATGCTAGATGTTTTCTACATTCTTCAATTAAGAGTAAATAAGCATCATGAAAGGCCATCTAGGAGCAGGCAGAGCTACAGGTGGCTGGGTGGCTGCTGAGAGAGGGAAAGTCCGTCTCCTGCAGGGACAAGATACCACACAGGCGGTCCACTCCCAAGAGCTAAGTCCTGGGAATGCATTTACATGAACAAACACAAACAGACTCAGTAGGTTGTATATATGTGTGAATACAGATGCAACCGTAACAAAGAAGAGACTGTGGTCTTGGGAGTAGAGAGACAGTGAGTGAAGTTAGAGCGAAGGGAAGGTCCAGGAGTGACCTAGATGCAGTGCTCAGGTATTCTCAAAAAAAAAAATTTTGACAGCACTGGACTCTGGTGATGGCTGCAGTATAAACTAACCCAGAGGACAGCAAGATGGGTCCTGGAATGTCAGGTCATCAAAAGGTCAAAGTCCATCCCAAAAATCAAACACGAGAGCTAAGAGAGGGAGTACATACCAACTCCCCAGACCTCTGCTCATGTTCCTTGTCTCCCATTGCCCCAACACAGAAAACTGTCACTACTGAAATCCGTAATACTGGGACTTGTGTTGTGAAACCAGGCTCAGAAGGATTAGGGAGATGATGGAGATTCTGGGACAGAGTTGCCATTCCCTGGAAGAAGATGGAGGTGTGGTAAATCTGGGAAACAAAGCCAGGAGCACCTTTTTATCTATGCCAAATGTAAAGTTTTCAGATGAGAATGAATGACAGAAAGCTGGCTCTATACAGTTGGAACTCAGAAACAAGGTCTGTGCTAGAGAGAGAAATATGAACTCTAGCTGTCCAGGGTTTGAGACACTGAAGAAGATATGATAGCATTCTGTAAACCCAAATTACTCTCCCTCTCTAATACACACTCCTCTTATTTTCTTGAAGGAAAAATAAATCATAATTTGACCAATTCCTCTTTAACATCCTCAGAAGCGTGAACTAAAATCAGTTGTTAGCTAGATGGTCTTCTGCATGCTGGGCCTCTTACAGATAGGGCCTACATATTAGCCAGCTTTCCACTCCTAACAGCTAGCACATGAGGGCTTCTTCCTAAGTGTCTGTCCTGGGACGGGAACGGTAGCTTGGTGGGTAAAAGCACTTGTTGCACATATATGAATTGGGATCCAAGCTCCCACGTGAAAGCCCAGGGCATGGCCAGGTTTATGCACTTTGAACAACCCCTGCGCTGTCAGGGGTAAGGGCCCGAGACAGGAGGACCACCAGTCACCAGCCTAGCTCCAGTTCATCACATACTTTGTCTCAAGGGAAGAAAGTGGAAAATAGTACAGCAAGTTAGCTGACAGCCTCCTCTGGCCTCTGCATGTGTACCCACACACATGTGCACACATATCCTAACGTACACATATGTACACACACACACACACACACACACACACACACACACACACACACACACACACAGAAGAATGTGGCTGGATGAGTAGCACTGATGAAAATATAAAAGAATGAAATGGCATGGGAATTACAGGCTGTCCCTAAAGCACTGTCTGCAACACAGCACTAAGAATTGCTTGCTTCTACAGAGATAACTCCTCAACTCCTAGTAGACTTCAGTGTTCTCATTCTTCCTGTGACTGCAAGTCAAGGTGAGGACAATAGTCACACTTTTAAGGGACAGTGAGGAATCTAGGCAGCTCTCAAAGCCACTGTGAAGCAGACAGGGGAGGGACTTGAGGAGCTGCTTGCAGCTCTGCCACTGAGTGGTAACAAGTCGCATTTATCTGGTTGTTTCCGCCTCTCCTGCAACACAGCCTGCTTCTATTTAAAACGACAACAACAAACAAAAACTACTTAATGGCTTTGGTGTATGGTAAATGTTTATCAGTTCAACACATTTCATACTGTAGCAACATGAGTTTATATGAGACATCTACAGGGTTGTTTTATGTTTTCATTTTATATAAATTATATAGCAGATATGTAATTTTGTAGTTTTCATTTAATGTTTCCAAACTTGTGCCTGTTGGTTTCTGTAGCTCTTTCCCTGTGTCTATGGTTCGGTTGCTATTAAAAGCTACACTAGAAGAACATTCTCCTTTGTATACAGGAGTTTCTTCAGCTTAGAAATTCACCAACACAGAAGTGTTCCTCTTGGTCACTGTGCTGAGAGCAGCTTACTTTTCTGTGAGCTCTTCCTTCCTACACTGACTGCTGGCCTAACTCACATGGAATGGTGTCAGTCTGCTGCTTTAGTTTGCTTTTCTTCAGACAACTCTTTCTATGAAGTGTCTATTTTATATTGAACCAGTTTGGACCTAGCAAGAGATGTTGGTCACATTTATTCTGTTTCCATGACCCTAGTGTTCAGGTCTGTCAAGAATTTTCACCAAAGACAAAAAGCAGTACTCTGAGCAAAGGAATTTTGAGGGTTGTTTTTCTAGAAGTTATTTTTAACAATGACATCCTCATTGTTTAAAATCTCTTCAGGGTAGTGCTAGGCTTTGGTAGACTGAGCATATTTTATTTCTAGACCCCAAATCTAGAATAAGTGACCCCACATCATTGTGGACAAGGAAGAAGAAGAAGTACCATGTGTAAAAATGTATCTATTCAGTGATAGGAAGGCAAGCTGGCAGGATTTAGGAGATCAGAGGAAAGAGTAGACACCTACAAACATTCTCTGCCTCTGAGTTTTGTTCACTTTGAAGGGAAAATGAATACTCTATACACTTCGCTTCCTCACTAGTGTTCTCCTTAGCATGGCTAATCTCTTTCTTTTACTTTGGACACTTTTACATCTAACACATACTTAAATACACAAAATCAGAATTAGATACAATGAACAATGCATGCATAAAAACCAGGGTGGTCGCTGGAAGCTGTCAGGTTAATGGTTTCCGTTTTTTTTTTTTTTTTTAAGATGCAAGAACGGACTTCCCATCTGATATGGGTGGAGATAACTTAGAAAAGTCAATGTGTGTCCCCAAGTACACACACTCATGTGAGGGAAAGAATCTACTCCACTGCCACAGCCTTGGATCTAGTTATGATTCATCCCAGTGAGAATGAAATACATCTTTGTGTAAATACACATCATGAGCACCAACTTCAGAACTAGCCTCACATAATAGAACTCTTCTAGCAAAATTCTATTCCAGAAACCTCACTAAATAATCTTATTTCTTGGCATCTCTACAGTCTATTATCACAGAGGTGTCTTGCTGAGGATACTTACACCTCCACTTTGATAGCACTAGAATGCCCTCTCATGAATTTCATACCATACAGCAATACTGTCAAGAGGACGTTCATTCTATACAACAGTGATATACAATAGAACTTTCTAGATAATGGAAATATTCTGCCTCTTTTGCTGGTCAATATGATAGCTACTATCCAGATATCATAATTAAGCACTTAAAATGTGGCTGAGGATCAAAATTTTAATTCTAGTGACTTTCTATTAATTTGAATTTATATTAAATAGCTATAAAATGCTAGTAGCTTCTGTACTGGGTAGCAGATCCAGAGTTATATAGAAAACCTTTCCTTTTAAATAGGTCTAAACATTGGTTTCTAACTATACAAAGTAGGTAGCCAGACCTGGGAAATCCCACCACAAGATCAGGGTACACTATCCAAACACTAAAAGCAGTGAGTAATGTTCCTCCTTTTAGTGTTGAAATTCTGTACACATGCTGCCCTGTAGCCCAGTGTCTTGTGGCCAGGATCTCATTTTCAACCAAGATAACCTATGGCTTCCCAGATGACTTAGTGCTGTGTTCCAAATTCTTCTAACTTGTGTCCTTGGGCATCTCTGCTTGGTCCTAGAGTGACTCAGCTGCAATTAACCATGACCCCAGGCTCCTAAGTTGCTTCTCCATCAGGACATGCTATTTCCACTTGCAGATCCATGGCTAGGTGTCAAATCCATGCCTCTAAACCCACACCGGACTCTGCTTTCTCATCTCCTCAAAGTTGAAACTCTTTTCATGGAAACTGCTGCAGACAATTTGACGACCTGATCCTCACTGTTCATTGTAATACAGCAGTCCTCTGGATTCCCTTGGATCCAAAACTGGTCTTTCCTAGAGCACTAGCAATCCTGTTGTTTTGCTGAGTGAAAGAGGCTAAAACTGACTTCCAATATATCTTCAGAGAGAGAAAAAGCTACATTACAAATGTGAAGATTCAAAGAACCAAATCATTAACAGCACTGGTGAGATGGGAGAACTTGGGCCAGAAGCACAAAGGGTTGTTGCTGCAGAGAGATGGCAATCTTCCTAACTGCTTCTCATAGTTCTAACTTAATGATTAACCACAGTGCAATCTGTTACTAGAATTCTGGTCATGGTTCATAAGACTTCGCAGTAAACACAGAAGTGCACATGACGTTGTGATAGAAGTCTAAAAAGTCCAGCAGCCTCCCCAGCAGCCAGCGTGTTTGCAGCTTGTGCTCTATTGCTGTCCTTGGGACATATCCATACATCCTTCACAGCAGAACTGCAGATCAGATGACCCAGAAACCTAGAGCACACTATAGAACGATACCATGCAAGGACACAGTGCGGGTCTCCACTGCAATTAATAGCAAACCAGAGACCCCAAAGGTGCGAGTACACTAAGGGAAGCTTAGCACCTCAAACCTGGAGAATCAACCTAACAGGAAAGAGAAATTTACACTCATGAGATTTTTAATGAAAAATTACAGATATAAAAGAATATAGATGACTTCCAAATTCTCAAAACAAATGAACACATAGTTCCTATGGTGATGTCATAGCCAGGATAGTAGTCATTGGTGCCTGTCGCTTTGCTGCCCATCTCTGTTCATCTGTCTGCCTTGTTCAAATTCTAGTTTGAAAGAGTTAAGAAGCACATGAAAAAGTGTGGTCCAGTGGTGTCTGGGTGGCCCTCAGGAGCCAAACTGCAGAAAGGCAGTTTAGGCAGAAAGGATGGCAGCGTAGCAGCAAATAGAGCTTGATTCAAACCTTGAAATGGCTGGTATTTTCTTGGTGTCTGAAGAAAACTGTTCTTTCTTCCTGAACTCTTCTTTGCCTTCAGTAAAAGAAAAGTGATGATCCCCGCCTCACAGCCTTGGCTTAAGGACTGTGTGAGATAAAACACACATCCACTCTGACACAGTATGTGATTAATGTTATCCTTGTTATTGTCAGATTCTCTGCTCTTTGTTCTAAGTAAGTCTTTAAAAGGAAGACTACTTGGGACAGGAGAGATGGCTCAGTGGTTAAGAGTACTTGCTGCATTTGCAGAATACCTGATTTGATTCCCAGCTCCCACATGGCAGCTGACAACCATCTGTAACTCCAGTTGCAAGGGATCCTATACCCTCTTCTGGCCTCTTTAGGCACTACACACATGCATTGCACAGACGTACGTGCCAGCAAAGCATTCATACACATAAACAATCCTGCCTGAGTGGTAGGAAATATGAAATCATATAAACCCCAAAATAAGCACTGTATGGGGATTTGTAGGTTGACTGAAATTCTACAAACACAGGCCTTCTCGAAACACAGGAGAATGGGTGAATTCTAAGACTTTCATTTGGGCTCTGAATCTTATGTTCAATAAGAAAAGTTTTGCTCTAGTTGGCAAGATGGCTCAGCTGATAAAGGTGCTTGCCATCAAGCCTGACCACCCAAGGTCAACCCCACAGACCCCACATGGTAGAAAGATAGAACTAACTCTCACAAGCTGTCCTCTGTCCTGCACAGGGCATCATGGCGAGTGCCTACACACATTTACAACTCCTGTTTTCTCCATGAAACAACACAGTAATACAGAATGCCTCCTCAGAGTCCTTCCTGCTGCTTTACTTTTTACACTAAAAAGGGATGGTGATAATTCCTCTACTATTTCACTGAAGCTTATCAGTTACTTCTGATGCTATGTCAGATGAGAGTCTGTAGAGACTGATTCTTCAGATCACAAAGATCTCTTCCCCTGTTTCCTGACAACCAAACTGAATTTACACAGAGACCTGGTACAGGCAACAAGCCTTTGCGTAGAATGCATTCCCACATCCACCTAAAAGGGTAGCCCAAAGCCTGTTAGCCACAGCAGAAAGACACACAGTGCACAGTGAGGGCTAGACAACAGGCACCATGCTCCCAGGCTAAGGCTCATTGGCACAAACTGTGCCTGGAAAAATAAAAGGGCTCCTTTCAGTAAGCAGTAGAAAAGAAATCCAGGATTCTTGGTGTATCCAAAAGCCCATGTTTAAGCAAAACCACAGCATGGCTATGCCCATTTTGTTTTCTTTAGCTTTCTTAATAAACTTCTATTTACTCTCTCATGATGTTACCAACTTAAACTTTGGCTCTCAGTAGGTTTCCCCATGTTCAGCCCTACAGACATGTGTAAAGCACTCTTCAGGTTTCCCCGTGTTCAGCCCTACAGTTGTATGTAAAGCACTCTTTGTGAGCCTCACTGTCTTGCAGCCTCAGCACCAGGGTCAAGGATCAGAACAGTAGAGGTGGCCTCCCTGACCGTGTCCAGATAAAACAAGATGCTTCAGAAACAGGCACAGAAACTGAAAGTTGATGTGAACTAAAGTCAAAGTCGTAAAAGCCTATTTGTTCACAAGATAGCCAAAGGTCTGCCTCGACGCGCTCCCAGACTAGTGCATAAGTCATCATCTCTGTTTAAGACTTGATGAGCCAGTACTGAAAATGTCCTGTTAATAACAACCTGCAGGCTTCTTTTATAATCTCTCTCCTTCTGTAACCACACTGCTTCTAACAAACCTTAAAATGAGTCTACTCCCAACAGAAAACTGAGAGTTCTCTGCAATCATCTGAGCTTCTGACTGGATTTGGAAAATGTGGTCAAAGCTGGGAGCCATGTGCATGCACGTGTGGATTTGGCTGCATCGGCACTCCTGCCCTAATTCTTGTGGCTTGGACTTCCTCCAGAAGCTCCGCCTTACTCTGTGGTTTGTGTTTGAGATCCCTTCTCCTGATTCATTGCATTCTCCTGATTGACAAACAGATTTAGATATGAAAACAAACAGTTACCTGCCTGTAATTGGTTTCTAACAGCTGTGCTGTTGTCGTGCTTTTAAAACCACAGTGGAGTTGCCACCCAGATATGCTTCCTGTTCGATTCAGGAGGGGCGGGGTAGGGTTGGCTTTTTCTTCTTGTATTCTGCCACTTAGGCATCATGACTGTTCACCAAGATAATCTCTAACTTTGATATATCTATAATCTATTTAGTTTATAAGCTGAAATATATGTTTAATTTTATATCCCACAAACTGAATTTAAGTGAGCAAACACTGGATTTTAGTTTTCAAGATCAGATACAAACAATGTTCAAGGAGAAAGAGTCACCTGCTGTGATAGGCACTGCCTCCCTGACAGGTGAGGAGATCAGACCAGAGTGTACTGTCTGATAACAGTTTGCCCCATAACACCAATGACTTCCACAAAGCACACCAGACTAGTTACAAGTACTATTTACACACCAGCAACAATTGTGACTCTCTGAATTTCAGAGTAAGAGATCAGGGCTTACCATTTTAAAACTCCTGTGGAAATCAAATGTATTTTAAGTATCACCTCTGATTATTTAATCAGACAACTTGCATTTTGCCCTGGCTAATTTTGAAGGCTGATAATATTTTACTCATAAAAATAATTGTGCACCTGTTGTGATGAGAATCTGGTTAAACAAATGTGAACAGGAACGGCACTCTGCTTTAACTGCAAGAACACAAATCCCTTGTTATTATTATGTCAAGAAACCTATTTTTAAAGGCATGGATGGATCTCATTTAGATCCAGTCTCTTCTACGGAGAGATACGGAGAGATAAGAATTCCATAAAAGCACACAGAACAAATAGCTTCGAGAAAACACTGGCTGAGCTACTGAACCAATACTGTGGAATGGATTCCACCTCCGCATCAAACCCTGCCTTCACCTGCCTCCCTTCCTCTCCTGGCCAAACCATCTAAATGATGTTGAGCCATTTCTGCGAAACAAGTCCTTTCCTCCAGCTTATGATCAAAGGAGAAATAAAACGTGGGTCAGCAGAAACTCTACCCCTCGGGCACCTTTCTTATTTTCAGACCCTTTCAGCATTAGAGGTCTTTTTCAGTACCCAAATTCTCTGAGCTTTAAAACAGTCTGGACAATCATGAAGAGAGTCAGACGTGGGCCTTTTCTCTGTGGTTTCAGTCATTTTGAACGGATTTCCTAAGAGCTACCAACTTGTGTTGGACTATTTAGTCCATTTCTGGGTGTAATCAATGCCAAAGTGCTGAAAAGAGGCTCAAGGGAAAATAATTTATCTAAAGTTAAAGTAGCTAAAATGTGCACTCCGTTATAGTGTCTCCCACTGACCCCACAGGCAGGTGGTGTGGCTGACAGTCTACCCTCTTGAAGGTTGTATTCAAAGAGGAGTTTTATTTTATGTTACTAAACTTGGGAACTGTATTCTTTACAGTGTAGTCTCTATGCTAATTTCATCTCAGTTAATGCAATAGATGTTTACCACCAGAGTTCAGAAAGTCAGTGAATTTTTAAAAGTGACCTAAATTCTCCAGAATTTTATTTTTCAATAGTTTAATGCAGACATTTAAATTATAGGGGAATCACAAACAAATAATTGCATCGAATTTCCCCGGTGCATTAAATATGCACTCAGTGGTAATTACCAACAGTGGTAACAAATTTAAAATGTACAGAATAATGCACAATTTATGTTCACTGCATAGGCCTTTTTCATAAGAACAGCATTTGGACAAAAATGTTCTGCCTAGTTTTTGTTTTGCTTTGCTTTTTCAATCCAGAAAAATGACCTAAATTCCAGAACTGTGGGAGGTCCAGAACCATGTGGCAGTTCTTTATGGGATGTAACCATGACCTCTGAGAGTGTGCTCAAGAGCTGACTCTAAACTAAGGAAATACCTGTGTGGTATACTGAACCTGCTGTGCTAATCACAGAGCATTGGTGGGGTCCAACAGACAGAAGACTAGTAACATCTTACAAATTTTTCTTCCAAGAATTATTTATGGATAAATACTTCCACAAATGTTTATTTTAAATCCCTATTATTCAAATGAAAAGAGCTGAGGTGAGACACAGCAAATGAATGTTAGTATATTTTAAAATGTTTTTCTCTAGTTTGCATTTACTAAAATCTCTCTATAAGTGCTAAGGTAAATTTATACATAGTATATTTCATCTACCACAGTTATTTTCAAAACAAATTAAGCCAAGTCAGGAGAAGTGGCCTACAAACAATAATCTCAGCACTCAGGAGTCTAAGGCAGGAGGACTGCCATGAGTTCTAGGCTAGCCTGAGCTAGAGTAATATTTTGTCCAAACAAACAAGAACAACAAAACAAAAACAAACATACAAACAAAATACCTATGCCAACTATGTGTCAGAAATATTAAATGTGAACATTCCATTTTAACATAAAGAACACAAGTTCCATGGGATATCACTTAAGTTTTTGAGTAAGACATTTTGACCTTGCTTAAACACAATCGTTTAATAATCCTACAAAAGGCTCAGGAGGTCTTTAATAACTAACCTGTAATTGTAACAAGATGGAAATGAAGCTGGGTTAATATTGCCAGGTCTAACTTATTTGAAATGAATTAATTTTAATTAGCAATAACTTGATTTGGGGTTGCACAAACATTAACAACATACTCTGCGTTGTAAACTTGATAAATGTGTATGATAATGTCAGTTTCTTAGCCTATGAGGTCTCCCTCTCAGGTTTACACATGCTGGCTCAATTTTCTATAAAATCACCTGTGATTCAAAAGGTGGTTACCAAATACTCTTCTTCCTGTCCCCACTGGAAACCAACCAGAAACTTCCTTTCTGTACAATTTACTGTATGAATGAATGAATATGTATTCTTGCCTCTGTTTCTGTCACTATTAAATGTCTCAGTCATTCTAGCCACTTGGAGCCAACCATTCATTTAAGCGCCATGAGGAAAGCTAAGCTGCCAGTCTCTATATGGCTGATGGCACCTCTGTGGACTCGTTAAGACACAGAGTAAGTCAGACTTGGGTTGATGTCTTGGAAGGTGTTTCACACTTGATTTTTCTCACTTTTATGGAGATGGAAAGATGAGACTGAATTTGCCATCCAACAGTGTTGTAAAATCATCATGCCAGCCTCTGGGAGCAGCTTCTTTCAGTAAGCACCCCTCCACGTGCAGATCCCTCTCCCCCTGTCGCAAAGCCCTACTGGCTACAGGTGTGTATTAAAGTATGGGTGAACTTATGCATGTTAATGGCTATGTTCACTTATAGGTTTTATACTAATATAAAATATTTAAAAATGTTTCTGTTCAAAGAATATTACCTACTGTAATAGAGAACTGGACCCCACCCCACCCCCATCCGCCCACATCTGACACACATCATTAAAACTCCAGTTTTCACTAATTCCACAAGGAGAACTACAGATGTCCTGCTAGCCACCATTTCCTGGTAAGCAATCTGAGGGGCTTCCAGGAAATTGCTAATGACCTTCATTTGACTTAAAATCTAGGCTGCAATTAGTAAAGTTTTTCTTCTCCATACTGGTTGTGATGTTTATTTCCATTACAGCAATCAGGAAGGAAAAGGGAAGATGTGTTGTTTTCATGTTGTATCAAACGTATCCTTTTAATTTTGCTATATCACTGATGGACTGATGCATATTAATGTAATCATAATTGCATAAGAATACTTTAGTTCCTTTTACTTCTACCCAAGTTTGACTCCTTTCCGACTCTGGTACATAGCTCTTGCTAAAATTAGCCTTTTAAAAATGGAATCACTAGGAATATTTTATAATTGGAGACTATTTTTACATTTAAGAATCTTTCATAATTAAAACTTTTGAAACCAGATATGATTTTAAAGTTTTGTGTTTTAATTATAATAATTAACTACAAGAAAGAAGTTTCTGATTCTTATTCAGTGAATTTAAAATATGATTATGTGGTCAATGCAGTAGCAACAAAGAACAATTTTAGCCAGTGTTATATTTATAAGCAGAACCTGTTATTAAACTTTAGTATTTTCTTTTATATAAACATTGATTTCACTAATTAGATTCAGCTGATCTTACCCCAACATATCGATTTCTTTTAATCCTGACAGTTAACAATGAGTCTAATGTATCATAATACTTTAGACCTTAATCATATAGTAGGAATTTTTTGCCAGTAGCTTTTGTTAGAATTTTAATTAGGAAGACCTTGTGTCTCCAACCTCCAGTGGAGGGGGTGTCTAATTGCTTGCATGTATATCACACAGACTTCAAAAGAAGCAAAAGATGTTTATAGCAGAGAGTACAAAAGAGAGCTCTGAGATGTCTACACTCATGCAAAGCGGTGTAATTAGAAACCGTGGGTGCTGCTGGATCCAAACGTGTGGAAGTGTTCAGAGGGCTGCTCCGTGCATTTGCTGCTGGCTAAAGGAATCCAGGAGTTCGCCCATAATTACTCGCTATTGATTACAAGACATCCAAAAGACTACGTGAAATTGGCTAAACATGTTATTTGGAGCCAAATATTAAGTTTCTACCTTAGTAATTTGCCATGTGGTTTAGAGCAGAAGCTTTCTGGACTTATCTGGAGAAAAACAAGTTGGATTGTGTAACAGACAAAAAGCCTCCAGCTCTAATTTTTTAAGCGTCTGTGATTCTCGATGTGACTCTGAAGTCTCTATAGGAACATGTACAAAAGGCACCGGCTGTCAATCAATGCATCGTCTCAGAAAAGAAGACAACGTCCCTGAAGTCACAACTCAGGGCATTAAAAAATATTCAGTTTAGAAGTTTAAAATACATTAAATCTAAACAAACACTGACACATTATTATTTGAACACATTTTTAAAAATCACCAAATGAATGAACTTTGCTGATTTTATTGGTAAGGTGGCAAAAGATTCACCCCTAGGCATTTCTCTTCTGTTTTGGGTTTTCAGAATTTATTTATTTATTTTTATGTGTATATGTGAGTGCTTACATATAAGTACATATATATGCAAGTGCTCACATATACACATAAAAATAAATAGTAAAAAAATAAATATATACGTATATTCATATCCATATATCCATATACATATATGTATACATATATACCACATGCATGCCTGGTGTCTGCAGAGGCCTGAAAAAGACATCAGGTGTCCTGGAACTGGAGTAAAAGGCAATTGTAAGTCACTATTTGTATGCTGGGAATTGAACCTGAATTCCCTACAAGAGCACAAAGTGCTCTTAATCCATTAGCCATCTCTCCAAGGTCTGTTTCCGGTTTTTTGAAGTCTACCCAAAGGAAGAGGAAATTACTATGAATTTATGAGTAGAAATTCAGAAAATCTCATTTATAAATAAATATTCAAGGTATACAATCATAGTTCTGCCCAGCCAATTGAGTACTGTGATTGCTTAAAGCAGAAAACAGTGGGCATCATCGCTTCTAGAACGGAGCATTCGGGAGAAGGGGAAAGCCAGGGGGAGCAAGCACCTACACTGGGTTCAGGTCCTTACTAAAATAAACCAAGTAAGAGTCCCTGGGCAGGGAAGTCAGCGATTGGTGCAGAACACTGATTCTGCGGGAACTGGAAGATCCATTCTGACCTGGAGATAACAACCCTGCCTAAGCTACTTCTAGAACATCCTGCCCTATTTGACCTTTAAGACCATCATGCCCTGAGATATACCATGACTCTCTACATGCCCGTCCTTTCCTCTGAGGATTCCTGCTGGCAATCAAAGCTGAGATGGAACCAGGCACTCAGAAGTATTTCACAAAAGTGTTAGAATGAAGTTACTTCTTGGTTGCTGCTGTATTTTCTTTGTGTACTGTCTTGTTGGTTTTGGAGACAGAGCCTCACTGTGTAGTCCAGGCTCACCTTGAACTCATGATGTAATCCAAGCTTGCCTCAAACCTACAATCCTCCTGCCTCAACCTCCTGAGTTCTAGGATTACAAGTCTGACCACCATACCCAGCTTAAATTTATGTTGTCACTTCAGTATTTGCTATGAGCACATATAGTTCCTGCCTTTAAATCTTCTAGAAAGAACCATGGGGAAGAAACAGCACAGCACCTCTATTCCTCAGTGCATATCATGAGAACCAAAGTTGATGAAAGCCAAACTAGGTCCTCAAATACAGCCATGAATACTATGCATGATTGTACTTCAGTAATAGCTCTGAAATCATTTGCAGAAATACTCCCTGGAAAATGTATTCTCAGTCATTTTTCCATCATGAAGAAACAAGCAAACAAACAAATGTGGATGGCCCTGGTGCTGCCTGTATTTTGATGTTAATTCTGCCTTCCTAGAAGGGGCTCACTACTCAGGTGACTTCTTGTGAACCTTCTCCCAATGAATAAAGGAACCAATCAGTGGGCAAGTAGGCAGGACTTCCAGGTTGGACAGAGGAAGAGAGGAGCAGGAGAGAGATAGGAGGTGAAGTGGACAGAGATATCGAAAGGACAAGATGTAGCTGCTAGTGTCTCACGGTTTCAATGGAGGATCCTCCAGGATTCGCCACTGGAGGATTTAGATTTACGGCTTGCAAGATTAGGATTATAGTTGTTGCACCCAGAGACTGAGTTATCATTGTTTATGAACTAAGTTTGTGTGGTGTTTTCCTTCTCATGGCAACTCAACTGGGTTCCAGAGAGAAAGGTACGGCGGCAAAGCGTGGGTTTGCCTGATGTGCCCCACAAAAGGCCATGGGGGTATTGAAGCATGGGGCTGGCGTGGAAGCGACCTGCCAGTGAGAACCTAGCATACAGGGTGGAGAGATTTTGGAGCTCTGAGTCAGAGTCTCCAAGAGATAAGAACTGGCCAGTGAGACCTCTGGGGCTGAGAATAGCTGGGTGTAGCATGGAACAACGCTGTTCCATTTAATATTTCCCACAACAAACAAACTTTGTTTTTCTAAGCTGTAAGGAAGCCATACCTCAAGGGCATCTATCTTATAGCTAAATGTAGATAGCAAAACCTGTAATCCTTACTGACACTAGAAAGGAGTCATTAGCTTCCTCTTTTCCTTCACTACACATTGTCTTTGTGTGTCTCTTATTATCTGGTGTCTGACAAACACAAGCACAGTTTGTACTAACTTAGACAACCAACATCACTGTTTACCTGGCACAATGCCCAAAGAGGTGTCTTCACACCAAGCAGGAGACGCCAGCCACCACATTCAGGGGAAGATGTATGAAGGAGGCTCCAAACCTTTCCTATAAACTGAAGACATGGAGCTTCTGTGCAACAATAGGGCACAGTTCCTCATGTTGCAGGCATGGCTCAGGGATATGACTGCATTCAGAAATGTGTCAAACCACAGCTATCCTAGAATCCACACACACTCAGCACAACTCAAACCCCGCTACACGCCTGTTTTGTACTCTGTCTTCTTGTCATGTCTCCATTTCTCTCTCTCAGTCATTTAAGTACAGATGGCAATAAGTATTGTATAGTGTTGCCTGTGTCCTGCCTCATGATCAAAAGTAGAAATGTAAAGCTACTGTGTATGCTGTGGGGGAGACCAGGAGCCAAAACCAGCCTCTCTCTCTAACAATGTTAAGGCTTCAGAGAACTTAAAACCACTCTTTTGTATCAAGCAGAAACTTCTGAGACCTCTACAGCTTTGTGCAACACTTTGAACAGCTAATTTTCTGTTTTGTTTTACTCACTTGTAAGAACAGTTATAATTTCTTATTTGTTTAATATCATAAAATATTTTAGATTTTTTAAATTTTCTGTTTGGTTCATTTGGTGTTTTAAGACAGAGTCTCACAATGAAGCCCTAGCAGGCCTGGAAATTTGTACCTCAAGCTAGCCTCAAATTCATAAAGACTTATTTGCCTCTGCCTAGGATTAAAGGAGAGAGCCACAATACCTAGAAGATTTTGTCTTGTTTTGTTTTGTCTTGTTTGCAGTCCTGGCTCTCCTGGAATTCACTGTAGAGACCAGGCTGGCCTCCAGCAGAGATCTCCCTGTCTCTGCCTTCCTTCCAAGTGCTGAGGTTAAAGGCATGAACTACCACACCTGACTTCGATTTTTTTTTTTTTTTTTTTTTTTTTGAGACAGGCTAACTAGCCTGAAACTCACCATATGGTCCAAGCTATATTTCATGAAAATCCTCCTGCCTCAGCCTTGTGAGCCAGTGCTCACAGTTTTAGGTACTTTTATATTCTATTTTGTGGACAATAAAGAATCTCACAAGACTTATTACCATGTTCCCTTTGAAGTGCTGTATTTCAGGTGCCCTCTGCAAACACACACAACTCAACTCTATCAGATACCACAATTTCTTGAGATGTTGTTTTGTGTTTTTAAGAACAAGTTCCCTGTTATCTCAGTTCCCTAAAAGCACAAAACAGACATCTGCTCTTCTGCCTAGCAACTCCAAATCAGATAGCATGTGCCAGGCCAATCCCTCCTGCCTGTCTTTATTCTCCATAATAAATGTTCTGCGCTCTTCACTACGAGATTGCTGCTATTAATCTCCTACAGGCTACAACATTGTAACCTCAAGTAATTTGAGAGCAGGAAAAGAGGTGATCTGAAGAAATATGGCAGTGCCTGATGCTGTGGGGTTTTCCGTGGCGTATTTAAAGGATGCTAGGAGATACAGTAGGTACCACACTGAGAAAAACAGAACTCTTTGAGGTGATGTTTCTATTTTGGCTGCAACCAACCTTTCAGAATGTAGTGTAATATAAACATGGGGTTATATGCCTTAAATATAAACAATAAAAACAGTGGCTGGAGAGATGGCTCTTCCAGAGGACTCAAGTTTGGTTCCCAGCTCCCACACCTACCTGCTCCCACATCCACCTGCAACTCCATCTCAAGGGGACCTGTCACCTCTAGCTTCCCTGGGCCCCTGCGTTCCTATGCATATATCCACACACAGGCACACACATACACATTATATAAAATGATAAAATAGGTCCTAGAGAGATGGCTCAGCAGTAAAGAGCACTGGCTGCTCTTCTAAAAGAACCAAGTTCAATTCCCAGCACTCAGATGCAGTTCACAACTGTCTGTAATTCTGTTCCAGGGAATCTGACACCCTCATACAGGTATACATGGAGGCGAACAACAATGGACAATCGATCAATAAATAAACAAATAAATGCTTTTAAAATAATAAAATAAACCTTTAAACAAGCAGTAAAAACACTTGACAAGACACAGGCTCATCGACAGCTCTGACTCGCTGTCTCCCAGACTTCCGCAGTAGCTCGGCTGCTATCCGTGGGTTTTAGCAGCCTCACTGCTCTTCATTTGGATAGTATCACATGAAGCAACGTGTCTAGAGTGAAAGCTTAACAGCAAATCATTGCTTCTTAATTGTATAGGAATAATAAGGTCTCTGGATTGAAGGCTCATTTTTTTCAGTCTTCTCTTACCCATTCTGTGGCCCCACTGTTGTCCACTATATATTTCTAGAATATTCCACTAAGATTGATGGTGGCTATTCCCTCCTTATAGTAACTTTGTTACACTACATGACTTTAAAATGAGCTATAAACTCATGGAAAATATATCTACATAAATTAGTTAGCAAATGATGTAATTATTAAATAGTCATAAAAATAACAAAAATTCTAAAACCACACAGTCAGGATTACATAAAGCTATTTCTAGAAACATACTCATAACCAAGTGCCTTTAATATTAAGTTTAAAAGCTTTAAGTGAAGCGTTTAATGTGGGAAGTTAGAGTACATAAAAATAAACAAAAAGTAGGAAGCAAATCAAGACTAAAGAAACAGAACTAACAAAGGCAAGATGAGTATCTGATTGGCATGCTGAAAGGGCAGCATCAACACAGAACTCCTAAAATTGCATCTTTAGGGTAACTGGCTAAATAGTAGAAAATCGACTGCCAAGAGAAGTGAAAAACAGGAGGAAAAAAACAAATTTGCAAAAGTAAGATTTAGATATATAACAGAAAATACACAGAAGCCTGAAATGCTAGGTACTATAGGTTAAACATTAACGATAACGTTGGAAAAAGCTCACAGACTATATAATTTCAGAAAAAGTATTTTATGAAAATAATGTCCTACTTAAAAGTAAAAAATGTTTTTAGGCTCTGGTGTTCTCAAAATACATTATTCAGAATTTCAAGAAATTATATATATAATATATACATACATACATACATATTTTCTACTTCTAGTACATAATCTAGAAAGGAAATGCTGGTTCTACTTTGAATTCTGGAAGTTATACACTATATATATATATATATATATATATATACACACACACACACACACACACACACACACATATGTGTATATATATATATATATATATATATATATATATTATGAATAAATCCAAATCAATCCAATTTATGAGAGATTCACCCTGCAGGACATTCAACGACAGCTATCCCACTCACAATTAACCTGGGCTTATTTCATAATGAATTCAAATCCCCCAAATTAGCAAAGTGTGCCTTAAACACAATACAATTCCTTAGAGCCTTCTAAGAGGCTAGAGCTAAAACTATATTTTTAATGATAAAGAACTATATTTTCAATGATAAACTTATTTTAATGAAAAAATAACAACTGATGTAGGCATGGTGGTATGTGCCTGTAATATCAGCACAAGGGAGGTAGAGGCAGGAGAAGCAAGGGTTCAGAGTCTTGGTTATTACAAGTTCAAAGCCAGGCTGGGGTACATGAGACGGTATTAAAAAAAAATAGCTTATGTCAATACAAAGTGTATAATACTAAAACTAACACTATAAATTAAAAACTATGTCAAAAATTCTGCTCCTGTCTCTATTGCTTTATACTGTCCTTAGCAATCTAGATGATGTGACATGAAGTGGTGAGATGAAGGCATTCTGGTCAGCTGCTGCATGGTTAGACTCAGTGGCCTCGATAAAAAGGGAAATTACACAGTAAAGCAGTGAAGCTGATTTGCAAAACTTAGTATAATCTCTAAATACAGTAACAGAAGAAAAAATACTGAAGGATAAAACATGAAAGGAAATGTTCAGAGTTAAACCAAATTGTTCCTGAGGGACATACAAGAATTGGTTAGGGGATGGAGAAACAGCTCAGTGGTTAAGAGCATGACAGTTGGTGATCTGAGTTCTGTTCCCAGCACCCTCATGGTGGTTCACAACTGTCTGTAACTCCAGTTCCTGGGAATCTAGTGCCCTCTTCTGGCTTCAGTGGGTACTGCATACACATACATGTAAGCAAAACACATACACACGTGCACACACACATGAATTAATAAATCTTCAAAGAAGAATTGAATAAATTGTTCCCAGTGAAAATCTGAGATCTTATAAAGATATCTGTACATCTAATAGTTTTATATAAATGTAATTTTAAAACAGTTTTAATGTTAATTAACACAATGATATAAAACAATCCAAGATAAACTTTTTTTTAAAGTGTGAAAATATCTTTTATAAAAGTTATGATAAATATGAAATATACTATATTAAGTACTAATAAAAACTTATATTAATGGTTTCAAATGTATAATAAAGTGTAAGAAAAGATACTGTTCCAAGTGAAGAGTGACCACAGCATTCAGTCACAATGAATAATATTCAGGAGGGAAGAAAAGGTTAAATGTTTCAACACAGAACCAACTAATTGGGGGAAAACATGGAAGAATAGTATCTAATCTCAGGAGTGGGAGATGCCTACCCAAACAAACCTCAACAGAGTCAAACATCTAAAGGGGAAAGAAGGCAGGCATGTATGTGCCAGGATGTGAGACTATTAAGTTTACCCAAGAGGTCTCAAGTTCTGACAGCCGGCAAGCATGGGACAAGGAGGGAAATGAGCAGCTTGGTGTTGAGTAAGACGGCATGGTTGACAGAGGGCAACCTCACTTCATGCCACGTTTTTGCTACTGCTGATTTTTAAAGACTATCTAAATGAAAACCTGCATGAAGCAGAAGGAGCAGCTCATGGAGGGGGGGGGCACTAAGTTGATACAAAACCTAGTGCATAGATGAGAGTTAAAACAGGAAGCCTGTGCCACCAGATTTATGCAGAATTAAAGAAGACTTGTGTTTACTGTATGTAGTATTCTATTTCTTACAAATAAATACGTATGAATTTTGGAATCAGGAGAAAATAGGACCAAAAGACACACAATGCTTAAGATAAGAGCTACTGGTAACCCACAACAGTACATAATCTTCAAAGGGTAGATCACCTTTAAACCTTGACCCTAAGCACAGGAATGCAGCTGCCAAGTCACACAGGACAAAAAGAGTGTGTTCTCTCAGCATCGGTTAGATCAAACTATTTGAATTATCACTTTACTAAGGGTTGTAATGTCTAATTAGTATAAGATTGATATATTTTCTGTATGTAATGTATGTGGTGACAAAATGCTAAAATATATAAAAAGAAAAATGCAGAACAAGTTAAACAGAAAATTCAGTAAGAATATTATTATTTATGTCTATAAAATTCAGAATAGCTCACCATTGGAAGCTACAGGCCTCCAGAGAAATAGCACAGAAAGGGTTAATTCTGTATGTTTCACTTTTGAAAATTACACATTTTGAGCATCTGAAACTGTTGCTGATTTTTGAATTTTTAAACTCATAATTAAAATTGAAAGGTATGAGAGGGAAGACACCCTGAAGTGTATAAAAAGCCAAAGTGTATTAGGGTGAAGATAACAAAATGTTAGCTTCCATGCTATGGGAGAAAGCAAGGCCCCCATCACTCATGTTGGCAAACACTTGCCTTTGCATAAGCCATTTCTGTTCTCACTGTTATAAAACTAATGGCTCTGGAAAGAGCAGAAAACACAAAATGCCGTGTGAAGTCGCGACAGCCCGTGTTATTGCAGCTGGATGGAGAATATGTCATAATGACTTTTCTTTCTACCCATCAGTTATGTTGAGATTCTGTTTTTTCCAAAATAGCAAGTGGCCTTTATGAGTACAAAGCAGAAGCAGTAAAATTCAAAATAATATTCCATTTCCACTTGATTTTGACACTGTGTTAGTTAATGGAATGAGCTATTAATTACTCTTAGGGAAGAACAACTGTTCTCTGCATTTGAGTTGAGTGGAACCAGAGCTCCATCAACTTTCCACAATAAGTTAAAAATAACATTTTCCTGAAGTATCTGCTATCAAATGGTTGTCTTAACTGAGCTAAATGACCCAAAATTGTTTGATAAATCCAGAGAACTAATGTGATCAAGTCCCTGACGTGCTCCTGTGAACAGAGGACCAGAGTTTGTAAGCGATGACTGACAGCATTGATGGGGGCTCTGGCTTCCTCCTGTGACACACAAGTATAAGAAAAGTAACACTGCTCCCCCAGAAAAGCATCCGCACAAGAGCTGGATTAGTCCAGAAGCACAGACATTTTGCTCCCAGGCTAGCAATGCTGAAATACACTGTACTCCATTTCTCAATGTTTTTGAAGGATGACATACAGGCAGGGGGTGACTCTATGGGGCTTCCTAGCACCTTGTCTGGTTCCTGTCTAGTTCAGTTCCCAGAACCACAAAAATAAATAAATTAGAAAACAAAGATACTTTAGGATTCCAAGGGCAGGAAATGCTAAATCCCAGAACTCTCTTTGCTATGAATCAATTAACATATTAACAATAACCATCACTGTCACCAGCACTCCCCAGATTCTGCTCAGTGCCAAGTGATACAGTTGCGAGACCTTTACTGGGTCAACTCTCTCTCTCTTAAGGAGCATATAAAGTAGATGTTCGGATCACCTCCATGAGTCAGGGAGTATGAGATGTAGGAAACCCCAGTGTTTAGCCAAAACTACTCAGGCATAAAGTGATATAGGCAGGAGGGGAACCAAGGTAAATAGGTCTCTGAAATCACCCATAAAACAAGATGCAGGGCGTATTCCATCTGCCTTTGTTGGGATTTTGTAGAGAGACAATTTGCAGGAAAAAAAAAAAAAAAGAAATCACACAAATAACTTCAACCTACAAACTGTGCTAGTCCTGTGATTCCAAGAGAATAAACAGTGTTTTAAACTGTTCTTCGTTCTTGGCAAAACTTCCTCTCCATCATTTTGTCAAGTAGATTCCCAAGGTAGTTTGTACATTGACACTGGGGGCAGCGGATGTCCACAGTGCACACTTCACAGAGAAGACACTCGGGGATGTGTCACAGCCCCTCCTCCATGGAGAGGAGAGGAGATTTCTTCACTCTTTAGTAATTCAGAAGTGAGAATGTCGGGCCCTGGCACAAAGGCCAGCAGCTGCACGAGGCGTGTGAAGAACCCCTGAACACATTTGATAATTTCTATATTTTACCTTTGACCTGAACACATTTGATAATTTCTATATTTTACCTTTGATCTCTCCAAGAAGGTCACTCGTATTTAGTCTTTCCATTTTTTCCTTCCAATCTTTTGAAAGTAGTTTTTCCATGCAGGAGGAATCTATTAAAACACAAAAGCAAGTATTAAAGATGTGTGCTATGGACCGAAGGCTAGCTGCCTGAGCAACTGGCTCCTTGGGAAACAAACAAATGCTTTCTGTTGCTGTTGTTTGACTTCCGCCATTACTCTATAATAAAACACCATGACTAAGGTAAACTATTGCCCCGGGATGATAGTGTTCCGTAATCCATGTTTAGCAGCCTAATTCTAGCAATATTAACCAGTGTTTATCATTTATCAGACTGAAAAGACAGAACAAAGGCTCTTCTCTGTGACTTTAAATTTAGATTATATTTCTTTTAGCACGGGTGATTTTTTTTTTTTAAAGGTTAAGCAAAATTTATATGCTGTGCAAGGAACAATGATAAATTGTTAAGGGAGATGAAGCCAACTAACCTGTAACGACTTAGCACATAAAGAAAGAAATTCAACTTTTGAAAACTAAAAATTAGGCAAGTAAATAAAATCAAGACGTTCTGTGCCCTCATGGTGAAATCTGCTAAAACTTTTATACAAAAAGTAATACATATGTTTATTAAAGAAAACAGCTGTTTAAACAGTGTCTGCCCTTCTGCCTTTAAAATAGTGTTCTAGATTACAGAGAGTAATACATATGTATTTATAAAGATTCATAATATTACAGAAGTCCAAACACGAGAACAGACTAACAGTCTCCTTTCTTGTGTGTGTGTTGTTTTCTTCTCAGGATTCAGGTGGACTAGCAAGCAAGCCTCCTGCTTACCACTGCCTGTGTGTACCTTTCCAAGACTCAGCTCTTAACAAATAGGCCATGTGTCCAGAGAACGCAGATTTTAAAACTCCCATTAAACTTTAGCATTCCAAATGTCAAAATTCTGATAACTTTCTTTTTAAACTGTATTTAAAATGGTTCCTCCAGTTCCAATGCTTTTTCTCCCCCATATCAGCTCCTATCTTTTGAGCATTTTCCTTTCGGGTTTTTTCCCCTTTAGCTTCTAAATCTGCCTTGAATTTTTCAGATTGACAGTTAGGTCAAGATGGCTCTAAAGGGCTTTAGAGGCTAGATAAGCTTTGGAAAAGGCAGTGATCCTTGCTGAAGAGATGAGAAGACTTTCACATGATTAGAAAGTATTGCTGAAAACAATTAACGTTTGTTTGTGACGAGACCAATCAATCAGAGAATGGATGGAATCCAGACCTAGTGCCATGACAGGGCTGACGCTGTCACAGGGCCACGTCCTGTCTACATAGAAGGGCTATTAAGTGAGAGCCCCCCCCCCCTGCCTTCTCTCCGCATCACATCAGAAATGCTGCATGTGGTTTGTTCGGTACCTGGAGTTTTTTCTAATGCTAAGACTGAGTTTACAGAGCCCAGGAGCAAATCTCCAAAGACGTGCACGCCAGGCCTTATTGTTTCTCCAGTCAGATCAAGGTGATTATAACATTAGAGAACAGTGAGACAGATCAATAAACAGTCTTGGATTTTACACTCTACTGGGGCTTGCTACATTTTCACCCATCATTGTAGGGTTTGCCATTGCACTAAACTGATGCTCACTAGCACAGATGCAGGAGCCCCAAACATCTGGTTAAGTTAGAGTTAAGATGATATACCCATCAGACAAAACCCCAGTATAACAAGAATGGTAACAAAGTCAAGTCCACACACACACACACACACACACACACACACACACACACACACACACGATGCAAAGCATGTCTATAATTTCTATAAATAGATTCAAAATGCCCCAGAGATCCCAGGAAAGAATGCTGGCACTCCACGGGAGATGAGGACAGCTCTATGGACAGCAGGAACAGATGCTCCAACACAAACCCAGCGACTTCACGGGACAGTGTACATTCACAGGCTCCAAAGCATGTGACATTCTACTAACACATCCATCCTCGCTAACACAGAGATCCAGCTACACCAGCTCCTGCTTAAGTAGAAAAAGCTGAAGGAAAAGATAAAACAGGCTTTGTGTGTCTACGTTTATAGACAGGAAGATATTTAATAACAACCACAGATAATACTTATCTGAGGGCACTAATAGTCACTACATACAACTTCATCATCCTTTGATCTTAATTCTAGAAGGCTTGAAATTAACTGTTCCTTGGCTACTCATCCGACTGCCAGACCCTCAAAAACCACATTGGTGCTATAGAGTAAAGCAAGTGAGATGAGTGTGAAGGGCCAAAAGCTGGTTGTCACCCAGTCACTCTGTCCTGGGGGACTTTCTGATCAGAGATGAGGAAATATGTAAAAGGTCCAAAGCTCCATATGAAAAGTTGTATGGTCAAAGGTCCTAGTCCCATGGACCAGACCAATGCACTCAGTATCTGGGTAGAGATGCAGGTCAAATGTGAGGCTCCCTTCCCATTCCACAACAGCCTTCCAGCATATCAGCAGCAGGCAGCTGGTCAGAGCAGACTCTATCCCATTGTGATTTAGCACAACTACAGAGATCAAAGAGGGAAAACTACATAAATGAGACCTTACACTCCACACAGAAAAAGCAAGACAGAGAGTGTCTTCAATACAACAGTCACAGTGATTCTAAATGGGGACAAAAACAAATGTCCCCTAAATAGCTTAGGGTTCTGTCATGGAACAAATGTGTTTTATTTGATTAATCTGAAAACAACTCTCCACTCAAGGAGTCAGTGACAGTATATTTCATTATCTAAGTTTGACTGTTCAAACTTCTGTAACTGAGCAGTCTGCAGCTACAGAACCAAATGACTCAAGACTGAGAGACACGATCATAATACTATGTGTGGTCCACAGCAGCCCCACGATGGAAATACATCAAACACAGGCCCAGCTTCCAGTGCCCTGATGCTATGTAGTGTGTTCGTCAGAGGCTCCATTCACCCTCCTACCCAACACCTACCCAGGGAAACCCAGGCCTCGGGTTATTTTGCCTGTTAATTTATGAAAGATAGAAATCTGATTCTAGCTATTCTTCATTTGAAGCAAAGATGTAGAGATTCCATATCTCTAGACTACTACTGGGGTATACAGCTGTTGGTAGGCTGGATTGGGGGTGAGTTTGGGGATAAGTTTGGAGATTTTGTTTGTTTGGTTGCTTATTTTTTTCAAATTTAAGTTTTTATCTTTCAGGAAACATATTCTAAACTTTTTCTAACAAAAGAAAGATACAATTCAGGACTGATTTTATTAAAATACACTGTAAAACAGATTGTAAAATATGGTTCTGCTTCTTAGAAACTGAGGCTTTGGGCTGAGTAAAGGATGTGATTCACCACCATGCATGGTGTGCTAATGTACTAGCTAATAACAAATTTTATGGAGGAATAGAAGTTCAAGGTGGGATTAACCTGTGGACTGATATTTTAGGAAAGGTTTTCAATTATTCCACATATATATATATATATATACACACACACACACACACACACACACACACACATACATACATACATATCTTCAGGAGTACTGTGATAAAGGTTTATCTTCTGTGTCAGAGAGTAAATAAATCATAATTTAATTAAAGCCAAGGAAGAAGACATAATAATGGGAAATGTCTCCGTATACTTGGACACAGTTTATCTGTGAGTAAACATTTGTTACTCCTTTCACTTCTATGTGATCTTGAAAATCAGAGAGCTAGAATATCACAAACACGAGACAGAAAATATCTTTCAAATATCCTAGCAAAGAAGCAAGTGCTTCAGTCCCTGTGTACACATTAGGAGAAATGTGGGCTTCAGTGCTGCTTAAGACAACTGTGAAGGCACCCCTTCATTTTACCATTGGAATCACCTATCTCAAATGCAATCACTTTTCTCTGTATTCCCAAACAGTGATGTTTATCTGAAGTACCCATGACTTTAGTTTCTAGACAAACCTGATAATGTACATTTAGTCACCCTCAGCAGCCCCAAGTGCTTTCATTGGGGATGTACAGATGCAGTCACCAGCTACTGTACATCTTTTCACACAGTGGCAAGAGCTCCACAATACAGTGGGATAAAATTGGCGCTTCAAGAGCTTGAAGAGCACTCTTAAATTTTAATTAAAACCCTCCAAGCTCACTAAAAATAATTAGACACTAAAATGTGCCAGTTTTATTTTGAAGTCACTATAACACACAAAGCAATGCTCCATGATGGCTGTCCCTACACACACACACACACACACACACACACACACACACACACAATGAAACAACTGACTTTCCAAATAAGAACAAGGGGTATAAATAGAGTGTTTTCAAGCAAGCTCTTCATGCAGGGAGCTGACAGAAAAGCCCACAGAGTGTGTTTTTTAGACTGAACCAAACAAACCTAGAAATAACTTCTCTAACCCAGTGTGCAGATCGCCAACCAACTCCACAGAAAATCCAGTGTGGAAAGAACAGTGCACACTATATCACTGAGCTTTTCTGATCTGAGAGCCAAACCTTTAACCTCTTAAAAGTTTCTGCTATCTTAAAATATCTCATACAGTGCTATACTCCATCCTATTTTTAGGCAAGCAGCAGAGAAAGCATGCCTTTCCCATACAGCAGGGCAGCAGTATAAACATCAACACAGATGCTCTGCCAGGAAGGACTGGACTTGTCAAGCACTTGATCATTAAGGAATGCACCAACTGTTTGGGATAATCTCGTGCCAGCCCCCTGGTGCTCCGCACTCCCCTGTGGGAGTGACCAACCTTGGCCTACTCCTTCATCCTCATTTTCCTCCTCCACAGCACACCCTCCATCCAAAAAGACATGAAGAAAGGCATGTATGCCTAGCAATGAGAAAGCAGGCTCACTTCCCCAAACAGACCAAAACTTTAAAACAATTAACCCTCCCCTCTTCTTTCAGATAAATTACTAAGTATAAAATGCAATCTGTTCCCTTTGTTTACTCAATAAGAACAATTTGTAAATGACTCAAGGATGAAATTCAGAAAATGTTGTGCTAAATTAGAACCATTATAAACATGCTAATGACTCAATACTTGAGTAAAACACGCATGATCGGTGTGAAGGGAGAGACTTTGTTCCTATAAAATTCTGTTGTGCTGCCTTAAAATGATTTGGTCATTAAATCAGATATAGTCCTTCCAGGGAAAATGTTGATTCCACAGCCACTTTACTGAACAATATGCTGTGAGTGAGGGGTGTTTGCAGGAGGCGGCGTGCGGGGGAAGAAACCAAGGTGCTGGAAATGTTAGCATGTTAGATGCAAGACTCTGCGGTGTTCTAGGGAAACAGAGCTCCACATCTAAAACCTGCCAGACTCACATGCAGGCATTTTTGTGTCGGGCAATCTTTTCTCCAGGTACTATTTTTATCTACCAGAGTTTTTCTTAGGCATCCCTGACAACTGGCATTGAGCATACATTCATGAAAGTCACACTGTTCTAGATGAGCAAGCAAAAGCCATCTACCTCTCTCTTCTGCTTGCCAAGGCTCCTAGCACCTAAAACATGAATATGGGGATCATTCCCAACCCAGTTCCTCTGCCTGTTCATCAAAGCATAGCCACTGCAGGGGCCAGCACAGGAAAGGAAGGACATGCCACAGCCACAGGTGACTGCAGGGCTCACAACCTGGTGCTGGAGCTACAACAGCCTCATTTCATAATGAGTTAGAAAGGAGTGAGGACGAGGAAGCTGCTAGCATCACTGAAAACAGATGGTGACCGCTCGCCGGTGCTCAGTGCTTGCTTTACCGGAGATTATTTAAATCACTATTTAAACATCAGTGTTATGGTCTGTACAGCGTACGATGCAGCAGCCAGCAGCGGGAGGGGGTGGTTTTACACTTTATAACAGTAGCTTCAGATATAGACACAAACATTAACTCTTTGGACAGGGGTGCCAAGAATACAGGCTACCTCAGGGAAAATCAGTGGAGTCCAGCAGCCCAGTCTCCTACGCAGGCTGCTTGGCTAGTGTTTCCGACGCTCCATTTTGCTTTCCCATTTCCTTTAAACTGAAAGCTTTCCTTTCTTAAATACCGTCCACTAAGCAACTAGTACAAAGTTCTTTCAAAAATGCCTCAACAGGTCGTTTCTTCCAAGACAGGTTTCATTTTCCCGAGTGAGAGCCACATGTGCAGCCTGAGGCCTCGGTTCTCCCCTATCACCTCTTGCACGGGAGACCCTCAGAGGCTGCTGCACTGTTTTAATGTAATAGAAATGTCTGTTAGAAACTGGAGGTAGCCATACTGCTAAAATAGACCCTACCAATGACATTTCCACTTTGAGTTCTGCTGATCCTGTTTTATACAGCCATCAACTATTTGTTTTACTATGTCAGATTCATATATACCTGATTTTAAAAAATATTAGATTATGGATGCAATTTAATTATTTTTGTGTATCTAGTGTGTCCTGTGTTCCATTTGTTTGTTTATTTGTTTTTGTATTTTTAAACAGGATCTCCAAGATTTCAGGCTGGCCTAACCTAGAACTCCCTATGTAACCAAAGATGACCCTTCATGCTGTCTATAAAGTGCTAGGGCTCTAACTGAGGGCCTTGTACCTGCTAGATAAGTACTCTACCAACTGAGTTACATCCCCAGAACCCTACATTCCTTTTTCTGAGAAATCGCTTTTAATTCTATGACTCTGGGCATACACGTATCCCTGTGTATGGGGAGCTCCGTGTAGAAGCCAAATGTAGACATCAGATGTATTCCTCCACTGATCTCCACATATTTTTTAAGACAGTGTCTCTCACTGAACTTAGAGCTCACAGTTCCTATGGAGCAGTTGGCCAGTGAGTCCCAGGGATCCTCTTGTCTCTGCCTCCCTGGCATTTGTGTCCTGCTCTGTGTGGTTTTTCACTTGGGTTCTGGAGATCAAACTGAGGTCTTCAGCCACTGAGCTCTCTCTCCAACACTCTGAATGCTCCTGCTATCTTCTGCACCTCACCTGTTCATCAAAGCAGAGCCACTGCAGGAGTTGCCAACTGCAGACCTGTTCTCTGCTTTCTATTGCTCCTCCTGACCACACAAAGAATTTGATTCATCAGAATGCTCTGCTAGGACTATTGAAAGCCTCTCTCACGCTCAGGCCAGAAGCAAAAAGTGTGTGGACCTGGGATTGCTGTGGACAACACGGACAGACCCTGACTGCCCTAAGAGAAATACACATAGAAGTGAGAGGCAGAGTGCATGACGCCTTACATCATGTTATATCCTCCAGTGTGGAAGTCAAGTGCAATTCCTGGCCTTGCTGATAAGCCAATATGTTGTATTCACTTAAGAGTCTATAAAAATACCTAAACAAGCCAGGGGGTGGAAGCATACACTTTTAATCACAGGATTCAGGAGTCAGAGACAGGTGGATCTCTATGAGTTTGAGGCCAGCCTGGTCTACAGAGAAAGTTCCAGGATAGCCAAGGCTACACAGAGAAAACCTGTCTCAAAAAACAAACAAAAATATAAACAATATGAAAACTGTCACAAAAGAATATGATATACACGTAGGTGTGTTTGTTCAAAGATGTAATATACATGAAAGAATATGGGATACATGTAAATGTGTTGTGTTCAAAGTTTGAATCACATGCAAACCAGCACTGGATTACAACATGCATTAAACATGTAGGGCATAAGCCTTGACATGAGTTTCTGACTTGAAAAACGTGCAAAGGCTTTAAGCAGCAATGCTGACCAAAGCTAGTCCGTTATAGAACTCAGTATTTCTGAACTTGATGCCACCCACTGAAAACGCAGTAGACACAAAGGGAAAGCAGAAGCTCAGTGTAACAACAGTCAAAAACAGACATCTGAGTGTAACAGACTTCCAGTTGCTAAGCTTCATACAAACAACTTCCTGATGAACTGTTATCAAGTTAAAGTGTACAATAAGCTTCAGTTGATGGCACCCCTCCTTTGGTCCATTTCATTATGTATTGACAACCCATGAAAGAGCAACACAGTAGAAGGCTGTGCTGTCCAGGGGGTTCAGATCCCATCATTATTGGTCCTAATGGTGGCTCCTATCTGAAACTCTTAGTTTTGCCATATTTAGATAAGTCTTCAAAAACTGTCCCACACCCTTCTGCATGCCTAGTGCTTTCTCAACCGTTCTATCGTGACTTCCTCCCGACCACAATGCCTCCCTCTTACACACACACACACACACACACACACACATACACACACAGACACACACACAGACACACACACACACACACACACACACACACACACACACACTGCCTACTATTCTACATTGCCTGCACTGATTCACTACTTCAAATATCAAAGTTCATTCTCTAAATGGAAAAATAATACTTGCCAAGTTTCTGTTGTCTCATTAATCTTCTGATCAATTTTTAACTCTGAGCTTTAAAATTCCTGTCTCTATTACTACTAGTAGTTATCAGCTCTCAGCATTGTATACACAAATACATAGTCAAGTTCACTCCATTTAACATAACATTACATTGCTTAAGGACAAGAAATGCCTGTAACACCACTTGGTATTACTCCATATGTGATTAACTGCAAACTCTGAAAATTCCTTGAAGTAGTAAAAATTCATTTTTACTGAACACCAAGTAATGGCAGAAATAGTTTTAGTGACATTTGTATTATTTGTCTTTTTCTTAGTGGGTTTTTATAGTTCTACATGTTTATATTAACTGATATCATATATCTATATCTATACTCTTTAAATCTCTAAGTATGTCAAGTCTGTCAGAATATACATCACAAACAATTTGCCTTTTCTACGATGCACCTAACTTACACTGCAAGGTACCTTTTGATGAGCTGAAGATTTTATTTTGGTATTACACAATTATTAACTTTTTCCTTTCTAACTAGTATTTCTAAGACCTATGAAATGTTGTCTACACTAAGATCAGAAGCAACCAACAGTGCTACTTAGCTATGACACCTACAGCAATGACCAGCATGGCATGATTCCCTAAGGGTACAGTAGCTGCACACATACCACGGCAGTAACCAACAGCTCTGTAACTAAATGTAAGACCTGCTCAATAAAAAGGATACTATACCTGGTGCTGGAAACCTAGCCAGCTACTCAGGGCTAATGAAGTCATGAATCTTGGAGAACCCACAACACCATGTTCCTAAACCAGTACACTCCATTATACTGGAGTATACTACATTATAAATATTGGTCCTTATACCCACAGATAAGTGGAGTCCTCAACTCTCATCAAGGAAGCTTTTCTTTGCAACAGACAGGGACCATTACAGAAAACTACAACCAATCAAAATGCAGAGTTCGGGAGCCCAGTCCCAGTGAATATATCTACAAAACAACTTCTATCCTAAGGCTCAGGGAACATTACAGAAGAGACAACAAAAAAGATTTTAAGAGCTGGAGGATCAGAGACTTTACTCTGTCCCCAAGTAACGTAAAGGTACACCCATAAAGTGTTACCAACATGAGTATATAAGCATGAGCTGATCAAGAACAAAACTAGACATGCTAAAGTAGACAGGGGAAAGACCATGAAGCCTCAACTCAACATGAAGAACTCCAGGCACCTAAGGAAGCTGAGAGTGGAAGAAATAGACATCCTTATTGGTCTTCCAATACTAAATGATCAACTTTGAAAACATACATATGAGTAACATTATAGAAACTGAGCAGGATATATACACATATATTGTGGGGTGTGTGTGTGTGTGTGTGTGTGTGTGTGTGTGTGTACAATTAAAGGAAAATAAGGCACGAATTTTTAAAAAGAGCAATTTGTGTTCATTGGGAAGGTGTAGAGGGAGGGATAAAAGGAGGAGGATGTAATTATATTATAATCTCAAAAATAAAAAAATAATCAAAAAAGTTTTATATTCAAGTTCCAGTTTTATATTCAAGATGAAGTTCATTCTCATTTGTTTTGTGTTGTAAGAGTGAAAAGGTAAAGTAAACTTTGTGTCCAGTTGCTTCAACATTATCTGTTTGAAGACTATCTTTTTCCTTCTTCCATGATCTGGATGAGGCGTGGGGGAGACCTTTGAGCAGGCTGGATTTCTGCCTGCTCTGCCCATGGTCCCTTGCCCTTACAAACTTTGGCTTTCCCAGCACTGTGGCTCTAGGATGAGCTCACACAGAATAAGAGCATGCTCTTGGCTGTAGTTGGTCGTTAGTAGCTTCAAATGCATCTTAGGATTGCCTTACTTACAAAACAAAAGGTTTGGTGGGATTGTTCTGAATTTATAGTTCAATTTTAAACCATACTTATTAATATGTGCACATAAAGTTTTGCATTTCTCTCCAGCATTGTCTTAGCTAGTCTGATATATTCTTGACATTAATTTCTCATTGTCATGTCATATATTGTGTGGTTGTATATGATAATTCTTCATTAATCCACAGTTGACTTAAGACAGGTGGTTTAGTTACTATTTGGGAGATTTTTAATTTTCTTTTGTTATCAGTTTGTTATCTTTTTCCATGTAAGCAGAGAACATGCTCTTTTTAAAGTTAAGTAAGCCTTTCAGCTTTACAGAGACTTGCTTATAGCACAACATAAACTTTATGCAAAACTCCAAATTCACTTAAAAAGAATAATTATGCATAAGTTTGCATCTGCCATGTGCTGTCACCATCAATTACATCCTGGGGATTCGAAGTTTTGTTCAGATCCTCTACATCCACCAGGTTTTCCAACAATAACTGAGCTGTGGCTGTGCCTTTTATTTCAGTGCTCTCAAGTCTTTATATCTTGAACCTATGTTATTGCTGCAGAGACGTAGAGAGTTAGGGATGGAGCAGTCACCAGCTGACACTTGTTTCTGCTCCATGGAACTAGAGGCTTACATTCTTAAACAAACTTAGAATTTTCTGTAATTACTTCTTCAGAACTTCCTCAGCTGTCTCCTTCAGGCACTGCCGCCGCCTGCACGGCTCACCATCAGTTCCATAGGCTTGGCTCTGCAGTCCTGCTCATCTTTGTGCCCTTTCCCCTGTGCTCTCTGGTTTAGAAAGTTTTTACTGTAATGTTTTTAGTTTTCTTCTTTCTTAGCCTACACTTGACTGTCTGCAGTCACATTCTCTAAACACTGCTTTTCTCAGCTCCGGGTGTGTGAATGTTCTGTTTCCTGGTTTGCACGTCTCTGTTCACGAATGCTGGTGTTTCTTTAGTTTCTTGTTTTCTACTTTTTCAGGACACCTGATGAGGATTCTGACTGTACTGAAGGGGTCAGTCCAGGACCAGTTATTCCTATGTGGCCGAAAGCAAGAGTAGAATATGCCTTTTTAAAATATGGCATTGTAATACACGAAGAAAACAAAACAATGTTAATGGTGACAGACTAATATAACAATTCATGATTACTATGAAAAACTTTATGCTAATAAATTGAAGGTTTTAGATAAAATATAAATTTTTCTGGAAAAAAATATATATCAAGACAGAAAATTGATTACTGAGGTCACTCTGACCCCAAATTTGCCAAACTAGTGAATTTTTCCAAAGAGTCAAGGAAGAAATAGCAATAATCTCATACCAATACTTAAAAACATCTAAAGCCAAACACTTTTCAACTCATGAGGCCAACAAATTTTGATCAAAAAGTTTATGAGAAAATAATGTATAGGTGGATCTCTTTCATAATCTACATACAAAAAACTATAACAGGAGTCTTCAAAAAGTTTAAGAGAAAATAATATCTAGGTGAGTCTCCTTTATAATCTAGATACAAAAACCTTAACAGTGAGCTACAAGATGCCTCACAGGAAAAGGGACTCTGTCTCCAAGCCTCACGATCAGAGGACCACCTAGTTCAAAGACAGATCCAATGCCAGCAGTTGTCCTCTGAACTACACACACACACACACACACACACACACACACACACACACACACATTGTATAGATAATTTATAAATAAGTAAAATGGTAAGAAATATTTTAAGTTATTTATACTCACAAAAAATATTGCCAAGTAAAAGAATTGAAAATAAGTCAGGAGTGGGACCGTAAAGTTCCACAAAGATTCAGACACTGTGCAATACAAATGTCCCTTACTAAAATAAAGGTAATAACGCATCTGATTGCTCTGCTGGGTATAGATAGATCTTGTTATAACACTTAAACCCCACCCATGGTGTGACTACACATTCAGCAATCGAAGAACAGGAGGGACTTCCAGCAGGTGTAATTATTAAAGGCAAATGCTGAATGGGAGGAGGACGAAGACAAGATTGTCTACTCTTACTGTTCAGTTCTGTTTCCCAGGAGACTCTAGTCAGAGAGATAAGGAAAAAATTATAGACTACACAGTCAACTGCTGACTTCCAGTCCAGCAGTATAAGGAGTTCAGAAGCCACCATTCCACCCCAACTACAAGTAAAAAGCTCAACAGACTGAAAGTCGACAACTCTCCCTAAGTCCTTTAGAGAAAAGAAATCATGTGTCAAGCTATCTCCAAATGGAAGATTCACACAAAGAATCACAACTCACACACACACAAAGAACAGCAACTCACACAGAGTTATACAAAGAACTCACATGCAGATGGACATACAAAGAACCACCACTCACTACACAGACAGACATACAAAGAACCACAACTCAAGCACAGGGAGAAACAATCCCAGCTCACTACACAGATGGGCCCACAATGAACCACAATTCACAACACAGGTGGATATAAGCAAAACTCACAAGACAGATGCAAAGAACACCCAAGATGACTAACACGTATTTGCCACTTTTATGTTTTTTACATGTGTGCTTTGGTGTTTTCTGCATGTCATCTTTCTGTGATTTGGTCTTTGACATTAAATTATCAAGAATTAGTGTTTGGATACTTTGTTTTTAAGTATTGTCCCCACATCCCCTGCTTGCTATTCTGTTTTTGAGATTTCTACCAATGTGCCCTGAAGCTCAGAGATGATCAGATACCTATGGTGCCTGCTCAGGAGCCACCAAACAAATTTTTTCATTTCACTATATTGGTTTATTTCAATTCTTGGAATTCCTATCTTTTGGCTTATGTTGCTACTTCTGCATGCTGCCTACTTTCTCCATGAAAACTTTTAACACATTAAGTGTGCTTTTAAACACCCTAGTCTTAAAATTCTGAACAACTCTTTCTTTAAGCTGCTCTTGGCCATGGGTCTTATCCCAGTAACAGGAAAGTAACTGACATGTCATCTCACCGCAATGGTAGAATCTGTCCCTGAGAGAGCATTCACATGCTCTAATCACTGGACAAAGACCCCACTTTACCACCACTACATTGAAGCTAAAGCTGAGGAACACATTCAAACCATACCACTAGGTAAGCAAAACAAACAAGAAAAATCATTTAGGATTCAGTACCTGTGAAGTTAGCTTTTAAAAACAGCGTAGAAAAGAAAGATTTCCTCAAACAAAAGCAGCCTCATAAGAAAAGTGAAAGCCATTCTTCAGAGAGAGGACAATGGTCCTGATCAGTGGCTCAAATGTGGGAACGAGAGCAGTGCTGGACCCTGGAAACCAAAGTGATGCCTCTGCTGGTCTCAGGCTCTATTGACCCACTTAGTTAAAAATAATAGCAACAGTGAGCTTGACCATATGTGTAAAATGGCGTACATATCTCAACACAGAGGCCTTTTCTAATGGTAGCTGTGTCTGAGTAAAGGCCACTATTATATGGCTCTTGTCCTAGAAGTGAACTCAGGTAGTTACTTGAAAGGTCACTTGGATTTGTTATAAATCTAGACTGCAAACTCTAGGCAGTGACTGAGAAATGTTTTGTTGAAACAAAACAAAACTGTAGCTGACTGGCTAAGAGAGAAGAAGAAATGGAATCACATAAAGTGCTAGATTTAGATAGACCACAAGAGGAGTGGGCGGAGAAATACATGAGAAGACATGGTAGTGATACATATTTGTAAAGGCCCCAGGATAAATCCATTACTGTTTGCAAACTACAAAATTAATTCTAATTGATCCACACCCAGTAGAAGAGATACCAAAGGTAAAATTAGAAATGGAAACATAGGCAAAACACGAACAATAGCAGCTCAGTGGTGTATCACGATCCAGCTCTGTGGAAACCACACGCAGTCACAGATCTACATACGCCAAGTTAAAGGGGTAGAGTGGCCAGTCACACAATACCCAATTATAGTTTATCTAAAAGAAAACGCTGTTGATATAAAGATACATAGATTAAGTAATACGGTGGACGGTTTGCTATGCTAACACTGTGCAGAAGAAATGGGAGTAGCTGTAGTAAGTTCAGACTGATCACACCTCAGAGCAGAGGATGTTATCAGGGTTAGGAGGTCATCGTCCCAGCACCTCTATAAGACTTGACCATCCTTGATGTGCATATACCAGCAACCTAACATCCCAACACAGCGGGCAAGATTTGCGTGGAGAAATAGATGGATCCACTCTCACAGCTAGAGACTTTAACATCCTTTTGTCATAAAATGGACAGAACCAGCAGGCATAAAACCAGTAAGGACATAGGTGACCTTAACACCATCAATCAACTGGACACAATTGACACCTACAGATTACCTCCCACCCAACAGAACAGTCTTTAAACTCACAGTGAACAGTCAAAAAACTGAGCATGCTGTGAGCTGTAAAGTACAGCAGGCAATCTTAAAAGAAGAGAATCTGTACATTTCTCTTAGACCAAAGTGGAATGGGTATTAATCAATAATAGAAAAATGCCAAACGCATAGGTATTAACAACGTGCTTCTGCATATTCCTGAGACAGCAAAGAAACCTCAAGAAAAATGTTAAAATATTTTTGTGTGGGCTGGAGAGATGGCTCAGCGGTTAAGAGCACCGACCGCTCTTCCGAAGGTCGTGAGTTCAAATCCCAGCAACCACATGGTGGCTTACAACCATCCCTAATGAGAGCTGATGCCCTCTTCTGGGGTGTCTGAAGACAGCTACAGTGTACTTACATATAATAAAGAAATAAATAAAAAATTTTTTTAAAAAAAAGGCCTGCGCCACCACTGCCCAGCTTATATAAAATATTTTTGTGCTAAATTAAAATAAAAATACAAGTTATCAAAATTCTTCAGAAGTAACAAAAGCGGTGTTTGTTTAGAGGGAAATGTATAGCATTTATCTAAAATTAGCAAGCTTAGTCTCTGTTTTATGGTATTAAAAGAAGGGGAAATTAATCTACAAGTAGGAGAAGAAAGGAAATAATAATAATTAATGTAAATAGCACTGGAAACAGCTCAGGTGTGGTAACTCTAACTCATATTTGTTATCCCGACATTTGTGACACTGAAGCAGAAGGATTGCTGGGAGTTAAAGGACTTTGAGACCAGCTACAGAATGTGATTCTATCTCAAAAATAAAAGAGGAGGGAAGGAGCAGAGAAGGGGGAGGTAGAGGGAAGACATGGGGGAGGGGAAGGGAGAAAAGGAGAGGAGGGGGAGAGGAGACAGGAGATGCAAGAAGAGGGAAGGAAAGGGGGGGGAATGGAAGGGAACAGCAGGGAAGGGAAGGGAAAAGAAAAAAGTTAAGGTAAGGAAAGGAAAGAGAAATCAACAGGCTGAAAGGAACTCCTTTGAAAATGTTAATAAAATAGGTAAGTTTCTAAACAAAGAAAGAGAAGAGAAAACAAAACAACAACAACAAAATTACTAAATCACTGAACCCAGAAACTATGAAAAAAGACATTGTTGCAGATCTTGCAATGAATAAAGGGAGAATAAAAGAATGTTATTAAACTTTTATACCCACACATTTAAATACCTGTCCTAGATGAAACAGAAACCAATAAGTAAATAAATACACAATCTGCCAAACCTTCAAAAAGCATGAGAGGGTTTAAAGACATTGAAAACACTGAGTTGGATTCACCAGATGCAGGTAAATTCTAAAGCATATTTCAGGTAGAAATGACACCAATTCTCTATGATTCCTTTCAGAAGGTAGAAACAGGAAGAAAGTCTCCTAGTTTATTGTATGGGGCAGCAGTTCCCAAATACCAAAACCAAACCACAGTATTCTAAGAAAATTATAACCCAAAACACTATCAACTTAAAGCCAACAAAGCTTGAAAGAAGTCATTCACAACAATCAAGTGAGATTGTCCAAGGTATGCAAAGGTGGTTCAGATTCAAAAATGACCATTTAAATCACACCAGCAAACCAAAGACGGGGAACCACATGGTCATATCAATAAACAGAGAAAGGTCGCTTGAGCAAGAGTTCAGTGCCCATTCCTGATGAAACAAGCAAGAAACAACTTCATAAAGAACATTTAAGAAAAGAAATACAGAAAAGTAGAAAAAATGCAGAATAAAAAGAAATATCAAACTTAAGTTGTGGGACTCAAGCCTGTTTCAGGGAGACTAACAATAAGCCACAGATGCCCCTTCTCACTGCTGCTCTTCAGTACCAGACTGTAGGTCCTACTCAATGAATATGTCAACAAAAGAAAGGTAAAGGATATACAGAGTGGGAATAGTGAAATAAATTGCTCATCTATGTAGAAAATACCAAAATACTGAGCAAAGCATAACATCAGCATGAGTTTCATTATATGGCTATAGCAACGCTGAAGGATACAAAATTAATACACAAAAGTCAAGTATTTCCCTATCAGCAACAAGGGGAATCTGACATTTAAAACACATTGCAGTTTGAATTAGTGACCCCATAAAATGCAATATTTGGGCATGGATCCAATAAAGTATGCCCAAAATGTATAGAAAAAAACTATAAAACTCTGATAAATGATACCAAAATTTAAATAAATTCAAACTATTCCACATTTAGAGACTGAAGAACTCTAATATCTAATATCACCAATGTGAGCTCTTCTAATCTGATTTGTAGATTGAGTACAGTCCCAATTAAATTCTCAACCAACTGCCTCAAGAACATCAACAAAGTTAAGGTTAAGGTTCATACAGAGACACAAAAGAGCCTATAACCACCTTGCAATTGAAGGAGAACTCAGAGGACTGATACAAGTCAAGACCTTATTAAATGACAGGAAACAAGACTACTTGATATAAAAAAAAAAATCTATGAATGGAGCAGGATAGAAAGAAAAATTTGACCCATCTAAACCTGATCACTGATCATCATGGGCTTGAGAAAAGATAAGTCTTCCCAATAAATGGAGCCGGGACAACTGGGAAACCAGATGCAAACAGGGCATCTAAACACAAACCTCACACCCGTGTCCCATGTAACTATGGACCGGTGGTAGTCGTCAGTGCAACACACAATGCTCCTGAATTCACAGGCGGCAGCATGGAGCCACTGTGCCTTGAGGGCTGTGTTATGATGATGACTTTGTAATCAGGACACCAAAGACATGATCCAGAGTCAATGACAAATTGAACTTTTGAGAGCTAAATTTTTATGTTCAAGATTAAAACTTTTGAGATTGAACTTTAAGGTGACAATAAGATAACAAGACAATGCTATTTAAAGTGCCAAAGCTACCTGAATAAACACCTTGGAAAGACATAGATGGTAAAACATAAGGGAGTATGTGCAAACCTTTAGTCACTGGAGCATGACATGGGCACTTCACACCTATTGGAATGGCCAAAACTGAGAGCATGGCACCAAATACCAGCACAGTCTGGCACAGGAAAGAAGAGTAGTACAGCCAGTGTGAGTAACAGGCAACAGTTTGTCCCCAAACTAAACCCTCTCTACTAACACATTTTAGTGCTTTTTTTCCCATACAAATTGAAAGATATGCATAAAACCTGTATGTAAATGTTCAGAGTGGGTTCACTCAGTCTCTCAAACTGGGCACCAGGCAAGCTGCCATTTGACATGTAAATAGATAACCTGTGGTAGATCCAGACAGTAGAATATTATTCAACACTGAAAATAACTGAGCCATCAAGCCATGAAGATACACGGAGGGAACGTTAACGTATGTCATAATACCAGGTAAAGGGGCCAATCGGAAAACGTGGCATTAGTATAGGGTGTCTTAATACACAACGTTCTAGAAAAGGGAGAACTATGGTAATCAGCAGGAACAGAGGACGAGTGAGCAAAGCAGAGACGGTTGACAGGACAGTGACACACAGACACACCATCAAACCCACAGAATATACAGAAGGAACTTTTGTGTACTGTGGACTTTAGGGAGTCCATGATGTTGACATTGGTTCACTAGCAGTAAACGATGTGTTGACAGCTAGGGAAGCTGTATATATGACAGGAGAAAAGGCTAATTGAGCATGCCCAGTACTGCCCAGTCAACCTTGCTGCAAACCTACAGAGCTGCTGGGAAATGTTTATCAGCATACAAAAGTACTGTAGAAAATTAATAACATACACTACCATTTGATCATGTACAGGGAAAGAAATGCAAGCCTGAAATAAGTTATGAGAATTAATAAATATATTAGAAAGATAATTGACTATGTGGTTAATATAAAATATATTTGTATATATTTGAAAAATATAGAAAAATAAAAGCAATGAATTTATAAAATATGCAGATTTTCTACACATACACACAGTAAAAACCCTATAAGATAGTAATAAGGGGCTGGAGAGATGGTTCAGTGGTTAAGAGCACTGTCTGCTCTTCCAGAGGTCCTGAGTTCAATTCCCAGCAACCACATGCATCACACATGGTTGGAGACTCACAACCATCTCCAATAGGATTTAATGCTCTCTCCTGGGATGCAGGTGGACATGTAGATAAATCTTAAAAAAAAAAAAAAAAAAAAAAAAAAGATAGTAATAAAATAAATTTCTTAAATTCCAAACAAATAGAAGGATGCTGTGCTCAGATTTTGAAAGACATAGTATGTTAAGGTTAAACCCTGCCAAAACTTATCTAAAGATGCCAGCTGGACTGCTATTTAGTGACATGTCTGAGTCAGTAGGATGGCTCAGTGGCTCAAGGCATTTGCCACCAAGCCTGATGACCAGGTCTCACATGATGGAAGCTAAGAACTGATTCCTGTAAGTTATCCTATGACCTCCAGATGCATACTGTGGCAAGTACACACACACACACACACACACACACACACACACACACACACACGATGTAATTTTTTTAAAAGATCAAAATCATTTCCTACGAAGTGCCTCTGATAGCCTCCACTAGAGTAGAAGGCTGCCTACATCAAGCCTTTCAACACATTATCGTATTACTTCCCCATTGATCTCGGTCAGATCAACCAGCCCACCTATCTGCTTCCCTAGCATTGCCTCACTATTCCGCATAGCAAACGGGAGATAACTAAAGCCTCATACTTGGTGCTAGTAAAGTTGAATGAAGATAGGGGGATTTGGAGCCCAGACCCTCCATGGGATCCACTGAGTGGGCAAACAGTATTCCATCACTTTATTTTTGCTTGCTGTTGATGTGAGCCAGGCTCCTGCTAAGTAGCCCAGACTGTCCTTGAGCTTGTGACTCGCCTGTCTCTACCTCCCTAGGGCTGAGATTATAGTTATGTATGACTTCACCCAGTAGTAGACTTTCTGAAATTACTTGCCTTTTTCTCTGTCATAGACTTCAGTTGTTTTGTTACTATGTGTAAAAGGTGCCAAGGATCCCAAATACTCAGCCATGGCAGGAGAGACCAAAGAAGAACCCCAGGTAGGAGGCACAATCTAGAGAGCAAACACCACTGTGACATTGCTTCTCATCAGGGAAGCCTCCCTCAAAATGCTCTCCACCCTGAAGGGGTTTTTTTGTTTTGTTTTGTTTTGTTTTTTGCACTTTTTTTTTTTTGCACTTTTTTTCTCTTAAATAACCAAATGCTCCTCATTTATCTGAGAAAATGACCCGCACAGGAATGGGAACTTGGGAATTCACAGCAGGGCGAGCCTGTCCATTATTAGTTCTTCAAAGACTCCCTTCTCTCAGAGAGAAGACACTAAATTAAGTAATCATCAAGATTGTAAGAGCTTCTACCTTAAACATGCTCCCCCCCACACTCAATTTTAACCTGGCTTAGTTTTCAACATTTATATTTTGAGTGAAAAGAGACTCAAAGCTAAAATTATATTTTCGAGAAGAACGTTAAAGAACAAAAAGCCCAACTGAAATCTAAATAAATTCCCCTTTCTTTTTACTTTGAGAGAGAACAGGAAGAATGACAACAAATTCTTAACCGACTATTGTCCTGTGCAGATCCCAAACACTGACCAGTTCTCTTGATTACACAGAGCACAAAGGCTCTTTCAACAGTTCCCTGCACAGCTTGAAGATGGACTACATGTGCCTCTTAATCCTCTATTCAAACTTGGCAACAGTTAGTGGTGTCAAAGGGAATCCAGCTATGAGCTGAGCTTGAAGCTGGTGATACTGCATGCCTGAGAGTCTGGACTCTGTGTGTGCATCAGGTAGGAGTACTGAGCAGTTTCTAACCACAAACGCCACGCATCCAGCACATAGACAAGTGAACAGCTACATCATGCAAGGGTTAGAATTCAAAGGCTGTGCATAGTTATTAGTCTAAATGTTTCACAAATAAGCAAAACACAGAATAGGCCTCAAAGTGCACTTTAAAAGCAAAGACAGTGTCTCAGAGTGCAAACTCTGTAAACTACTGAGCAGGGCCACAAACTAGTGAGATGTGTACAAAAGAGGGCGTCACACCACAGCAACCCAAGGCCGTAGGCCTGGTCTGCCATATATTTCAAGTCCCTTGTTAATCAGCATAGATAGAAACCGTGCACTAGCATCCCAGGGCCGGATCAATGAAGCATTAAGATCAAAGCACTGAGAGGAATTCTGAGGTAGGAATCATAAATGACAAAATAATTGGTGTGGACAAAAACATTAGTGTGGGCTGTGTGATGCTTCATCCCTAGAAAACTGCCAACTCCACTGGCAGCTGCCCTGATCTCACAGCTCCCACGAGTCCTGTCAGGTGACCTGCTGACAAGTGACATTACTCCCTTGAAGTTGCCTAACACACTCTTTGTAAAAAGTTATAAAACTCCAAAGCTTACACATTTGCAGGTAAACTAAGAATTTTATGATCAGGGTTTTATTTCAAGTGGCTTCTATGGAGGATAGCAATAGTAATAAAAATATTAATAACAGTCAAGGTGATGACATACTTGAAAGAGCCTCAGACAGGAGTGAAAAAGACTTACAGTCTTGATTTCATTTTAATTTATAGTTTCCCAGAGAGCCCTGGGGTTCTTCTAGATACACACTGAGTCCCAATCACTCCTACTGCCAAACAAAATCTCAGGAGTAATTATACTCAGCTTATCATGTTTCCACTGTGCTATGGAAAGGAAACACACTCTGTGCCTCTTATCCAAAACTGTCGTAAGAATGACTGCAAGACCCTGAGCAGGATGCTCGATACATCTTCAAGTAAATTGTTCATCAGACGAGGAGGAAGAAATGGCCCCTGAGCGCTTGGTCGTTTATAGATTTGTGTTCTTAAAGTTCTCAGTTACCAGCTCTTGGGCTCTCGGTGTTCCAATAATTACTGAGTATCAGGAGAGTACAGGTCTATATAACTGCCAACAGTTTTAGAATCATCTTAATGCTCATCAGGGAAACATGTTTTCACTTAGGAAGTATGGCTTTTTTTTTTTTTTTTTTTTTTACTTTGAACACAAATGAGAGAGACAGAGAGAGACAGACAGACAGACAGGGAGGGGGAGTTGGGGAGAACATCTGCCCATACTTTACCTAGACTCAAATGTTAAGCAGACAGCTGTAAAGTTCTGTGTCTCTTGAGAGTGTGCCCTTTTCTTTAGACCTGTGCTATGCAGTCCAAATACTCACTACCATGAAGCTGCTGGGGTCAGTTCGACCGAGCCGCCCTCCAACCCGATCTCACTGCAGCTCTGTCATCTGCAGTACAGCGACATTCCTCATTATTCTTCCATCCATTCTGGCTCTTCATGCCTGTTTGCTTTGTGTTCAGAATAGGTAGTATGGTTCTAACAGGCACTGTGATACAAACCCATGCTGAGCTACAGACAGGGAAGGCATCCATCCTTGCCTCTCACAGTGGCCTCAGATCCCTGCGCCAGTCACTCTGGCCTGCTCCACCACACCCAGCTCTCCTGTTCCATCTGTGTCCATTATCCCATTCATAGCTCTTTCTATTTTATATCCTCCGTTTTGCTCTGTGTGATTGAACATTTGTTTGTACACAAAATATAGTATTTCTTAAATATATTTCTAAAGGATATATATTACAATATACTTTATATTATACTAGTAATAATTCCAAGTCAGTTTGGTCTCTTCAACCTTTTATACAGCTACATAGTATTCCATTCTGTGGTTGTTCAATGGTTTATTCAATCATTCTGATGTGTGACTAATTAGGCTGTTCCCTTTGTCATTAACATCACAGTGACTTATTTTGAGTATTTATATCATTGAGTCATTCAGAGGTATCTCCAGGGTAGATTACAAGAAGAGCACTGATAAATCATGAGAAAGTCCACCTGTAACATTGAAAAGCACTGTTGCTGAGTAGCTGGCTTGAGTGTCTTTGGGGATGAGGTTCTCCCTCATAACCAGCAGCTTGAAAAAGCAGGAACTGAAACTACAAGATTCAGGTTACTGGTTATGACTGGATTTGAGGGTGTCTCTGGCCCTAGTTGGAGACAAGACATTCTGAGTTGCCCCAAAGGTTCTAAAATTGCTATCCAGCTGGAGGCTTTCTGATAGAAAACAGAGATATACCACTGTCCTGTTCCTTGAGAGTTGATCCAAAGGGGCCTGTCCCTTAGAGAAAGCGGCCATTTCTAGGTTTTAGAAACAGTGCAAAGCCTGCCTTAACTGTAAGTCTGTGTGAGGTCCTCTTAGCCATTGTCAGCTGTTGGCCTAGAGAGTGCTTCACTCTAACCGACCCTTCTCATCCTCTGTGCTGTGCTTTCTGTCTCCTCTGAACTCTTTCCCTGAGTCACAAGGAGCCAACAGAAGGCCAGAGCCAGATGCTGGAAACACTGAATTTCCCTTCCAAATAATTGTGCCAATTTTCATTTACCTCACAAAAAAAAAAAAAAAAAAAAAGTGCCCCTTTCTTCATTTTTCTTCATAGACTTACAAAAAAAAAAGTAAAAAAGTGTTCACAGGTTTAACTTTAAGTAACTTTATATACTAGACTATAGTTAGTACATTAGTACAGCACCCACTAGTTAGTACAGCACCCACTAGTTAGTACAGGCACCCACTAGTACAGCACCCACTTCACTTCTGGTAGACACTGAAGTTACTCTGCTTCCTAAATTATGTTCAAAGGGAAAACAAGGCCTTTGAATAAGACTTCACAGATATCTGGTGACAGAGACAGTACTCCCTAAGAGATGAAGGGAAAATGAGTGAGCCCTAAAGTTGGTCTAGCCTACTACCTGGCACGGAGAGGAAGAGTCCAGGTGAAGGCTACCTACATTCCTGGGAAAAGATAGGACTGTAGAGTCCTAGGTACTGGGCTGGCTGCAAGGGGGGGGGGGGGACAACACACACAGAAAAAGCCAGCGCTAGCTGTCTGCAGAGTGGCCTGCAGTATTCCACTGAGTTAAAATGGGAGCATGCTCTCAAAGAAGACAGAGGAAGACTGCCTGCAAGGACGAGAAGAAATGGCCATAATTAATAACTTGGAGCAGCTCCCGCTGACCTCAGGACCCAAGCTGGAAAGAATCACAACTCTCTACGACAGTCTACTCTGAGACCAGACAAATGCCACTTTGTCCTATTGTGAAAACTTAAAAATAAGACCTTTTCTTTACCAGGAAAAAAAAAGTAGACACGTATACTATACTATATTCTCCCAATCCACCAATACAACGGGGATGGATTATGATTGTCAAACCAATACATGTGCTCCAGTGGATGGTTCAATACCTAGAAGTGTAAGCACAGTAAGAAATTGGAGTGAAAATGTTAATTTTTAGAAAAAAAGAAAAAGAACAGGAAGCTGGGGGCCAAGAGGTGAGTTGCACTAGGAGACGTCTGAGAAAGGGGTTAGAGGTAACTGTGACCAAAACACATATGACTCTCTCAAAGAATTGATAGAAAAACTTAAGAAATACTAGGTCACACACTTTGCTTCCCATTTACTAATTAAAAAAACAATGGTTTTTGTTTTGATTTTATCTCACCAAGAGCATGCAAATAAGCAGATTAAAATAATTAAACATACGTAACACGTCGAAGGTCATGAGTTAGTAAAATGTTAAGCACCATCACTGATCATCGTGGATCTGGAAAGCAATCAAGTGAGCTTTGGTGGCCTTTCCATCTTCAGCCCAAACTAAAGCATACAAGCAAGCCAGTGGGGAGAGAGGGGAGAAGGCCAACAAGCCAAAACTGGCTTCTAGACATGACCATTCCAGGTCTACACAGTAAATGTGGAGAGGGGCCCCAAGAATGCCCACCTCAAGGAATGGTGGACCCTGATCTATCCATGCTGGGGCAGAAGGGACTAGGCCATTAGACGCGAAATCTCAGAAAAGATAACTTAGCCTCAACTGAGATCCCCCCACTTCTGCTCCCCTCTCCTCTCATTTAGCCTGTTGGAGGACCATGCCCCTAAGGCCTATGCAAGGAGAATGAATTGTTCTTAATTCAGGCAGTCAAAAAAAGGGAAGCAAAGTCAGAAGAAAGAAAGAAAGGCGATGTATTCAGAGGAGCAGGGAAGGGTACTGCACTCATGTACCTATGGGGTACAGCTGAGTGACTCCCAGACAATGGCATGAAGGTTGTTAGCACTGACAGAACAGAAACAGCCCACACGAACATAGTGTGGAAAGTAGCAAGAAAGCAAGCCAGCTCTGTCAAAAACAAAACAAAACAAACAAACAAACAAAAAACAACAAAAAACTCCCAATTGTTCATAATGTTCCCTCCTGGTTTTAAAGCTGAATGGAAATCTTTGACCAAATATCATATCTGGTGGTTGAAATAAATACTTATTTAGAATTCAGCAACTCCTTTACCTCTAGTTCACTTTCTTGTCTATTAGCATACAGAAAGATACTGTTCACAACCATACCACACCATGACCCGTATTCACAGGTCTCTCTGTCTTACTGTCTGTCCTTCTGTACTCATTCTTCTACTTTTATAATCACGTAAAAATCATATCACCTGGTATTAGTGACAGTTCTTAAGTGGCAGCTCTGACGCTTCTATTTTCAAACTTTCTCATGTCGAATTTTTACGTCAAACAATACATATTTCTTATTAAATTTTACTTATTTTTCTTATCAAAATAAACAAAAGCAAATATGTTTAATTGTGATTGGTATGAGAACAATTGACTAGTTTTTTTTAATTTGTTAAAAATAAATTTAAAAATTAAGATTTAAGGGCCTACAACTCCTCATGTTGCCCCAACCTAAAGCTAATCCCTAGAAAGCTAATACACATCCCACAGCCATGCTTGTTCTCAAGTGTTTTTACACAGTTAACCCTCATCCATACTGAGTCTCTGCTGAGTCACCTCTCGCATGCATGAGACTTCCAGCTCTTAGAAACAAATGAGCGCCTGGTCTGGCGAGAGCACAACGGTGTATGCATAATATGGGCCAAGGGTTGGAAGGCTAAGGCTTACTTTCTAAAATCTCTCCATCATTTTATGGGAAAGAGGAAATAGATGCTAAAATAAATATAGACTGGCAAAATCTTGAAATGTTTAGAACCTAAGTAAAGGTACATATGATTTTATTATAACATTTTCTATTTTTGTATGATCAAGATTACCTTATAACACATTTTCTTAAATCCCCCTTTAGATGTCACACAAACTATGCATTCTTTGCAATATACATGCTCATCTCAGAACAAATCCACCTCTTCCTTTGAGGAGTTAATGAGCCAATTGTCATTAACATCTTGTTATGAGTTATTTCGATCAAATGTTTAATCAAATCTCTTTCTCCTCCTATCGCCTCAGATCATTTACACGAAGTGCCAGTCCCACAAGTGGAGAGGAGAAAGAGTGACCATTGCGAAGGGGTGCTAAGCATGCCCAGCCAGAGATAGGAACAGAGTTGAATTCAGGTATTAACTACAAAGAACCCAGACATGGTTTCTGTCTTCTTTCAAAAAACAGCCTAGTCTTTAAATCTTGCTTCATGTACTGTCTAAACTTTTCTCGGAATAGACAGTCAAAATCATCGTAGATCTTGTCCTTCAAACTGTGATAAATACAAATGGATTCATACTTCACAAATCTTGGACTCTAGAAAATTCCTTTCTACTCATGGTGTAAACAATTATTTACAGCTGTTAAATCCTTACGTGATCACATTTGACTGTACCTTATATGTGTTATGCTACAGAGAAGCTCAGAAACTTCCTGGATGATAGACCTCTAATGTGTGAAAGAAACATTTGAACCTGGTCCGAGTCAGGCCCTCGCTAAGGTTCACCAAGTGTGTTACTGCTATTTTCTGTAAATGTACCAAAATTCTTTGTGAAAATATACTAAAATATGACTGCTCATATTTTTTAAAGGAATGTGAAATACCTGCTTCAGCAAAGCTCAAGAGTTAGACAGAAAGCAAGTGAAATCAAAGGACTAAACCTAGGATTTCTTTCCTGTAAGAGACCTTTAGCCCATTCATAACCCCTTTCCTTCCCAACCGCCTCTATTGGAAAAGCTGGACAAACAAGCCATTTGCTTTGTCTCCTTCGCAGCTGTGGTAATCGACCATATAACCTAATTCTAGACGAGACATGAGAAGACATCTGCAATGGAGCTATTGAACAGTCCCCCTTGTCTCGAGTCCCTCTCCCCTTCCCCTGCAAAGAAAGGGGAACATGTGGACGCATTCATCCATGCACTATTTTCTGTCCCCACTCACAGACTATGGGGCCACTGTGGCTAATGGATGGCCATAAGATCTGTGGGTGTGCAGACCATATCCTTAAATCCTAGCCTTCTGTACTAACACCTGCACCTCACCTCTCCAGACTGCTTGTTATGTTAAAGAATTAAATACCATTTGTTTGTGATGTTTTATTTGTTCTTTTACTCCTGTTCATCCAGCAGCTCCTCCCTCTAACCTGAACTACAGTGTGCTAGGTATTTTGTACAGCTTGGTTTCTCTTTTTTGGTTATTCATGCTTGTAGCCTAACACATTCCCAAAACACAAGTTTGATCACTTAGTTATGCCATGTGAAGTACGGCTAAACCACAGCTTCCTCAAGTGCTGCACAAATTAAATGAAGGCACATCATGAAACACTAAGCCTCTTACACACCATAACTGCATGGTAAAAAGGTTTTATCTAAGAGACAAATGCTTGTCATATCTGTCATCACACATGCTCCAGGAGGAAACAAAAGTAAATATTATGGTCACCAGACACCCCTAGGGCTGAGCACCTAAGGTCTAGGAGGACTATGTACTAGAACTGAATTATGTCCCCAAAACTGTACACGTTGAAGCCCTGACACCCAGATTCATGGAACACAGAGAAGGATATTTCCAGAAGTCAGGTGAAGATGAGATCCTGAAGACGGGGCTCTCAAGATGGGATGAGTATAGTAAAAGAAGAGATGCCAGGGAGCTTTCTTCTCCCCTCACCCTATCCCTCTCACCCTTTCCATGTGAAGACTCAGGAGAACATGAACACCTGCCTGCCAGGAAGAGCCCTCGCTAGGAGTCTTGGACTTCTTAGACTCTGGAACTACGAGAAAAACATTCCTATTGTTCAAGCCATCCAGCCTATGGTATTTTGTGATAGACAGCCTCCCAAACTGACTGAGAAACTAGGTGACTAAGCTTGTCTTAGAAATACTCAGACATACTTATAGTGACCCACGCCTTTAATCCCAGTGCTCAGAGGGCAGAGGCAGGTAGATCTCTGTGAGTTTCAGGCCAGCTTGGTCTAGAGGGTGAGTTCCAGGTCAGTCAGAGCTACATAGTGAGACCCTGTCTAGAGAACAAAAACAAAAAGAAGGAAAAAAGCATAAATAAGCAGAGAAGTTATAAAGTGGGGGGGGGGAACACATGGCTTAATAAAGTCTGCCTTCTCCCATGAGTACTTAACAAAAGATAAATCTTCTTTGTAGACTATCTCCTTCCATTCATCTCCAACCTGCGACTGCTCCAAAGGATCCAGCGGTGCATTTGTTTTCCTGTTCTCCCAGCTGGGAGAGGAGCAGGAAATCTCCCTCAGCAGTCAGTTTCTTGCATTTCCCTATGCAGCTTACTACAGAGCACACGGTGGTTCACACTGGGTTTGCAAGGACTACATGTAGTTTGGAATATCGAGTTCTGCTAATTTTTAACTTTGTGGTCCTGATTAGGGCACACACAGAGATCATGCATGCTAAAAGCACGTTAGACAGTGTGTCTGGCATTATGAACTTGTTTGACAAGTATCACAACAACAACAACAAAGTATCAGTGAAAGAATTAATTACGGGCGGTCCAGAAAACTTCCCAAATCCAATTAAACATTTAGTCACCTAACCTTAGGCATTAACAAGGACAGATATCTCTGTGCCTTCTACTGCTTATGCTAGATTATTTCCAAAATGCCAGAGGATTTTAAAATAATGTTTTAAGCAAAGAAAATGTGCAGTTTACTCCAAGTACTTTTCATTTAAATAAAATATCCCAAATGGGATCTAATTATTACCTACCAGAAAGCTTTCAAGTTAAAAACAAATATGTTTCGAATTCACAACAAGATATAATTGCCTAATGAGTGTGTCCTATAAACACTAATAATTATGACCTACAGTACAACTCAAAATAATACAATCTACTTTCCCCCACAACTGCACACCCCATCTGATCAAAACTCTATGCTAGAAGCTATTACTCAGAGCGTGGAGTTCAGCTGCCAAGCTTTGCAGCAGGCCTTAACTCGCACCTGCAAAGGGACTGGTGAATGTTCCTCTTCCAGGTAAAGACTAAATCAAACAAGGAGATCTGAGGATCTGAGGCCTCAGAGTTTCAATGTCAAGGTTGGAGAGGAAAACAAAGGAGATGGAAGGGGGGAGGGGAAGAGGGAGATAGATACATCAGGGAAAGGAGGGAAAGGGAGAGAAACAGTGAGGGGGAAGAGAGGTGAGAGAAAAGGAGGCTACAAAATAATATTCACTCATTTGGACAAACTTAAGAATTACAAACGACTTTATCAGTAAAGATTCAAGACCTAAATGATACCATTTTAACAGATGAACTGTGGCTAGAGTACAGATTTAGAATCAGAGGCCTCCAAAGATGGAACCCTAGACAGAGAAGTCCTAATGATCTGAGGTTGCACATTCCTGCGTTTCAGCATAAGACCAGGGTTGTATGGCGATTAGTGAGCAGCAGGAGGGAAAGAAGACAGCTCCCACCTAAACCCAAACTTACAGAACTTCTCACCATTGGCTCTATGGATGATGCAATGTAGGATTCCAGAATCAGATTGCTACAGTTGCTACACGCCCCTCCTTTCATTGTGGAAGAATTAATTTCAGTTACAGTGGAAGGTCACTCCTGAAATACTAGAGATGGCACACCTTAAACCATACAAAGAGACTTGGAGAAAAATAAGTCCAAAGGACAAAAGTTGGCTACTGCAAAACTGAAATAATTTGAATTCTTAAGAAATTTGTCTGGGATTACTTCAGCTCTATACAATCCTAATTAGCTGCTCTGAAGTAGGGCAATGCAATCCATTTTAGGAAACTTGGGATAAGTGGATGAGCCCTCTTCCTTTTTTTTTTTTTTTTTTTTTTTAACCTGACCTTTGGAAATCTCAGTGTTTAAGCCTTACTTGTAGTCTGACTTTGTGAAGAATTTAACTGTTGTGCTAGCTTCTCTTACGTGGTAAATACTGCACTTTCTGAAATTTCATCAATTTCAATGTTGCTTTTTTATTTTCTTAATAGAGATTTCTTCTTAGCTTCAAAAGTATCATGCTTTGAGCTTCTCAGAGAATCAAATTGAAACTTACCTTTTTCAAAATAAGTAACAAATTTCATAATTTAAGTATTTTTTTAAAAAACTCCATCTCAACTTAATTTTATATTTTTATTTGATTTAAGTTTGGAAAACCTGTCAACTTTTTGTCAATACATGGAGGAAAATAACAGCTGGTTTAATCAAGACGTATTTTAAATATTATAGTCTTATCATTGAGTAGTAAAATTCTAAACCAATAAGTATATTAACTCTAGAAAACCCTACACTGTAAACTATGATCTGACTTAAATCAAATCAGAGACTAGTGGAGATGACCAGAATGACCCAGAAAGCCAGTCTCCTCACATCCTTTGAACACAGGATCTTCAACAAAATACAAACAGCAGAACTTATTAAGAAGTTAGTTGTTCCAAAGAGGCAGCTTTCTTTTTTTTTTTTGAATGCTTGACTCAAAAGTCTTATGGGCACACCACAGAACATATATACATTTTAAGAGTTATGTGAGAGGTAAAGATTTCCTTGGACATGTCAGCTTTGTCAAAAAATGCAAATAAAGTATTTCTGGTGCCAAAAAGGGTATCAAATTCATTTCCACCCACAAAAATATTTTGGATTTCATCCTTGTTTTATCAAAAACAGAGACTTCTGTGGAAGGAGGAATGCTCAAATTGGTTAGCCACCAAAATGCTAAAACAAAATAGAAAGTTACCATACTTTATTTGAGCTGATTTTATAGGAACCGTATGTATGACTTTCACTCTCAAGAAAGTGGTTTTCTCTTGAACACACATCAGAACCATTCATCATAACATAATTGCAAGCTGTCATTCAGGGCCGCACCCTTAGCTTGTGGCAAACCGCCAACACATCTGTCAGAAGCACTCATAAGCTTCCGTGTGTCACTGTAATCCCTTACAAAGGGAACAAGCCCAGTCACCGATTTTACATTCTCCAAATGAAACAATGACTCGATTAAAACCACAAATGGAATTGTCCTGTTCCTCTATAGACTCACCAAGTGACTGACTGAGCTAGTACTTCAAGGGAACCATAGATCTAGTCTACAGTAGAATACTCTGTGTATTAGATACGCTTGTCTAAAAACAAAGGGATGAGCACATTTTGCTTGACTATATGTATGAAGATTCAAACGCCCCATTCTTAATCGCCTGGAAGGCTGGCTGTGTTGGTGTGCTATTTTCATAAGTTTCTCTTCCTTAACCATCATTCTCTGGTTAAATCCACGGAGAGAAACCAAACCTGTTTCAAAAAGAAAAAAAAATCATTCTGGAGTCCCAGCAGTTAGTTCAGTGATCATTGATTTAAGTCATCCTTACAATCTGGAAAAGCAGCTCCTGAGAGTAGCACAGAAGAAAGAATGGAAAATTCCTTAAGCCACCGTCAAATAAAAGTTATGTGATGGCTCTTTTATTCACTCCAAAAAAGTTTCAGTGTCAGACATACAAATGCTGTAATGAGACTACAGAACAAACTCACTGATAAAAAATTGGATCTGAGGTGTCAAATCTTCCGAAGGCCTAAGGTTTTCCGTTGGTGTTGGTTATGCCCATGTATAAGCACGGTTGTGAGGAGGAGGAAGGCGGGAAGAGAATGACAGAGGGGAGAACTGTCACATCCATGGCCACCTTTCCTGAGTGTCTTCCTCTCTCTCCTTTCTCCTATCTCCTCTCCCTTCTCCCCCCCCCCCCAGTGCTACATCAAAAAGGTTTTTCTGTTTATTATTTGAATGAGATACATGAGCTACTGTATCAAAGAAATGAAGATCTTCTACCTGTGAGACAGAGAAATCCTCACATACACCGCGTGATTTTTATATTGTCAACACAAATACACATAGTTTGCAGAGTAGGTTTCTCCGGTGACACTAAATCTTACCAGAATCATACGGACAAAATCTCTAAATGCAGTAAAGCTTTATCGGCTCTCAGCCATCAATAACATATACATTTTTACTAGCTATATTGATGACCAAACCAAACACAGACTCCACATTAATATCTATAACAGAGTACTTAAGTCTGGTGATGCTCATCTGTAATCTCAAAGTCAAGGCTGGACTGGGCTACATAGGTAATTCCAGTCTAGCCTAGTCTACAGAAAGAGATTCTTAAAACAACAACAATAAACGAGTCTGATTTCAGTATTTTACACTATTATTAACCTTCATTTACTGGTATATAAATGTATTAATTACATGATAAACAACCCAATATTTAAAAGCTTCAGAGGTTAAGTAGCTTTCCCAAGCACATAGAACAACCCCAGATGCCTACTCCAGATCCTAAAAAACCCATGGTGTCTCCATGAACTCATATGCAAATATAAAAATAAACATTAATATGCAAACAAATTATAATATGTGAAATGCAAGCAGGTTCTATGTACTGTTACTACCTTAGCTGCATTATATTCTAACACACAATATACTTTAAAATACACAGCATATATTAACTCCTACAAACAGCCAGTCTATATCTCAGATAGAAACTTCCATCATATCATGTTTATATATCAGCTCACAAAATAAATATGCACCTGCATATTGAAAACAGAACAATTGATTGAGGAATGTAGGGCATGTAATAAAGCACATAAAACTTCTCATATCCATCTCTTCCGTGGGGCTAAGGAGACAATTTATACCTCACTCAATTCTCAAAGAGAATAACTATGCTGCAAGTGGGAGAAAAGACAGCTACTCATGGACTTTACTTATCTTCAATAAATGGGTAGAATTCCAGAATCACGGTGAAGTTTGTTTTAGTACACGCCTCAGTTGGGATCTCTCCACACATGGTCACTGAATGGGTTGATAGGACAGTGGCACACACACAAGCTAGCTCTTCAGACTGACTGACCACCACTGCTTTCTGATGCTCTTGTTTTAAACTGGCTCCCTCCTTCAGATTAGCTACTCAAGACCAAATCCCCTGTTCATATATTAACACAAAAGGTTCCCTTCATCAAATTAAACACCAGTACCTTCATTTACTTGGAAACTGCTCTTGGTCAATTGTTCCCTACAATGAAATTTGAAGGAGAAAGTCAATGCAGCAATGCAAAATGCCCAAAACTCAGTCAGCACAACTGAAGTGTGTGTGCTTGCAGTAGCATAGATTGTTTTAAGGATGGTTGTAAGAGTTATTTGTTTTAGTATAAAATCTGATTCTGAAAATAATATTTATAGTTACTCTGGTTTCCTCACATAACGTCCAAAATTAAATATAGAAAGTATTTTAGTTAAGGCTACCACCCACTCATTTTCCTTTTTAAGAAAATAGCTATGGGAGAAGTATATTTCCGTAATTAGAATCTTTGAGTTTGAGCAATTTTGTAATTTATTTTTAATTTTAAAGAAATATAATTTATCATTATTAAAACATTAATTTTCATCCTTACTTATAGTAAAAATATAAATTTTGAGGATAATTATAGAGGTTACAAGGTAAATAGAAAATACCAAAATCTGTATATATCTAAAAAAACTATATACCTAAGAGACTATGTATTTATTAATTAATTTCTACCTTGTCAGATATAGGTATTTTAATCCCACTGTATTAAAATAAAGTAAGATCACTGACTGTTCTTCCAAGGGTCCTGAATTCAATTCCCAGCAACCACATTCTGGCTCATCTATAACGGGATCTGATGCCCTCTTCTAGTGTGTCTGAAGACACCCAGCGACAGGACAGTGTAGTCATATACAAAAAATAAATAAACAAATCTTTAAAAAAATAAAATACTTTATAAAATTATTTAATAAAATAAAATATTCTCACTACTTGAAATCTGATTATTCATGCCTCTGTGTGTGTGTGTGTGTGTGTGTGTGTGTGAGAGAGAGAGAGAGAGACAGACAGACAGACAGACAGGCAGACAGATGGATAGACATAAAGAGAGAGAGAGAGAGAATTTTTGGCACAGTAACAAATACAATTCTATAAATTTTGACAGGATTAGTTGGATGTGCTGTTCTAAACCTGCAATCCCAATACTCCGGAGGCTAAGGAAGGAAGAACCTGAGCTATTTAGTAAGATATAATCTAACCTGGGCTACAAAGTAAATTTATTATTTACTATAAATTTATTCTTTATTATAAATTTATTTATTTATAGACAAAGTAACCTTTGTCTATAAATAAATAAATAAATAATAAATAAGCAAGACAAGACAAAGAGGTAAAATGTATTTCATGTTTATGCTCAAGAATGAGAACTCTGACAAAGAAGACAATGAAAGAAAAAGAGGAGCCACACACAGAGGACTGCATGGCACTCTAAGTGTCTAAGGATCTACCTCAAGAAAGCAGGTAGTAGGTAACTCAAATAGAACCTGTGCAAGAAATAAGTAAAGCGGGGCTGGAGAGATGGCTCAGTGGTTAAGAGCACTGACTGCTCTTCCAGAAGTCCTGAGTTCAATTCCCAGCAACCACATGGTGGCTCACAACCATCTGTAATGGGATCTGACGCTCTCTTCTGGTGTGTCTGAAAACAGTGTACGCATATACATTAATAAATAAATCTTTTTAAAAAAAAAAGAAAGAAAAAAAGAAAGAAGTAAAGCATGCTTGGTGGATATCCCTGGGAGGCCTGTCCTGTTCTGAAAGAAAATGGGGGAGGGATGGATCTAAGAGGGGAGGGCCTGGGAGGAGAGGGGAAGGGGAAACTGCATTCAGGATGGAATACATGAGAGAGGAATACTTCTTAAAAAGAAATAAGCAATATTATTATGTATAAACAAGAAAATATTCCAACTTTTAAAAGAAAGTTTGATTTAAAATATTAAAACAGAAATATAACAGTAAAGTAATTGCATGAAATTTTTAAGGTGTTCACAACAAAGACTGATGAGTTTATATTATGAAATAGAAATGTCCAACATGCCATACTTAAAAAAAACAACCACTACAGACTGTATACTCATAGTGAATTTAGTAGCAAATTATTTTCTTTAACCATAATTTACAAAGGAGACCAGAAACATGCACACACACCAGCACTGGACCTCTCTGAAAAACACTAAAATTGATTGGCTTTGATTTTATTTCTATTGAAGCTAATAAAAGTTGCTCAAAATCTTTGAAAACTTTGGTTGTGATTGCACACAGTGCAAGAGGACATTCAGTCTCTCTAATGAATAGAAAGGAACAGATAAACAGAAACAAACCGCAAAGACCCTACTACAAGAAGGAGCGTGTTTGCCCAGTGTTCTTGTTTTCCAAAAAGGAAATAACTCAGCGGCAATGTTCAGCATCTCCATTCCTCATGGAGTCCCCTAGGTCTATGGCACCCTTTTAAATGGCCATGGCTTGAAGTCACTAAAGTATCCCTGATACAATTTTTAAAAAAAGAAAAAATGTGCTGTGAAGTGTAGCTGTGACCAAATTCATACAGCTTATAATGCTGGCTTGTGAATGTTGAGCTTATACCTCACAGGATGAAATAAATGTTCTTGTTTTACACTGATATTTAACATGAAGGAGTGTTATTTTCCACTCAAAAAATGTTAAATCCAAATAGATACCTCTCCATCAAGTGTACCAATTTGTTTTTTGTTTGGGTTTTTTTTGGGGGGGGGAGGGTTGGGGTTTTTGTTGTTGTTGTTGTTGTTTTGTATCTGTAATAGTCAAAACTGGGGTTTTCTTGTTAACCCAATAATCTAATAAGCAGGTACTATATTTATAAAATGTAGGGCACTAGTTTTATAGAATTTGGGTGATCTACTACTACATATAACTTTGCTTTAGGAATTTTGCGTAATTTTAAAATACCATTTTCACTTCTCAATAGTCCAAAATATCTACTAAAAAAGTATTCTTACAGGGAAAAAAAAGGAGTTTTAACTGCATCCAAGTATAGAAATACTTTCAAATTTACTTTCAGAGAAGGTAGCTTTGCAGTGGAAGGGCTTGCAGGACTGACACACAAATGAACGTAGAGACTGGGTCTGCTTGGCTCTGGACCAGACGCATCCTAGTGTGGAGAGGAGAAGCGCAGGATTTGGGGGAGCCCATTCCTAAGCCAAAAGACATCTCCAGTTGTCGAGTGCTTGCAAAGAAAAGGTTCGTTTTCTCCAACAGCCTCACTGAATGCAAGCCACGCTTAATGACAGGGCCATGCCTAGCAGTACAAGGTCAACACAAGACAAACTCAGTGATAGTTTCGGAGATTCTTTGTCTCATGCTTTATCTCAGCAATATTTTTATTTTTTCTTTAATTACATTTTCTTCCCACACTCCCTTACACATCTTTTGGGTATATATTATAATATCTGGTGTTGTGTTTTCATGGAATTTCTTTGTGCACAAACATGTGGTTCTGCACCTATATAGGTTTCTCATTCTTTTTCTTTGGATCTTTTTCTTCTGGTTTTTTTTTTTTTAATCCTATTCAGTTTTATTAGTATTTTATTATTAATTTTAGATGCCTGTTTGTATTCTAACGAAGGAAAGGCAGAAAGAGTGTGGATTTGGGTGGGTGGGGAGTTGGGGAGGATCTGGGAGGAGTCGAGGGAGGGAAAGCCATAATTAGAATATTCTGTATGAAAAAAAAATACCTCAGGTACAGAACTTACTATTTTGTATTCTTACAACTCTTGCTATCCATCCTATGACTTGGGTACTAGACTAGGTTACAGGAAGAAAAGGGAACATTTTAAAAGTGAGGTCCTGTCTGGGTGGGCTCCAGTCTTATAGGAAACACTAGGCACATAACAAAGAAAATTTCAAAAGCCTGTGGAAGTGCTGTGATAGGGGTGGTACTGTTGCTACAGAAACCCAGGTGACATAGTCTAGTCTACCTCCTTCCATGAAAAACCAAAACAACACAAAACAACAACAACAACAACAACCCACTCACGACTACCCTCCCTCCCTTCCTCTTCTGGAAAATGTCTGTTTTGTCCAGACTTTTGTCATGTGTATGTATTGCTATGGTCATTTGAATTTTTAAATATCCTGAGTTGTTTTTAAAGAATGACAAAATACCTTGTAAACTCTAAACACTCATCTATCTCTTGATATTTATGATTGTTAATAATCACTCATATACCTTTAAAAGCATATAACATATGTTACAACTGCAAGTTAGATTATAGGGTATACTATTTTAGTGTTTTTAAGACATTTATTACCTTCAAAAACATGAAATCTCTGCATTTTGACATATGTACATTCAAACTATGTCTAATGTTTATTTTAAATAATATTTAAAATTTACATTTTAAGCTGTCTTTTCTCTTACACCATTTCTTTCTCTCTCTCTTTTTATCTTATAAAGTTGATACAACATACTCAAGAGTTGATAGGATTACTGTTTCAGAACTGTATCATATTAGTCTTTCAAAGGCTAGCCTTCCAACAAATACAGTATAAGTTATACTTTGTTATAGGAAGCAGGTTGTTCCTACGTTTATTCAATGAAGAGGTACAGTTAAGTAATGTTGACTGTCAGACACATCTTCCAGTCCTCTTTTAGTAAATAGCAGAGCAGGAGGAAATCAAAGTAGATTTCAGTTAATAGATTACAACAAATATAATGCTGTGGCCAGGCAGTAGTGGGGCATTCCTTTAATCCCAGAACTAGAGAGGCTGAGGCAGGTAGATCTCTACAGGATAGCCAAGGCTACACAGAGAAACCCTATCTCAGAATAAAAAGGCAGAGGAAGACGAAGAGGAGGAGGAGGAGGAGGAGGAGGAGGAGGAGGAGGAGGAGGAGGAGGAGGAGAGAGAAAGAGAAGATAAGAAGAATTGTTTTAAAACAGAGGCATGGGTTGTGCTACTTAGGAGCTGAGGTGGGTCTGCGAATCCATGCAACAAAGCTGAGTGTAGTGCAGATTTGCAATCCTAGCACTGAGAGACAGAACCCGTGGTCCCTGGAACTCCCTGGCAGCCACTCTAGCCACTTGGTGAGCACTGTGTCAGTGAGCAACCCTGGTTCAAACAAAACAACAAGAAAAGGATATACCTGAGGAATGACAGCCAAGGTGCCCTTCTACACACATATGTGCACATATGTGACACATACTCTCACATATAAGCACCTGCATGCACATATAAGAGTTGAGCACATGTAAAGTGAGAGCACACACACATTCACAAATTGTAAGGAGAAAAAATGCTAGAGTAGTTTTTAATGACCTCCATGGTGCTGTGGCATACAGTAGGAGCTCAGCAAATGATTCTAAACAAACAAATAATTCTCTCAATGTTCTGTGTCTATCACTCAAAGATTCAATGGTATCCCTGAGATATGACCTGAGCCTACATCAATAAAAACTTACTCTAATGATGCTACCTATACTGAACTGCTATGGGAGGAAAATTACCAAAAGCTTTTATAAATGTTCTTAATAGGTGTGCAAAATGTGAGTTGTCTAATGAATTCTTAAAAATAGTATCGTAGATTTTGAAAAATAAGTGGTTGCTGTACTTAGTATGTCTAGAGATGATTTCTCCAACAAAAGCCTGCTCTAGACCCAGGGGCTGAGACTGATTCTCAGAAGAAGGTGCCAGGGGTGGCTCAGTGTAACTGTGGATTAACTTGGCTGAACCTAATGGCAGAGCACAGACTCCGTAGTTTAAGGAAGTTTGAACAGATGTTTCAACTTCCCAATGAACGTACAACAAGAAATAACAGAAAGAAACTGTGAGTGCACACTAAGGCAGACAGGGTGCTCCAGCAATGCCTCTGGTACAAGTGCAAGTCAGAGCACCTCAGTTAGAGTTCAGTCACCTGGCATGTGGCTGTCACTGTGTTCAAGAAGGCATTTATTCAGCAGTCACAGGAATTGTTATGCAGAATTCTATTTTTAAAGGCATGATAGCAAGCAAGTTCTGATAAATTGTAAAATGCTTTTATTACACCCTTCTTAGTTTGTGTGCTGGGTCTATTTTCAATCTTTCAATTATTGCAGCTCATTATCATGTTTGACACACAAAAATAATGTGTGCTGACTAATAGTGGCGGAAATTTGAGTGCATGTACTAGATTTTCTAGATGCTTGGCATATTTTGTAATTTACATTTTAAATTAAACATTAGTCAAATAAAAATAGTGAGTTAGGTGAAATATTTATAATGTTTAAGATAGATAAAGGGCCCATAAGGAATCATACCATTCTCTGATTTTTTTTTATTTCTTTGATTTTTTTTTTTAACAAAAGTATGGGTTTATTTTGTTTAAAAACTGATTACGAGTATCCTAAAATTTTCAAGAAAGATATATAAAACTGACAATTCTTCAAACAATATGAAAGTACATGTGTCTCTTTTGCCACTGTAGTTCATGCAGTTGTGTGGGTGGATCACTGTGGTGTATATGTGCTCTGATGAGACCAATCATTCAAGGAAAGAAGGGCAGCAGTGGAAGTCCAAGGGCAAAGAGAAATAAACTATTCTGTCTGTGCCATCTTTCAGATTCTCCTCTCCTTCTCACCTCTCCCCCTCTCCTTGTCTCACACACACACACACACACACACACACACACACACACACACACACACACACACACACTGTCTCACACAGAGTTACACATACACACAGAGTCTCACACACGCGCACCCATGCACACACACACACTTCTGTGCACACATCCATTCTCCTCATAAACTGACGTTCCTTGAAGGAACCACCTCCTCCCCTGAAGACAACTGACTACACAGAACAGCTCCTAAGCAGGTGAGCGGCTCGCTCCTTACCTGGGGGCTTCATCACATCCAGCTACTCCACATGACACCATGCTTAACATGTGCAGCACAACACAAGAGACTAAACAGGGGCCTGAAGGAGCAAGTGAGCTGAATTTTTACTCCAGCCCCTTGCTTCCTGGGTAATACGTAGTCCATCATTAATTCTCCTCCATCATTAATTCTCCTCCTTCGAGAGCAGCAGAAGAATAATGTCTTGTCTATCTTCCCAGTCCAAATTTGTACGGGATTTGAATGATGCATTAGAAAGCTTTACGTAAACACTAAAGACCTGCATAAGGAAGAGACACTTCCTGGTGTGCAATGTAAGGCTTATGTCTGAGCCCATACTTGGACATGTGTGTGGATCTCGGGTACCAATACTGGGTTCCTACGTTTCTCACATACTTTAAAATAGTGAGAAATAAGACATATTTGGGGAGTTGAATTTAGAGTGTCTTTAAGCTTGTGTACACTGAATCTGCAGAGCCTGCTCCTTTAACTTTGCCATCCACCTTTCCAGCTTCAGGCTGCCTTTCACTCTTCATGGGCTCACTGGCTACTCATTAACCAAATTTTACCTGAACAGCAACAAGAAAATGCTTGGTTAAGGGACTGAGGTAGGAATACAGTATGATTTCTCCAGTATCCAACATCCTAGAAAAGTCTCTGGATGCAGAAGAAAACCTTTGAATCACAACCAATTTCTTCAAGGCTTTGCCTAAATCCAGATCCTGCCAAGGTATTTGAATTTTCAATGTTCCTCATGCAACAGCCACCTAAATAGCTTGCTCCATTTCTATTCATGTGGCCTCATGCATCTATTTTGTTGTTTTGGTTTTTTAATCTGTCTTTGGTCTCATTTTTGTCATTTCCAACTTTACAACATGATGGCTAATAAGCTCTTTGCTCATTTACTTGAACATTAAATATACTAAGTATAATGGAAAGTGGGTATTAGCGCAGAGAAAGCATAAGCATTTGAAAGCTGGAGTTTACTTCAAATAACTCCTTCATTTAAAAGCATCTCAAAGAACTCTTATGAATGCCCCGGATGTGAAAGCCTACTCGGTTTGTCAATAGTACAGCAAACAGGGAGCTTCATAACCACATATCTGTCGAAAGGTGCACCCTAGCTCCCCCAGGATTGCAATGTGATGGCGTCATAGAGAACTCAGCATATGACAAAGGGAAAGTATTTGTTTTCCAGAACAAATGCAAAGATCTATGATTCTATTGTAGCTTATCTTTCTCGTTTCTATTAAACAATTCCTACCTGACATTAATACATGCAGTGTAATTTCTTACAAATTAAAATTAAAACTAATTTTGACCAATACTTCTTAATAATTGAATCTATAAGCTAATTGAGTATAAAAGTGAATAGTCTTATTAAGGCTTTTGAGTGCTGAATAGCTTCATACTGATGGACTTAGCTGGGGTGGGAGGAAACTTTAAGTAACAGTATCAAAACAAATTACAAAAAAAATTAAACAAAACAGACCAAGAAATTTCTATCAACTATATAGTTAAAAGCAATGATTTGTCTCACTAAAATCAGGCAAATGAAGATAAGTTAAGATTGTTCTCAACTTTTTAAAACAAGGTCACCTAACTGTGATTAGAATACAAAATAACTTAATTACACAGAATTAGGGGTCATGTGAATAAAAACTGAGGCTCAAGGCCTGTGACTAGACCTGCATTCTGAAGTGACTGAAGACTGGCCTGTGGGGGATCTGTCTTCTATTCTTGAGATTGGCAAGAGGGGGTGTTTCTATTTTCTATTCTTGAGTTGATGAGGAGACCTCTATTTTCTATTCTTGAGTTTGGGGGACATCAATCTTCTATTTGTTAGTTTTAGTGTGGAGATCTTTTATTTTGTATTTTTTAAAACATAACTACATTGGAATTTTCATCATCCAAATAGCTAAGTTTTCAACAAGCAGTAAATAATGTTTGAAAAGAACTGGGGTATTTCACTTTTATCTTTTTAATCGAGGGTCAGATTGCAATGCCTAAAGACATTTTCCCTCTTCAACTTAAAGAAATGAACATATCAGATTAGATAAATCACTAGACAGCTGGTAACAAAAACCCTAGGTGTGCTTCTTAACTTCCTAAAGCCCTGATGCAGCCAAATCAAAGACTGAAAGATCCATAAAGAGCAAGCCCCCAGAAAACTTTTTAGATACATTGGGGAATTATTCAGAACCTATCTATTCTATGTCCAACCATCTAGATTTGGATTTAAATTCACGTAAGAAATAAAGGCAGGAGCTGATTGTCCCAAGAGAGAAATGGATTTATCGGAAGCCTGAAGTCCAACTGAATAGGCTATGATATGCTATGTCCCAAAGACCACCACCCTCAAGGAAAGAATATAATGATGGCAATGGACTTCATACATTACCACAATGGCACTTCTGAAAGCCGAAGTCTAATTAGGGTGATTAAAGTCTT
>CM052703.1:81014235-81029235 GCA_028551405.1 Uromys caudimaculatus | reverse complement strand
CAAACTGAAGAATGGCAGCTGGCAGAACAGCTGGTGAATAGGATTAATGTCAGAAGAAAGAAATAAAACTCAACATATGTCCAAGCCTGCAGTGCTGGGACCAAGCATGATTGTACCCCAACGGATAGGCTGAGTGCAGCTGGAAAGAGCCACTGTGCCATGCTTCTCTATCCCGCAAGGTCATTCCTGAGAAGCACACGGAAGGTCTGCGTGAAACTCAACTGTGCCTAAAGAGCTCTGTGCTGGGGAAGGAGTTTTAACTGTACCAGTGAGCTGGGCACTTTAACCCTTGGTGCTTGCTTTGCTGTAAAGCAAACCAAATGGCAGATTAACACTGAATCTAAGAGATTGCACTAAAGTAAATATAATTTTTAAATCATTTAAACCCCTTAATCTCATCTCAATCATATCAAATATTTAGAGCAAACATATTTCCATCTTTCATTTAGAGTTTAAATAGGTACCAAGGGGAGAAATCTAATTAAACAGATGACAGTAGGTATGGGGTTTTGTAAATTGTCAATGCTTTCAAAATGAACGTTTTTTACAGTTATGGCATCACAATTGGCAAAGAATAATGTGAAGAGGCTGTTTTCATTGCAGGGCCCTTGTGTTCTCACACATGTAACTAACACCGGCAAGTCCTGTACCACCTCCCCGCCAGAGTGGATTTTAGCCTTCTGTAAGTATATGAAAGACGACATTGAACATAAGCGTACTAGCTGCAGTACAAAACAGCAACCACGTGGGTATGACAGATGGGTGAGAAAGGGCTTTATTATTTATGGAAACTTAGAACATGGAGCATATGATTGTCTCTCTCTTCTTGAAAGAGCAGTTAAGCACTTCTGTGGGTCCTATGTCTTGTCCTAATAATAACTGTTGCTATCAGAAACTCAGCTAACTGAGCTCAACAAGCACAATATTAGAGGGTGGTGACCGCTTTCTCATGTAAAAACAGCTAGCCTTGCCCACTGTCTTCCTTACCTAAGGGGGCAGTGTTGGGGTCCACAGCAAATTGTACTTGGAGAAGAATGGAAATGCAGTTTTTGGGAGCCCAAAGGCATGCTCCCAGACCTCAAAAGAAACCCATGCAGAATTCACCCAACAAACAGAAACCTAACCGAGCAATCGCACTCCTGAGAAGTTACACTTCACTTACATGCAGGGTTGGTCACAGGAGTCCCCAAGATGAGAAACAGCCAAGCCTACAGCTGGCACTGCTCCAAAGCTGTGGAAGCCTGAACAGGCCTGCTCTCTGAACTCAAAGGTGAGCTAAGCCATGTCCAGCTCACTTGCTCTGATTTTTCCCTCTTTACACCCAAACTAGTCACAACAGCCTCAATTAAAAAAACAGAAAAGTAGAAAGAAAAGGGAAGGTCTAGAAATTAGCAAACACAGCCTAGGGAGTTTTAAAGCCTTAGTTTAAAATTCAAAGAGCCAGCCTAATTCTTAAAAGGATTTCAAACAAGAAAGGCCATGTTTGTAAACTGAGGCTGAATCCCAGATGGAAATACCCAGTGGGTTGTTCAAGCAGTCATTTTGACAATATATCAGGATATAACAATGACCTATGATATTGCTAGTTTTTCTCAGGAATTATTTGTAAATATCTGATCATTTTTGAGACCATGTTGACTCTACCAACATCCGGACACAGCGCCCTTCAACATCCACTGACATTCACTCATTCCCATTGTACGTCCGCTGACAGTCACTCATTCCCATTGTACGTCTGCTGACATTCACTCATTCCCATTGTACGTCCGCTGACATTCACTCATTCCCATTGTACGTCCGCTGACATTCACTCATTCCCATTGTACGTCCGCTGACAGTCACTCATTCCCATTGTATGTCCGCTGACATTCACTCATTCCCATTGTACGTGTGCATTTTACTAACTCACATTTTTAGGAGTCTCCTTAGTATTTGGTATTTTTTAAACGTGAATGTGGTGCTGTCTATAACTCCATGAAAGCTCAAATTGCCTTACATTAAAGGTTGAAAAGTAGGAAATAGTCATTTCTGCAAAACACAAATCTAGAAAAGTCTGGGTCAAGTCTGAATAGAGATCTAAACAGAGTTGCCCAGTCCAGTGTTCTTGTAATGGCTTTCCCATTTTATAAGATCCAAGACTGCAGGCATAGAGTTGTGGGGCATCCAACATTCCCTAGGACCTTTAAATGTTGAAAACTGTTTCTCTCTGTCACTGTAGCATATGGAAAGAAACCTACGTAGCTTATTAATGTCTTCAGAATTGTTTAAGAGGATTTAAAGATATGAGTTAAAAGAATTTCATAATCTTAATTTCAATTTCTCCTTTTCATTTAATAGTAGACATTCATTAGGACCCACACACTGTAATAAATTATAATAATTTCAAACAAGAATTAAATTACTAGGTACCTAGTGAAAGAGCCATTTTTTCTTAGGTACCCTGTAATCTAACTGTCAGATTTAAAATCTATTCCCAATCAACTCTTCACAACACTCACATTTATTCATCTATGTTAAATTAATAAAAGGTGTGAATAATGCTGACAAAATTGATCATTATTGTTCATGTAGATTTAGAAAATTATAAGGTAATCTAAAATGTAAAAGGAATTGAGAGAAACTATTAAGGTTCTTATAAATAAATTCATCCTATGCTATTTTTTCAAATCAAGACTGAAACTTCGATGAGACTTATTTAAATTGGCTACACTTGCTATTTGATAAATTGTACAGTTTTAGAGCACAAACCGTTTTCATTATTTTTGACAAATATCAGTACAAAGAATCTACTACAGCCTTAGAGTGTAACAAATACTTTAGGAGTATATGCCAAGAGAATTCCAGAAAGTAAGAAGCTAATGGTATCCAGGGACCGTGTAGCTTACTGAAGAAAAAAATACAACCACAGGGAATATCCGAGAGCCTTCCAGAAATAAAGACCACCCCGTCCTCTTTCTCTAGGTGTGGCAATATAAGTAAGTTCATACTCAGCCACCAGATAAACCCAAATCTATTCCCTAGCATGTCAGTAGTACTCCCTGTGTGGACCCTGTTTGCATGCTCCACTGTGCTCCACCCTCTAACCTCGCTGACCCTCTCCTTTCTAATGGGCATCCCTGAAGACAGTGGGAAGCATGGCGACATCTGTTCCCATTCACACCGATTTTAATTTACCAAAAGAGCTCCGCTATTTTCAGAGCAGACTCCAGAGCACAATGACAGATTTAGGGCCTTGGCTGAGGTTGCATTTCCAGTGTGTCAGCATTTCCTCCTCACAGAGAATAAATTCCAGGGGGTCACAACAGAGGAATCGCTGAAATTCTAGCTCCAGTGGAGACGCTTTTCCCACCCTACTTATTTCGTCCTAACTGGAGCCGCCACCGTGCCGGCCTATCTGGTGGGCACCAGTGGCGGCGTGCAGTAACTGGACTGAAGTTATCTCAGCTTAAGCAAAAGTGGAGGTCCTTTGGATCCTTGCTGTGACGTTTTGCACACGATTATCTCTTCCAGAGCTGACTGAAATGTGATAGCTGTAGCATAACAATTTCATGACTACACATTTAAAAAGGATTCGTTTTTAAAACAGCCACACACCCTGTTTCATAATCTGATCACAAGAACAGGTTTATGTTGCAGATATTCTTTCTAACCTAAGAGTTCCAGAGTTACACGAATTTTTATGGAGTGCTTTTTGCAGACAATTTAAGTACAAGCATGGAAAGTCACTCACAGCCACACCACGGCAGTTCGCCTGGGTAATTCAGAGTTTTTCAAGGCACAATATGAACAGCAACTTGGGAGAAACAATGCCCAAGTTGTGTTGTGATTACTCAGACATGAGCAGCTGAGCAGAGAGACGGGCAATGGAATGTGTGCAGCAATCAGCTCTGTTGACTAATCAGAATTTGAGACACTGGAAGGTAATAAGGGTATTATAAAGAATGGCTTATTGAAGGAGCAGCTGTTTATGTGCAGCTCACTAGACTGCCATGGTATGTTTTGGTGAAAATGTTTAACTCCTTTTAAAATGATCATTAGAGAAGAGACGACAGCAAGTACCAAGAGGCAAGTTTGGAAGAATCAAAACACCGAGATTTAACAGCTTTGGGGCAGTTATCTGGGAGCTTGGAAATGGTCAGAAATGCTGGTCCCAGGGCGCTTTTAAAATTAAAAGTACTTACTATTCATTGTTGTTTATAAAAGCTTAGCAGTTAGGCCATCACCGTTACTAGGCTGATATGGGCTCAGGGTGAAGCAGCAATATAATGGGGAAATCCTCAGGGCAGAACAAAAAGAAAGCTGCAGCTGAAAACAGCCACGGGACAAACACAAACCAGAGACTGCCTTGGAATTCAGAAATGAGCCTATCGCCTCAATAAACAGAGAGGTGGAGATGCCCGTGTCAGTCACAATTTCAAGTTTTGAATGCTGTTTTTGCTCAAAATATAACTACTAACAGCCTCTCCTATTTTGACTTCAGAGGAATAAATGATTTTTAAAACACTAGAAAAAAATGTAAAACAATATTTCATTTACTGATATTATTTCCACAAAGTGACTACCACCCCAGCTGAACTGTTGGTCGGATTGAGCGTTAGCTTTATTGCCCAGCTCATTCGGCTTGTCTTTTTTACTTTCTCCTGAGAAGCAACTGTCTGCTCTTGTTCTGCCCCAACCACTTCTGGAACAACAACAACAAAAACCCATAAGGTATACCATAAGAGTAACAAACACTTCGCTGGCTTTCTAAAATATAGCATTAGGAATATTTCATTCTGACAAGTGTTCAGTAATATTTTTAAGCAGTCAGCAAGCAGTCAAAACTCTGCTATCTTTTGTAACAGTTCACATGTCAAACTGGCAAAGTGCCCACAGTATAAGGCTGGAGAAAAAAATCTATTTAATGTCTGCCCCACAAGGCGACATGAAGTTTGATTGGCAGAAAATGGAGAGTGGCTTTTGATCGTGTGTCCTAACATGCAGTTCCAGCTCCTGTCTTCTCAGCTGATGGGCTCCGCATTACCCATTCAAACAGCAGTGACAGAGCACACACCACTCCCCGGCTGCAGTCACACGCAGTGGGAACTGGGCTGGGGACAGTGCCACTGATTAAATATATCACTTTTTCAAGACAAGCAGGTTGTCTGAATCAAAGTTGGACAGAATAGACTCAACATTATTAAAAGGGGATATAAAACTCCGATTGAGTGATGTTCAGCCAGTTCGCACAGCCTCGGGGAGTCCTGAGCTGACAGGGGGAATAAGGAAGAGCAGGACTCATAAAACAGGGCCAGAAATTAGCTGTGACACCTTGCCTATTTCCTCATCACTTCAGAACCAGTGAGTTTCAAAATCCTGGAGTCCCCTTTTCCTTTTCTAACTTTCATTTTTAAAAAAAATGAATTCAGCAGAGGAAGAAAAACACATGAAAGCATGTGAGAACACATGCTGACTGCAGTTTGTCAATTACTGTCTTAAATGGAATAAAACGCCAGATGTAGGTTTTTGCATCTCATTTAAAAATATACTAATACAGGTTCTTCTAACGAGGATCCTTCTTTTTAGATTTTATTGCATTTATTCACTTGGAATTATAGTATAACTTTTAAATCTAGGAATATTAGAATCATAGAAATCATACACTTTAAGATTTTATAAGTTCTCTGACTACTAGAAGCTATGGGAGAGCTGGTTTTTATATTTAGCACTCCTATATTCTCTGCTATAGCATGCATAATATTTAAACATTTTTGCCTAAAATATGTTTACATACATTAACATCTAAAATGAAAACATGCTCAATACAAAGTTTTCATTGCCTCCATTTTTTAAATTACTGAACATAGCTTCTTATAATGTTCAGGGCATCAACAGATACCTATGGAATATGAAGAAATAAAAACTAAAGTTGTTTTCTATTTGGAAAAGCAAGAATATATGCCCAAAGAAATGAAAAAACTATAACCAACTATCTGGCAATAGAAACTAAAGAAATAGACTAAAATTTAAATAATGGTCTGAAACAAATTATTTGAAATCAAAATATACAGCCAAGTAAGCGGTCAGCCCAGGTGTGATTTTAAAGCCCTTGGAGAGTTTAATCTTTTCATATCTCTGCTATGAGGTCTGGCTTTTATTTATTTATGGTTGTTAGTGGCACACGCCAGCTTTTTCTTGGAACACCTATGTTCTTGTTATTCACTTTGGCATCACTGTGCATATTTAGCGGCAACCTGCTTGTTAGATATTTAAGATATCATTAAAGGATTAACTATCCCTACCAGGGTGAAGACAGCTTTCATAGAGGAGGGTAAGGCGCTCAGCAGCACCCTCAAACAAGATACTGAAGTAATTGGGCATGGGCAGGAACAACAGAGCCAACTGCTTGACAATGGAAAAATTACAGAAAAAATGCTGGGGTTAAATTTTATAGAGTCACATACTCCTTATTGTATAATTCAGCTAAATTACTTTGAATTTCAAAGTTAATCTAATGCTTGCAGGTATTATACTGGTGAAGTTGCATACTATTTTTCAGAATAATCTTAATATGACGACGTTTGATTTCTGTTCCATTTGCCAGAGAATGTGCTATTTATAATTGATAAATTACTCTGTATTAATCAGATACACATTCTACGGAATGAGAAATAAGTCATATGTCACAAAGCATCTGTACTTTGTGTAGTGAAAGGCCTTTGAGGATGATGAAAACGGTAATGACAAATTTTATCCAAGTTCTCAAAGGCGCAACCAAGCAATCACGTTGAAATCTGGGGGTTTGATGTTAGAAAATTACCATGAAGAGGATAATTTGACTTCCTGTGTGAACCCAGATTTTTCTTTAAAAGGGAGGGGTAGGGGAGTCGTCATAGGCAAGTGCTTCTGAAACCCTGAAATGCAGTAAAACTGTATTTTCTCTCCTCCTCCCAGATATAAATTATATTAGTGCCTGTCCACAATGGCCACGTTCATTTTACTAACGCGTGCTGGGAAAGGAGAGGAGATCGCCATGATGAGCTGTCAACTGGACCAGGTCCGAGGAAATTAGCCTGGCCTCAGGATTGCCAATGAAAACACATTAGATCAAGTAAATCTGAAGCTCTCCAAAGCATACTCTCCCCTTTCTATAATCCAATTGTGAAAGAAGGAAAAAAAATCCATTGTTCGGAAGAAACTTTTGTGTTACTCCTGCTTTGCCAGTTGAATCTTTCATATTCTATACCAGGAGATCCAAAGAAAGGCAGAATAAACCCACACAATGTTTTGCAGCAACATTTTAAAAATAGAGAAGGAATACTTTCTTTTAAAAAAAAATCAAAATAATTAATTATTTTAGCCACTATATTATTGCTTACAGTAATACACGGCAATAACATTTACATTGATTGAATTCTGTTTCCTTAATGTGAAATTTGTTTGGGGTTAATTAGCACGGCTGAGGAATAAGCTTAATAATTTTATCTTGTTTACACTGGAGGCAGTTTTCCGAGAGCACTGCTCAGGGAGGAAGTGACATCTAATTCCAGACAAAACATGGTGGTGAGGGAGGCTGCTCACTGTGGGGTGGCAAGCCAGGCCTTCCACCTTGAGCAAGACTCCCACTACTTGGGGAGTCTAATGGCAACCACAGAAAGTTGTCAAATTATTTCTCAGACATGGTAAGTTTTTAAAACAAATACCAAGCTGAGCAGGGAAGAAAGAAAAGGCCGTATACAAACGGAGAAAGTCTCTGATATTAGACATCTTTACTGCCTGTTCCTAAAGAAAAAGCAGGTCTAATTAGTTGTCTTCCTAAAATGCGTACCTAGCATTTTTATTATGTATTATAACATTTTGCTCAGAGCTGACATTTTTATTCTGACAAGCACTGTCTGGAGAGCTCTCAATAAATAATACATTGACAATTTTCAGTAAATAAGCAGTGGACACAAATCGTTATCCTTACTTACAGCTGCCCCACTCTAATAGTGCTTTTACAAGTGAGGTGACTGTTCAGTCTAATGCAATCCTCTCAGTGCTAGAAAGACATTTTCATTCATTACCACGGTCACAAGCACTTAAAGCACTTTTAAGCCCTGTTGCAAAACAGCAGGACTGGCAGAGTGAGTGGGGCTGACGAAAACTCAGGTTCATCATCAGAGAAACCTGAGGCTGTTCACCTACACATTGCAAAAATTCCCTTCCGCCCAGGCCACCTCCACACCTCTAGAGCTGCATGTCTAAGGAGAATACAGGGTTTCCTTTGGTAATTAAATGTCTATCTGGTTGGTGATAAGTTGGGTGGTGATTGGCTTTGTTTTCTGTATTACTTATAGCTTCATCAATTACTAGTATTTCTGAAGCACCATAGAGGGTCATGTTGTGATCTGTCTTTATCTTTGATGAAGGTACAGAAACTTAAATGAAATTGGAAACCAAATGAATACATTTGAAAGCACACAGTAACTTTTCTTCTTTGCTTTGACAATGTGTTTTCCCTTACAAGCTGCTAACACCAGGACCCTTGCCAGTCATTAGACTATTAAGGCAGACTCAGATTTCATTTATCTTTATGCTGTAACATCAGTTCAACTGCTAAGCTATGCAAAAATGCAAACCCACAAAATAAGTAATCAAATAGGAAGTTGATGTCTATATGTCTTGACCTCACTCCCCCACAGCTAGTATTTTTACCCTACTACTTAAATCTATGATCAATTATTTGACAAATTGTTAGGAAATTGATCATAGAACTGTATTATCCTGTTTGCAGGTAATTCTATAGTATGTCACTGTCATAGGCTATGTCATGATGTTTTGATCAAACCCAGAACACATACCAATTATATACTAGATGATAACGGAGTTAACAATTCATATCACTATAGTGACCATGTTGCCATAATGTAGCTCCCTTCTCAGGTATTTTTACTGATGCTGGAATAAACAAACCCACCGTCCCACCAGGTCCCAAGTGTCAGTAATTGCCAAATGCAACTGTGGGGCGCATGTAACACTTGGTAGTGACAGCAAGTCACTATGCTATTAATGTATTATGCTTTCTTGAGTGTTTTTGGGCTTAACAAAAAGTTTTCTATAAGGCAGCATGCCAGTTATGCAGTCAGCATCATTTCTACATAAGATGTAGCTCATTTTGTGTCTACTGCATCCTTTGATGGCACCAAAGGGCCAGGTGTAGTGACTGTCCTGTATCAAGGACTGTGACCCATCAAAATGATTCCCTAAGAAGAAAGAAGTTCATTCTATGGCAATGAGAGGCAAGGACTCCAGAGCATATTCTACTTTTAATTTCTTGTGTAGTCCCTCATATATCTGAATGCTGGTGTATCTTCCACGCACAGAGAGAATACTCAAACTCAGTGCATCTAAACCTAAACATTCCCCTGAAACCTCTCATCCACGGGAGATAGATCACCTTAATAGTCTCAGATCTCTCTTCCAGTTGTCTCTCCAACCTCATACGCCACAGCCAATTAGCAACTTCAACTGTATTTGTAAAATCTGGTTCCTATATATCCTCTACAGATATTTTAGCTGTTATCAGTATGTGCCTAGGCCATTACAATAGCCTACAACAAACTGTCCCTCATTGCCATTGTCTTTTTGCTACTGATGGTCAGAATGCCAACAGTTGCTTTCCTTAAAAAAATCCTTTTCTGTCGCTTGTCCTCCTATTTTAAGTTCTCATCTGCTTTCCAGCACCAAACAATCAAATTCAATCTTTTTATCATACCTTTGTCCTATTTTTTCTTTCATTCCGATCTCCTGAATTAACCACAACAAACATCCTGAGAAGTTCATTCATACCACTGTCATTTTATGTATATTCCTTCTCTACCTCAGATTCCAGTTTATCCCTTGTTCAGGATATTGAGCTTATAGTTACTCAAAATCCAGCTCAAATTGCATATGTGAATTTCTAGCCTGAGACAAAACAACCGTTCTGTCTTCTGCCCTGCCGCGTGCTCACAGCCTCCTCCTATGACTGCATGTACAGCCTTCACTCATTCCACTTGTCTCCCACCAAACCTCAGGTCACTAAGAACAATATCTGTCCTTATATTTGCCTTCTTTTCCTCCTTTCCACCTTTACCTCTCCTACTTTGGTCTACTACAATGGATTTGACAGAGCTTAATAAGTAAATGCCTTATGGAATTAATTATCAGGGCCACTTGCAGTCAAAGATTGCTGTGAATGTGGTCTAACACACAATCATAAATGCCTTTTAAAATGTATGAGATCTTAATAATCTGTTTCATAACTTGATTGCACAGTTCTCAAGAACGAACCTTGTAAATGGCTATATGTTAAAATGTTGAAAGGTTGGATGTGCCTGTAAGTCTGCCTATAAAAAAATCAAATATGATGGTGTACGTATTCCTTACTAGGTCTTACCAGATTTTAACAGGAACTGGATTAAATGTTTGTGGGATAACTGACATCTTCAACACAGCAAATTTTCAAGTATATGAATAGTATGTTTTGCTCTTAAATTTAGATTGTTGCTTTTTTACGAGCATTTTGCAATTTCATATACAAATCCTGTACAAATGTGATAGGTGTATATAAAACTTTTTTTACTTTATTGAGAAAAATTGTAATAATATTGTTTTTAATTTTGTTTTCAAGTATTACTACAGTCCAAATGTTTCTATCCTCCCAAACCCACATGCTAAAACAGAATCCCCAGTGTGGTGGTATCAAGAGGTAAGGATTTGGTGACTGGGTCATGAATGAAGTTAGTGTCCTTATGAGAGAGAACTATGAATGCTTGCTTGTCCCCAACAAACATATGAAGACATAGCAACAAGGTACCAACTAAGAAGAAGGGAGCACCTAGGTCTTGGCATTCCTAGACTTTGGGCGTGTGATCAGTGGGTCTTTGTTTTTGTCCATTTCCCAGCTTGCAGCACTTTACCATGACAGCCTGTGTGGCGTAAGACATGCCCCTAGTGCTGTAGAGAACTGCAATGGATCTCTGTTGATCTTGCCCTCTGACCCGTGAGTCATCAGCCCAACACGTGCTCTGTTCTAGCCATTACTGCAGCTGCTAGTGCTTTGCTGTGTCATTTTGTTCCTGACTCTTAGGGGTGTCCTATGTAGCCAATCCTGTCATTTATAGTATGAATCAATGGAGGCAGACAGGGCTTTTCAAAAGAAGTGGTAACTATCCATTAGCTAAAAATATAAAAATGAATTCTGACTTAAATCTCACACCTTACACAAAAGTTACCTCCAAAGTATATGTGGACTTAAATGTAAAGTGTACAATTCTATACATCCTTTACAGGAGAAAGTAGGAAACAATATTTAAAATCCAGGATTTGGCAAGTTGTTCTAAAATTTTATATCAAAAATTTAATCCATAAAGCAAAGAATTGTTCATCTAGACCTCATTAAGACTCTAAATTTGCTGTTGTGTAAGCACATGGAAAGACAAGCTAACGACTGGAAGAAGATACCTCCAAACCATATCTCTGATATAAGCCTACTACCTAGACTAACAAAGAACTGACAAATACAATAGCAAAAGAAAATCTGATTTTGTACAAAAGGACTAAGGTCTGGAAAGACATTTCACCAACAAGGATACACAGACACCAAACAGCACATACAATGGGTAGCACTAGCAATAAAACATTAACTCACTATGGAATATCACAACATATCCGTTAGAATGGCTAAAAGGAAAGTTAGGAAGCCAACTATTGACAAAGATACAGAAGCACCAAGTCACTCCTCCATGACTAGTGGGAAAGCAACATTGCAGTGACTCTAAAGCAGTGTAGCAACTTTTTATCAAATTAAGACTAAATCCACAATCTAACCTACTAATTATTCTGAATACTGATGACAGAGAAGTAAAAACTTCTTTTCAGCCAAAAGGTGGTGTTTATAAGTGTTCACAGAATTTTTTTTGTGATATCACCAAACTGAAATCTGTATGGATGTCCTTGACCAGGGAATGTATTCATACTACAGAATAGAGAATATAGGAACTACTCATACTCACAGCAACATTTGTGTAGTAATAGAAGAAAATGTAGGCTGGAAAAATCACAGAAGCTATTTTCCACCTGGTAAACAAGAGTACAGCTTATCCCAAAGGCTGACGCCACAGCAGGCACAATCAGGTAGATTGTGAATTCAGTTTCCACCAGTGTGAGAGCAACATGAATAGGGAAGAGATGTTGTCATGGTGTGACTGCATAGGAAGACTTGAGACTTTGCATATGTCCATGGTAAACTGAGAACCGATTGGCTATAACTCTGCACAGGGCTGAACGGAGGGTTGATGGGCTGTGGTTTCAGAATAAAGAGTGTAATTCCAATCCAAGGGACGATGAAAAATGCTATGATACCAAAAGTCACATTTCCATTGGCAGAAATACTTTTAAATAGATCTCACAGAGCTAAAAAGAGGGGCAGGTAAGTAATGTCACTTAAAGAGAAAATTGTTCGTTTTTTCTCCATTGGCCTGCATTGCCATTAAAGTTATACTTAAAAGTCTAACTGTGAGGGTGAGGTAAATGCAAAGGTAGGGGAGGTGGAAGGAAAAACTAGAAACAATATTCAAGATAAGTTTCACTTGCTTTTTCAATCAATAAACATTTATTAAGAGTTGCAAGTTCTGAGAAGCAGCCCTGGTTGACTCTCTACCTAAATGAAGTGAGAGACAATATGGAAGCCAAATGAGGACGTCACAGTCAGTGAGTCTGTGAAAATGAAGTACATATGTATGTCCACGGGATTTTGTGGGGCTTCGAATGGAGTCCAGTTGGCAGAGTTTTTGCATATCACCCATGAGGACTGCATTCAGAGTCCTCCTGTACTGACTGGTTTTGTGTGTCAAGTTGATACAAGCTGGAGTTATCACAGAGAAAGGAGCTCAGGTAAGGAAATGCCTCCATGAGACCCAGCTGTAAGGCATTTTCTCAATTAGTGATCAAGTGGGGAGGGCCCCTTGTGGATGGTGCCATCCCTGGGCTGGTAGACTTGGGCTCTATAAGAAAGTCAGCTGAGCAAGCCGGGAAAGCAAGCTAGTAAGCAACATCCCTCCTTGGCCTCTACATCAGCTCCTGCTTCCTGACCTGCTTGAGTTCCAGTCCTGACTTCCTTTAGTGATGAACAGCAATTTGGAAGTGTAAGCTGAATAGATCCTTTCCTCTGCAACTTGCATCTTGGTCATGATGTTTTGTGCAGGAATAGAAACCCTGACTAAGACACCCCCTAAACACATTACAACATAAAACTAGCTGTGACGGCACATGTCTTTAATCCTAGTACTTGGAAAGTGGAGGCAGAAAAATCAGAAGTTCAAGGTAAGTTTGAGGCCAGCCTAGGTTACATGAGAACCTATACCCCCCAAAAAGAGAAGGGGAGAAAAGACAAGACAAGACAAGACAGGACAGGACAGGACAGGACAGGACAGGACAGGACAGGACAAGACAAGACAAGAAAAGAAAAGAAAAGAAAAGAAAAGAAAAGGAAGTGTGGGTGTGGTCTCCCATAGACCTAGATGCTAGGATTACAGGCTTATAAGACTTCTCCAAGAAAAAAGAAATTTTGTTTTGATATTTCCTATTATATTTATTTGTGTATGGATGTGAGTGGCACACGGGCCATGATATATGTGGAGGTTGGAGGACATCCCACAGGAGTCAGTTCTCTCTCTCTACCATACTTGTCCTGGGGATTGAACTCAGGCCTAGCAGTGGACTCCTTTATCCACTGAGCCATGCAGGCCTGCCTGGAACTGAAATCTGAGTATGTAGAAGCTAGAAACAGAGAGCTAAAGGATCATCTTTTTAAAAGTCCAAAAAGAGTGAGGGATATGACTCAAGGCTGAAAGTCCTTGCTGGATCAGTTTGATGAAGTGAGACCCACATAAAAAGCCAGTTGTGGATATGGTGGCATGCATCTGTAATCCCAGCACTCCTGGAGAGACAGAAGGCAGGGGAGTAAACCAGCTGGAAGCTAACTGGCCACCTAGCCTGGAGTATGCTATGCAGAAACAGCAGGAGAGATCAGTGCCTTGGAAATAAGGTGGAAGGAGAGATATGACTCCTGAAAGAAGTCTGGCTTCCACGCATGCACTATGGCATGCTCATACACACACACATACACACACATATTAATTAATTAATTAATTAATTAATTAAAAATTAGTAAATAAATAAACAAGTCTAAATGAGTTCTATTTAAGCTAGACTGCAAACTGGAATGTGATGGGATTTCAGAGCACACAGTTAGTGGGTCCTCTTCTAAGACTTCCCTTTGACTCTTGTTCCCATTCACTAAAAAATACACAATGGTGAGAATGATCTTGCTGTTGCTGCTGCTATGGCTTTTCTTAGGACAATGAAATGTTTCTCACAGTGCCATAGCTATTCAGCATACCTTCATCATTAGTATTTACTTGTTTTTAACATACTGTCTGTGAGCAATTGTGCAAACCCATAAGCCTCTGACTCTGGTGCTCCCAGTGGTAGTGGACAGCCTGCATCCTCTGACTTCACTGTGGGGCACTTGTCTGGATTTGCGCTGCAGTGTGGGCCCCTCAGACATAAACTCAAAAGACATCAACTGTATTCACCTCTGTGCCACCAGATAATTCAGAGCTAAGCTATCAGCACTAAGCTAGGGCCTTGAAGCCATGGCATCTGTAAGGACGATGTCTTCTTCATACATCAAAACTGCATAGTTGCTTTTATCTCTTACTTCATAAATATTCCCAGATCAAAAAGAAAAGATAATCGTGAATATTTTCAAGAATAAAAGAAAAGGAATCATGAGATTGGTTGAAATGAGTGATTTAATTTGAAAATATTTTGGGAGAGGGGCACTCTGATTAGTAGACTCTGAAGTTTAGATATGAATTTTTAAAAAATCAAAATGGCATAGAATTTTAGAATTTATTCATATATATATCAACATCATTTTATAAATTAAAAAAACATTAATTAGTTAATTACTTGATACTATCAAGTTACTAG
>CM052703.1:80965611-81013735 GCA_028551405.1 Uromys caudimaculatus | reverse complement strand
TTGGTTGAAATGAGTGATTTAATTTGAAAATATTTTGGGAGAGGGGCACTCTGATTAGTAGACTCTGAAGTTTAGATATGAATTTTTAAAAAATCAAAATGGCATAGAATTTTAGAATTTATTCATATATATATCAACATCATTTTATAAATTAAAAAAACATTAATTAGTTAATTACTTGATACTATCAAGTTACTAGGGCCATAAGAGACCACATTTCAAGTCCAAGCTAACATCTGAAAGAAGTCATCTGTTTTTATTTTTACTGGGGTGTGGAGGACGCATGGCCAGTAAGTACATATTCATGTGTATGAACATATACAGTGTACTTCTGGAGCCCAGAGGTTGACTTTGGGTCTCTTTCTTGATCAGATTCCACTCTGCTGAAGCATAGTCTCACTTGAACCCGAAATTTATAGATCTAGCTAGTCTAGCTAGCCACCTTGCTCCAAAGATCCGATCTCCACCTCCAGAGTGCTAAGAGTATAGACAGGCCTCCAACCTATCTGGTGCTGGGAATCTGAACCACTGAGCCATCTTTCCAGCCTCCTTCCTGAAAGGACTCTTAAACAATTTTAAACTGCTAAGGATGAGACCCAGACTCTTCATGCATGCGGTGCAAGCACACAAATACTGACTGATATGCCTGGCTCTCTTTTTCCTTTTTTTTTTTTTTAATTTTTACTTTGAAACGGGATTGTCCAGGATGGTTTCAAACTTACTATGTAGCCCAGAATGGCCTTGTACTTGTGATCCTCCTGCCTCAGCTTCCTGGTAACTGGAATTATAGGTCTGTGATATTCTTAGAGAAAGGCAAAGATTTCCATACAACAGGTCAATTGACTACAAAAAAGTCTATTTCAATATAAACAATAGGATTGAGCAATAATCAAAAGGCCTGTAATTTTAAATTTAAAGTATTTCAGAAAAAATGTAGGTCGTGAACCCAAGATAATTAGAGGTCAGTAATTACTCTAATCCTAAAACCACATCTTAAGATGGGAACATCAATAAAGAAGATCAAAAGGGGAACAGTGTGTTTCCTAACAAATCCAGTAATCACAGTCCAGCAGGAGAACAAGGCACCTGTGCTTGGCCATTGGTGAAAGGGCTGAAGACATTCTATTATGACACAACAAAAGGAAAATTGCAGCAAAGGGCCCACTGGAGACTCTTGTTGAGTTTCCGAAAAGATTAGTGAGTATGGAAAAAGACAAAAATAAAAACAAAACTATAAGAACATTTGAGGAAGATAGACCAAAGAGGTCTGGACAGTTAAAGCTTTCAGAGAACACACATAAGCACACACAGAAAAAGAAGAGGGAGACAGAGACAGGGCAAATTTAAAAAAAGGTACACATGTTTGTCACTATCCGTATCAATACTAGCAATACTTGTCCTGAAGGGAAAACCCTCACTCACACATGCTTCAGACAAGTGCAAGACCCTCCCTGACATTATTGGCTGCAGTACCAATAGTAGCAGTGTGTGAAATATTAGACAGAAGTGAAAATGCATTATACTTCACAGCAAAACTCATCCTATAGTCCAGGGGTGAGGATACACACTGTGGCTCAGAAACTACAGGGTGGCATCGTTTTTTATAAAGTTCTAAAGCCAACAAAATTAAATGTATTACTTAAAAACTAATTCAAACCTATTTCAGAACAAAATGGAAGATAACAGCAAAGTTGTAGCCTGTCTTGTGTCTAAAGCAAGGGCTGCACAGGTGGAGAACCCATGGGCAGCCACGGTACAGAGCCTCATCGGCGAGCCCATGAGCATTTGTCTCCTTGGTCATGGGCTTGATCAGCAGCTAACATGTTAAATGACCCACTTCTTTATCTGCTCATTTCTCTTTCAAATATTAAAAAATACTAAAGATCCAAACTTTCCCCAGCTCATTTCTTGAAACTCGCAGAGAAAGAACTCTGAAGAAAATGTAATGGATTTTCAAGGGAAAATGCAAAATTCCCAAATGCAAAAGACAGAGGAGACTGCGCCTGCTCTCGTGAGCCATTAGGAGGCTGCCTCTTTGTAAACAACAAAATGCCTAGAGCACCTTCCACCCCCTCCCCATTCAGCAAACAAACCTGAAACAATTGCTTGTGTCTGCTAACGCTATTAGTGAAAAGAGCCAGGAAAAAAAATAACCTTTAAATCCAAGGAGCTAGAAATGGGCCAAGAAATCTACAGCATCTTTTCAAAGCAGAAGCCAAACAAAGAGAAGTTAAGGAGAGGACTCAGCTGCAGTGTGTTACCTAGACTGTAACAGGGGCCACAGAACAGCTGCAGACAGAGCTAGTGATGATTTGTCCAAAAGGCCACAAGCCACAGAACTTCCACTCATTCTGAGTCCTAAAGTTACATGAGAGGATGGCCAGTTTCCAAAAACTGAAAAGCAAATATACCTAACTTAAAAATGCACTAAGCATAATTCCCACACTAAAAAATCCAATATAGCACCAAGAATATAAATATTATTAGAGGAAAATAAATTTTAGAAAAAAAGGAGACCAGAATTTAAATGAAGCTGTATTGGCACTGTTCTGACTACCTGACTCTTTCCTCGCCAAGCTGTGAGCAGCTTGTGGAGCCTAAGTATTCTTTCCCAGTTGCCTGAGATGATACTCTGCAGGGCTACAGTGAATAATCAAGGCTTTTCTGTGTACACGTGTTCATGTATATGGGCGTAAAATGTCTGTGTACATGTTTGGGGCAGGCATACATACATGTGCATGGAGGCCTGAGGTCTACATGGGGCGTCTTCCTCAGTCTCTCCCCACTTAATTTTTGAGATCGCATCTGGAGCTCATCAATTTGGCAAGCCCCCAGGATCCTCCTGTGCCTACCTCCCCAGTACTGGAGTAGCCTTTTAAGTGGGTTCTGGGTATCAAACTCATGCCCCTATGTGTGAGAGGCAAGCGCTTCACTGAAGAAGCCATATCCCTGAGTCTTTCTAATGTATTTTTATGTACAAATCTCACAAATGAAAACCAGAAAAGGTTTAGACATGCTAAGACTTCAATAATCAATCAAAATACTAGTAAAACCTTAATATTCATACATTCTGCCATAAAATTGTTTTCATGCTATAGCACGGCCTGAACATCCAGGTGCTCTTATTATTACTGCACAGGATTTCATAGATTTCATTGCAACAGGAACACATTGTTCCTGACAGGAGTCTGAAACCTCATCCAAGGCTCCACCAACCTCAGTGGCTGACAACACTGCATTCCACATTTCACAGCAGGGAAGACTGGCTTCCAGTGGGGAAACTTTACTATCAGCTTTTCCAGAAGGCCTGAAAGGCCAGCAACTGAATTGCTCTTCCAGAACACAAGAACACCATTGCTGCCAAAGGCTAAATCCCTTAACACCCTGGGGCATTTCCTACAGCCTGCGGCATGCAATGAGATTTTTATAACCTTTCTCTTTGAAAAGTTTCTTCAAATAACAACACTATAATAGTAGTTACAATAACAATAGCAATAATAGTTGTGATGAGAAAAGTGATTTCCAGCCCCCACAACCCAATGAAGCACAGAAGGGTTAAGTCATACACGCAAGGTCTCACAGCCAGGAGATAACTCTAGCACAATTTATTGAGTGCTATCCTGTGTGCCCACAGTGGTCCATACAATTTAGTGCACTGACCAATGGTTGATTTTCATAACAGCACTATAATTTTGGTAGTTGGAAAGAGAATGGTCTCCATAGGCTCATATATGTGAACTTGGCCCCAGTTGGTGAAACTGTTTGAGAAGGATTAGGAGGTGTGTCCTTATTGGAGGTTTGACACTAGATGCAAGCTAGTTCTCTCTCTCTCTCTCTCTCTCTCTCTCTCTCTCTCTCTCTCTCTCTCTCTCTCTCTCTTCCTCCCTCCCTCCCTCCCTCCCTCCCTCCCTCCTTCCTGGCTGTAAATGAAAATGTGATCTCTCAGCTGTTCCTCACTTCACCATCATGGACTTTAACCGTGGAACTTCAAGCTAAATGAAATGCTTGCCTTTATTGCCTTGGTCATGGTGTTTTATCATAGAAATAGAAAAGTAAGACAATAATTATGCACATTTTGGGTTTTAAAAAACCAAGCATAGAGAAATTTAGTAATTTGTACTATAGAGTTTTTGTGGTAAGTACTGAGTAACTTCAAACAATAACACCTTGCTCTAGCTCCAGCCCAACGTGAAGGTTTGTAGTGCTTTCATGAGTACTGAAACTTGGATTCAGATCCACATCTACCTCAATCTAGGACATGACTTTCAAAACTGAGTTTTCTCCTCATTTCAACTATACTAGACAACACCTTTAGTACACAAAAACATACATGTTGATGTACTTCAGTGGGAACACAGACCAGATGACTGTTTAGAGATATAAATAATATCAATGTACCCGTCATACACAAGAACACATGCATGGCAATCCCAACAACTAGAACATCCTTTGAGAAGATTGCTTTGCCAGAAGTCCAAGCTTGTCCCTTTGTGTTGGGGCACAGTACATTGTATCTGTGGGCTTGCATCACCCTGATGGCCTAAGGCACACCATGGGGCAATACTCTATGTTTCTGACCCAGGCATGTCTATGGAACCCTGGCTAATTTGTGTCTTCTGCACACTCTCCAAAAAAACTACATCCGCTCTTGATATTTCGACCTAATTCCAAGCACCATTGCTTCCTCACGATGATGGTTATTATTAACCAAAAGAGAGTCTTGAAAAGTCACAGAGTCAGAAAGTCTTTTCTAACACTTGAGGGTTTTCCTATTGTGTCCCTATCCCTCACGTGACTTCCAATGCTGACTGCAACCCACCCCAGTGGCCTGGGATCATATACTCAGTAGTATGATACACAAGACATGACAGCGGTTGGAGCACTATTATTAAAGAGAGATTAAAACAGCTGTACATTATGCTGAAGCACTCACTCTTCCCCCCACAAACAGACGGCCCTGGATTACAAGCAGCACTTGACCGTTTAAATCACGACAGCCACCACATTTAACCAGCTGGGCCATATTCTCCTAGCGCTGCCTGTTGACCTCCTCAGTCGCAGCTGCTCAAATGAAATTCTCATTAGACAACCTATTTTCAGAAGCCAAAGGGCTCTCTGATTAAATATATGTATTTAGATATAGAAGTCCTTTTTAAAGTGTTCATTTTCTGACAACTGTCGCTTATGTTAAGACCCAGCTATGCTGGCAACAAGATGGGTAACACAGGATAACTAGGATTCATCATTTAATCACAGCTGAAGGATTTTTATCTTGGAAGCATTCTAACCTGGCTCTATTAATCGCAGCCTTTCTGTGTGCTCTACCCATCAGTATCAACAGGACTTTAAAAGAAGATTCTGAGATGTAGTCATTCGATACACTCCTGTGTCTCTCTACTTACCTGTCATTTCCCTACGTGCCACATAGCCATTCATCTACTTATGACACTAAATCAAAGCTAAATTCACAAAAGGCAGAAGCCTTGTTCATCTTCCCCTCAGCCTCACTGTTGGGCAGGTGGCACTTCTGACAGAATGCCATTGTTCATCAGACTCTCTGCAATCTAGTCAGAGCAATGCTCAGGGAGAACAGTGATACAGTGAATCAAAGCCTCTGCCTGGAAAGTTGCTGTCTTATCACGTAAGCAACAGTTTAAGTGAACAATGATAAACTTTATACACATGAGTTTCTGCATTAAGAGAAATGAGAGGGAAGGTCTTTTTAATTTGATAAAAGAGTCAAAACATTTTCTGCGCATGACTCGAGAAAGGTCTCCATTTATCCTGTTATCCATAAAGGCTTGTCAATCAGCTGATCCTAAAATATGGCCCTCAAACCGTGAAGTGGAGGGGAAGATGATATATGTGAACAGCTCTTACATGCTCCATGAGTTGTCACGTCCTACCCGAGGAGCCATACCCAAGGCTTTAGAACCAAAGCCAAGCAGGTACTGGGAGGACTGTCTGGCCTTCTGAGAACTATGCTGTGATCATTTTAAAATCAGAAATCTATCCTAAACTTTAGTGATCTTTCTATAATCCCTTGGTCTCCCACTGCCTTCTAGACTATTGTTACCAGAAGACAACTCAAATTTGTATTCAGGGCTTGAGGAGATGGCTGAGCTGCTAAAGCCCTGGCTACAAGAATGTCAAGACATGTGCTCAGGATCCTAGTAGCAGTGCCAGCATGCTTATGGGAGAGGAGAGGTGGAGATGGGACTTCTGGGAGGTTATAGGGCAGTTAGTCTGGTGTGTGCAGTGCAAAGAATAATAATCACTGCCTGCAACAGGATGCAAAGTGAGGGCTGATGATTGAAGTTGTCCTTTGACCTTCATACAGTCACTAAGGCAGGTGTGCTGCATACACATATGTGGGCATGTGGGCATGCACGTGTGCCTATGTGTGTACACATGCACACACTTAAAAAATGGGATTCAAACAATAACATTATAAAACTAGAAACCATGTTTTGCTCCCACTTGCAAACCATATTTGCATACTTTAGCTTATTGACTGTATCACCGCCTTCCTATTTGCTCAGAGTTTAAAAAACAAAACAAACAACAATAAAACTCTGTGCAACCTCTTGGTTTGCACATTCATACATCTTCACAATTCCTCTCCTGACTCCATTTCCATATGCAGTCCTCCTTTCCCACTTCTGCTGCCTTAGTTCAGGCCCTTATCATCTCTAGCCTGGAACAATGTCCTAAATGCCTGTCCCTGCTCCCATCCACCCTTCACTGAACTGCCAGATTCACTTTCTCAGAGCAAAGTTCTAATCCTTTGCCGTGAAGAACAGAACAGTTAGCAGCTCCTCCATCACTTTCAATATTGCATTTGAATTTTGTAGCCAAAATGGCAAGACCTGTCAGGATCCAAACACAGCCTAGTTTTTCTATCTTAATATCCCCTATGCAAATTCACCTCAAGTTAGAACCTGAAGGCTGGCTGTTTTACGTGCAATGCCCTTCCTCAGCCTGCAGTGTCTTTCCCTGAATTCCACCAAAGCAATGCTTTCATTCTCCAGACTAGTTAGGACTCATTCCCTGTAGAACCCTCCGGTGGCTTCCTAGGCAGGGGCAATCACCTTACCTTGGAAACTCCCAAAACATTTGATCTGTTCAGCTTTCATGGAGCCTGTCACTGTTAGGCCTCAGACTAGGTTTCCTTTGATACGTGTCCTATGCCTTTTACTAGACTATGAAGTCGTTAAATTTTTGAGACTACTCCCTTATGCATTGTGAGAGCACAGCCTGTAATCTAGCATCAGCCTTCTTAACCTTGGGTCCACAGACTCCAAGAGACAGATAGATAGAACTCAGATGGGAAAGCAACCTTTCCCCAATGAACTCAGACTGAGATTTTTGCCTTGCCCCAAGCGATGGTGAAAGCAACCTCTACTGTGGCTGTAGTGTTATCACAGAAACAACAGACAGTTCTCATCACTGCAACTGTTAAGGCACCTGCACATGTCAGTTACAGCACTGCTACACTAGAAGGGCAAGGCTGGTCACCTTAAACTCTGATACTGTTAGTGAAGGATCACATTCTGCCTTACCATATTTTAAAAATTACTTGGGTATTTAATATAATTCACCTCTCTGTAAGTCTATGGATTTTATTTTCTAAGTTTATCATAGTGCTAAGAAAGGAGTTATAGGCTTCACTAGACTGTTGAAGGGAGTCATAGAAAAGACAAAACTCTGAAAGAGCAGAAGAGTCAGTTCAGAGACCACACTAATGATCACATGTGTTATTCATAATTGCTCGCCGGCCCCTCTAGAGCATACTTGGTCATGTTTTAAATATAGATCAGAATGTACCAATCATCTTCTTTCACAATCTAGAGATGAATGTAAGAAACATATTATAAATTACTGACAATTGGGAAAGAAATAAACAGCTTGAAACCCAATACTGAAGAGGCAATCACTATTCTGAGTACACATGCGCACATACCCTCAGGTGACAAAAAGGCTCAATCACACACATGGGTGTATAAAAAGATATATGTGGTGTATGCATCAAGCAAGCACAAGAACTCTAAAGGTCTGCAACTAAAGAGAAATAGCTGTAAAGTTGATCATCCAAATTACCTCAGTTGTCTCCAGAGGCATCATTACATCGAATCACAGTGGAATAATTAATATTTATAATGTGATAATCATCGGGAACATCTCAAATCCACATAGTTTGCAGTTTATAAGAGACTTTCATATTCATTATTTGGGTTATTTCTCAAAATGTTTCAATTGCCATGTTAAATACAAGACCACAGCAACTTTTGAATTCTGTGGCTTGGAAAAACTGAGCTTTGAGTAGAGTAAGTGTCAGACAGGGCTGCAGTTCCTAAGTTACTGCAGAGTAGCCTGGGTCATCAAAAGCATCAAATAAATGCCAGAAATCTGACTAGCATAAGAAAGTGAGCAAGACCTTTTAGTCAGAGTTCTACAAATATCAATAAAAGATGAATGTTAAGTCTTTACAAGAATAAAATTAAATTAGACAGGAACTGCCTGCTAATCAAAGTTCCCTAGAGTGTCACCAAGATCTACATTTCACTTATGAGTGAAAAATCCAGGGCTAGGTCATGCCTGAAGCACACAGATAAAGAACACATGTACAGACTCATTGTGATAACCACGCAGTGCATTTTGTTTAAATACAGAGTCCACTAACGAGTCCTGTAGAGAGAAGCTGAGTGCAGAAGGCTGTGGCAGGCGCCACATCGCGCCCTGGGAGAGCAGCAGCAGCTCTCCACTCTATCCCAGCACTCAGGGTGAGTGTGACATGTAAATGTGTAACAGTCATAAAACGGAAGAGGAAAACAGTAGAAAACAGCTGACTTCATTTTTAAATGGGCATATCAAAAAGCTATCTGCCAAAAAGGAAATAAGAGAAAAATCACTAAAACTGTAGTTAAGAAAATTCCCTTGCTATCTTTTTCCAGGGTGATGGTTAAGGTCAGTTCTAATCCTTGGGGTATTGTTGTAAGAAACAAACAAAACGCACAGGTTTTGAGAAAACTGGGGCTATCTGTTTAGCACTCCTAATGGACTTCAGTCGGTTGTCACCATAGTAACCTCTGAGTGACTATTCCCAGCTTGCTGCGCATGCATGTAGGCACTTCTGGCCCTTGGGATCCTGGTTATTTTGCTATGGAGCGGGGGTGGGGGGTGTGGGGAGAGGCCGGAAGGGAAGTCCACGTACCCTCTTGTTCCGTCCGAGTCATCTCCTCCAGCTTCTTCTGCTTCAGCGTGTCCACCACATCGGCAAGGCTCCCTTTGCGGCGTTCCGGGGTTCCAAAAGTAACACTGTTCATTATTTCGCGCTCCCGACTCCCTTCGTCAGGCTTATGTGGTGAGGTAGACGTATTTCGGAAGGAATATAGGGAACATAACTTATTATTCTCCGACTCCTAGAAAAATAAAATGAGATTGTAAAAGTCATTAATATGTAGGTTTCTTTCACAGTCACTCCAAAAAGAAAAAGAAAAGAAAGAAGAAAACCTAACTGTTAAAGAATAGCTCATGATTGTCACTAGATCAAATAAATTATATTAAAAAAATAAAATAGTGAGACAAACAGAACTACTTGTCTGATAAGCAATGCTGAACTTTAAAGTAGCAATTAATTATCAAAGGAACTAAACTCAAAGCCTGGGTTCAAGCTGTTTTATTTTTGAGGTAATAAAACAAAACTGGACATTTTGGCTTCTCATTCATTCATGCTTTGCATTTATGAGCATTCAGTTTCAGTGGGCCAGGATTAGAATTGGTGAAGTCTTTCTCCCTAACTGGGTCCTTTCATCAGCAATACTCTTCCCACAGACCAAAATATGATCATAGCACAAAACAACAACAACAACAACAACAACAAAAAACCAAACAAAAACTGTTTTCTCCCATTTAGAAACTTTAGAAATAGTGGAAGTTAGTTTCAATGCCCAACATTCACTACTCACTAGAAATTAGATAAAATGTCTACACCTGTGCCAGAGAGCCGGCAATCTCAATATTCTGCATGCTGGTGTTTGCAGGACACCAGCTTGTTTCAAGCTACACACATGGCCATAATCACAGAAGCCCCGTCCGCCTGTCAGCCTTGCCCCTGCTGCTCCAGCATGCTGTAGTATGACGTTCACATGCCATTTAAAAACTGTCTTTAACAACAGTAAATTGCTCATTGAAGAAATGTTTGCACAGGAATTACTTCCCAGTTAGAAAAGTTTGCAAACTACTAGGAGACCCATCTATAACTACAGAGAGGGAGCAAATCTTGGGTTTACTACAAACACCACATGAAAATTTTTCGAAAAGGAAATAGTTTTGTATCTTCGAATAAGAAGTGAGGATCAGGGCTAGAGAAATGTCTCAGCTGCTAAGCATGCAGGCTGCTATTGGAGAGGACTAGAGCTCAGTTCCTAGCATCCACATGGTTCATTTCGCAGATCGACAATTTCAGTTCCAAGGTACTTGATGTCTGTGGCCCCTGTAGGCACCTATATTCATATATTCACAGTCACAAACCCACACATACACATAATTAAAATAAAATAATAATTATAAAAATTAAGAGCCAAGGGTTAGAGGCAACTGTTACATGGCTATAGGCCTCCAGATACCTTATCTGAACAAAACAATTCTTTTCCTGATTAAAAACAAGAAAAACTGTAAGATATCTAGTCTTCAGAAACGTCAAAATTCTAATGTCCTAATCTTTCCTCCTCCAAAGGCAGCCCTGCCAGCTTGAGCGAAGGAGGGCTGGGGCTTGGTCAGAGGCAGAGCACTGGCCTGACATGCAAAAGACACCAGGTTTGGTCTCCAAGAACATGTAACAGAAATAAATCAGTGCTGGAGTAAAGGCGAGGCTAGTGAGTCAGCTTGGTGCACGGGGGCGTAGGAGCTAGAGCAGCGAGTCTTCAAGTGTACTGAACGCAACGATGGCTGTGCTCAACTACCACTGCCACCGTCCACACAGAGAAAAGGACCATGGGATGGCGTAGCACTTGAAACGCACCTGGGCAGGGTGCTGAGCCCCCAGGGCAGAGGTGATGCCTGAGGGAAGGACAGATACAACACTGAGACTAGAGGCATTAATATGACCCTTGACTAACTTAAATACTGTGATTACTTGAAAATCTACTGAATGGTCTGTGCTAATAGATAACTGTGTATAAATTTCAATAAAACAGTTTAAAACAGTAGATTAGTCTTCTGCTCCTTGCCTTCATGTTATTGCTAGCACAATGCCAGAGGGGCTGTGTACAATGCTGAAATCTGAAATAACTTGAAATGGACAAAGTAAATGGGTGAGACATGGTCTAGAGTTCTTTATCTTCACCCAGACACCTCGGTTACCCACAGAAGACTCAGCATCTCAGCTAACATCTATAAGCATTCTGTGGAGAGAGGCTGAGGAGCCCCTCTGTGTGATGCCTGCTGGACTTAGGCCTCGACTTCTTAGCATGCTTGGTTCAGTCTCCAGGTTGTGCAAAGTCTCCCAAAACAGTTGCAGTGCCACTGCGACTGTGATTTTGGTAATGATCACAAGATTTTTTAATCCCTCAGATGCAAAGTATGCTTGTATAGTCAAAAAAAATACAAAAACAAAAAACCCTAAAGCCCTGGCTAAAAGGAGCTGAATGACAAAACAGTGGCCCAGGCACCTGCTTGCCGACAGGTGACTCCACTGACCAGAATGGAGGTCCTCTCACGGTGTCAGATGGAGGTTGAAAGGCTCTGGAGAGGCACTCCAGACTAGCACTCCATGCATGGAGTGCCATTTGTCCCTAGACTCAAGTTCAAGCAGCTCTGTAAACTGGCTATTGCTTATCTGTTAGACTGTGTTCTTTATTGTATGGTCATGGAATGTAATTACCATCATCCTATACCAAAACCCAATAACCATGGTTTCCTTTACTTCAGTGATGACCTATGCTGTCCTCTGTCCCATGATCTGTGCAAAGTGCCTCTACACTAACAAGTACAGAACATGGGGCTGCAAAGTCATGGTTTTTTCACCAAAGCCACAAGAACTACTCGAATGTTCCCAAGGCACCAACACAGGCCCTGAGTAAATTCGTGAGAGGCAGAAGTAGAAACAAAAGTGCTTATCCTGGTGTTTGGAGACATGGGAAGGGGGATGTGCTTATCAGTTTTAAACTTTATAAAATTCCAGAAACGCTGGGAGTTTCATGAACAGAGATCTGCCCCTCATTCGAGTAAAAGTGACAAGCAAATCAATGTATCTTTAAAATTTTGTCTCATAGGATGGCAGAAACCCCAAGTAAGACAAGAAGGAAGGGAAAGGGGGAGGGACAGCAAGAGAGGGAGGGAGGAGGAGAGGGGGAGAGGGAGGGAGAAAGAGAGAGAGATCATGATCCCTCCCAGGAAGACTCAGAAAACATCATGGAAGAGAGGGTGGAAAGTTAAGAGCCAGAGGCCAGGGAGGACAGCTGCAGCAGTGTCTTCTGGACAGAACACAGGCAAGGCACTCATGAACTCAGAGCAGCTGTGGCACCTGCACAAGGTCTGCAGCAGACAAGCCATCGACAACTATGGCACAATTAGGGAAGGGGCACTTGGCAAGGAATTACTGCTGAAGGCAGGGGGGTCAGTTTTCTTTAGCAGTATGGACAGCCAAGGAAAATAAGCATTTTTAATTTTTTTTAAAAGTACACAACATAAATCTGGGAGGAGGGTGGGCGGGAGATGCGGGAGGTGAGGGGGGTAGGGAATAGTTATAGTCTCAAAATACTATATTTCTGTGTGAACTTACCAAAGGAAGTATAGTCAAAATAGAGGGAAAACATATAGAGAGAGCAGCAAACAAACTTTGACAAAAGATTTCAAACCACTCTAGAGAGTTACATCATTTTATGGAAATTTTCCTAAGGAATAAAAGCATAGTTTATTTTATAATTTTCTAAGACAAGATGGGTTCTGTGCCAGACCAACTGAGAAATATGTGCAAAGATTTTTCTGTATCCCTAGCCTGACATCAGGAACAAAAGTGTGGTAGCTCTGAGACATAGGTCCTGACCTCCCTGTAGGAAATATTGCTTCCTAAGAAGATTGTAAAATAAATCTATGTGGAGACTGGAGAGCTGGCTCAGTCTGTAGGGTGCTTGCTGTGCAAACATGAAGACCTGAATTCAGAGCCTCACTCTGATGGTTTGTTTGTTTGTTTGTTTGTTTGTTTGTTTGTGTCTTTTTGGGTTTTTTTTGTTTTGCTTTGTTTTTTGTTTTTTGAGACAGGGTTTCTCTGTGTAGCCCTGGCTGTCCTGGAACTCACTCTGTAGACCAGGCTGGCCTTGAACTCAGAAATCCGCCTGCCTCTGCCTCCCAAGTGCTGGGATTAAAGGCGTGCGCCACCACTGCCCGGCCAGCCTCACTCTGATGTAAAAGCTGGGCATGGTGTCAGACAGTCAGAATCCAACTGCTAGGGAGACAGAGACGAGCCAATCCCTGCAACTGATTGACCAACCATTTTATACAAATGGGTGAGCTATACATCCAATGAGGATGGAGAAAGATGGGAGAAGACCCAGTACCAACCCTGACCTATGGAAGGACACACACACACACACACACACACACACACACACACACACACACCACAAAAACAGTTTTGTAAAGTTTTAAATTGTGCTTGGCCTTAACATTGCAATAAGGATATAAAAAAAGACAAAATTAATAAATCTAGTGAGTTGTGAGATTTTTATAAAAAACAAGACAGGAGCTGGCTCCCTTCCTTTGATCTTTCTTTGGAAAACAATTACTAAGTCACACGAGTGATCACAGGAGCACCATAAAAAGCCAGGAGTAAGGAGCTCATTGAGCAGGCTACTGTCACACTCAACAGAAATTTACAATGGACTTGTTTTCTCTGGGCCTCTCTTCTCAATGGTTTCACCAAAACTATCAACTAAAAAAAAAAAAAAAAATGTTTATCTGGTTTTCTAATTTTTCCATCAATGAACAGACTATTTCTATAATAGAGAAAAACGAAAGTTTCTTTGGAGTTGGACACTTAAAAGGAGTGGAAGAGATCCATTTATGAGCCTAAGGCCTGGTCTGCTTGAGGATCTTCAGAGTCCCCTTGTTATGATCTCCCTGAACTAACCCAGAGAACAGCTGCTTCCATCTTCAACTGAAGAATTTCACATAATACAAGAGAATCCTTATGAGCTAAAATTATATACTTGACCCAAAACTCCTAAGGTAGAATGTGTCACCTAAACATAGCACTGGGGGGTGGGGGGAGGTTAAGTAGATAATTACTGATGGTGCTAAAGCCCTCATGGATGAAATTTGTGACCCAAAAAGCCTGTTGGCAACTTAGCTAGACCCTTTTTGTCATCCTTCCCTTTCAACAATAAGGACATTGTTAATTAGCCCCCCTCTCTCTAGAAGGTGCAGTAATGGACACCCTCTAACCATCTTGAGGCTGAGGAAAGTCTCACCAGACTGAAACTACTGGTGCCTTAATTTTAGACTTTCTGAGTACTTTACTTAGTTTTCTAGTATTGTAATAAATACCTGAGATAAGTCAATTTATAAGGAAGAAAGCCTCATTTTGCCTATGACCTATGAACCCCAATTCTACTTTGGGCTTGTGGAACATATCATGATGAAAACATATTAAGGGGAAAATGTTAACCAAAGAGAGAGTAGGAAGAGGCAGGGGGATGGAGAAAGACCAATATTAGTGCCCCACAATCCCCTCAGGGGCACAACTGTAAGAGCTAAAATTTCCCACTAGGTTCCATTTCTCGGCACCTCACAACATCACCTCATGGCTTAAAATGGACTCTGGGGACACTCCTCCCAACCACGGCACCTGCCTTCAGAATCTTTACAGTATTAATAGTTTTCTACTGTTTATGAGTTCTTTAGTGGGTGAAATTTTGTTGTAGCAGCAGAATGACCTGACTCTATTACATCATTTCCTGTTTTTCCTCCAAACGTATGTAACATCAGTCAATGTCCTCTTCCATAGTAAAGTTGTTGAAATACCTTAAGAGATCAAATTAATAGTATCTAAGTGTGCTCTGTCTACCTTTCCTCTCTCATTTCCCATTTAATGTAATTCCCAGACTCTTGTACACTCTAATCTCTACATATCTCTAAAAATACTCCACTAAATAGTGAATTCCCAATCTTCTTTCTGAGTGAGAAGCAAGCCAGCCCTCAGTAAGAGAATCTCTGCCATGCCACTTGGATGGGGCTGGCAGGCAAACATCTCAACGCAGGCTTTCTGACTCCAACCCCAAAGCTCTTTCTACTCGTACACCTATAAAACAGTCACCTCAACAGCATAATGCTGTAATTCCAAACAAGCCCACCTTGTAAACCTTTGTTCCCACACATCTCTCTCCAGGAGGAAGATTTCCCCACTAAAAGGCTGCAATTGTATTTTTGATGCTAATCTAACCCAAGAATTAGCAAACGGAAGTTGCAGTGCTTGCATGCCATTCCATAAAAAACCCTTCCAAACTGAGTACTTCTAACAACATTCAGAACTGTTGGTTCTGTCTCAGGGTCTCTCAGGAAGCAGCAGTTAAGTCTGTGCAGTGGCCGGCTCGCATTAGAGACATGGTACCTGAGCAGGACCCTGTCACACACGCTGGGTTGGAATGGCTAGGGTTTCAAGGACACATTCCTTCCTCTATTACTTTGTAACTTTTTCATATTGTATGTGTTCTCTAACCTGGCTTCTCAGGGAGAGTTGGAGGAAGGCTATCACTGACACCCACCATGTAAATCAGTCACAGCTTTCCATTCAATCCTTGAGTCATGGAGCTTGCCCACAGTCTCAAGGATGGAAGTTAGACTATCTTTTTATAGGGTAGAGCTATAATTATATCCTCAAGTAGTTGCTATGAGAAGTAAATCATTTATAAAGCATTTCATATGGTACCCACTACTAGCTATTCAGGAACTCTTTATTACTTAATCTAAATGTCCTTTGTCCCTGTGCTTTGTGTCTTCTGCATACTGTCATGATAGCCACTGGCACTATTTTTAGGATTTTATTCATACTAATTCATCTGAGTAGAGTAATGAGCCTAAACTACATTATACCCTTTGCTCCTAAGCTGAATTTACTAAGTACTGGCTCCTCACAAAGCTCCAGAAACCTTAGCAATTAGATTTTCTCCAGGAATGTTATCAGTGAGCACTTATCCTACACATGCAAGTGAACTATCCCCTCCCTTACCCAGGCTCTGAGTCAGCTGGCCTGCTGCCACACCTTGGGGAGGAATGTGGATGGGCAGCAGGGCAGGCAGAGGAGTGAGTGGACTAGTGCTGCAAATGCTGAACACGGTGCCCAGAGGTGGGAGCTGGAGAGCAGAGATCAGGAATGGGGTTTGCCTGTGTCCTGGAGTGGAGACCCATAAACAGGTTAAAGTCGTTGCCACTGAAAGAAAGGCTTGAGAAATCGCCCAAGTCACTGCATCAATCAACTGAGTGACTAGCTGCCCAATCTGACTGTCAGGACAAAGTATTGGCCTCTCTTACCCTTCCTTGAGCACATAAGCCCAATTAAATGAAATGCATCCATTTTTGTGCTTTGTACATTGTCAATTTAATGTGCTTTCCTATTTAATTTGTCTTTTGAAATGTGGCTACATGTATCCCAGACTGTCCACTAACTTGCTATGTAGTCAAAGATGACCTTGAACTTCTAATTCTCCTGCCTCTACCTTCTTAGTGCTGAGAATGCATGCCTGTAGCACGATGCCTGTTTTGTATGGTGCTGGACCCAGGCTCTGTGTATGCTAAAAAAGCCCTACATCACCCTAGCTCCATCCCCAGACCCTGATGCTCATTTTAGGTAGCACATTTTCTAGTCACAGCTTTATTCTCATTCTAGGCCACTAAAGCCTCCCTAAAGATTATGGTTTGTTTGTTTGTTTTTTTAAAAGGCTGTGATTATTAATCATCAATGATACTATCAGAATTATAACATCCAGTGAAATAAAGCAAAACAAGTTTATCAATGTTTTCAAATTCATGACATGAAATTCTTTGAAATTCAGAAAAAATAAATCAGAATTTCTAGGTAGTCTCAGAGTTACCTAACTTCTGGTATTAAACATACTTCTTCACACTCTGTAATCTGAATAGCTAAACTTGGTTAAAGAGTAAAAGACACTTGGTTTAGTAGCATGGAGAATGAGAGCCTACAGAAATAGAAATGAAAATGAAAATGTCAATCAGATCTCACATTAAGGTAACTCCCCCACGCCAATTGTTTTGCACTGAAAATGCGTTGTACCTAGGGAGGTAATGAAATGTGCTGTACCTAGGGAGATAATGAAAAGGAGTTACCAGAACTAAACTACCTATGTGAACTCATTAGTGAGCATTTTGTCTTTTTTAAATATCATTTCTTGTTCTCCTTTCTAAATGTTATGCTCTACACACACATTTGTTTATTTATATACATGCATGTGTCATAGACTAAGATCCATACATGAAGGAGAACATGCAGGTTTTTTCTTCATGTGATTGAGTGGCCTCACTTAATATTACAAATTCTAAGTCCATCCATTTTCTTGAAATTTTTGTGACATCATTTTTCTTCAGAGTTGAATAACATTCTGTCTTATATATGTACCAGATTTCATCATCTGTTCATCTACTGATGGACAACTAGATTTGTTCCAATCCCCTGCTATAGTGAGCAGTAAACATGGAGGTGCAAATATCTCTGTCACAGGCAGAGTTTGCTAGGCAGATGTTCAGAAGTGAAATATCATGATCAAATGATAGTTCTATTTTTAATTTTCTGTGGAGCCTCCAAAACTGATTTCCACAATGGCTGTGCCAGTTTAGACTCCCAGTAGCAGTGAGCCCTCTCTCTCAGCATCCTCTGCAACATTTGTTGTCTGATTTCTTGATAGCCAGCGTCATGACCGGGGTGAGTCCCATCTCATTCAAGGTAATGTTTACTGAGATTCTAAATCATAGAATTGTTCTTGAATTCTCATACCACTCAATATCTAGTGACTATATTCAGCCTATACTTAGGCTCATTGAAAAAAGCGCAAATCAATAATCAACCCAACTTATTAAACTGCATTGGATATTCTATTGATATTCAACTACTAGATATTCTAGAGATAATTATGGATATTCAGTACCTACAAAGATGCTAAAAACAATAAAATATCAACTAAAATCAATATAATAAAAAGAAACTAAAAGTTGTATTCACATTGAAAAGCATGTCAGAGGGTCAGTCTCCTCTGCCAAGGTGGAAAGTTCCCACCATGACCTCGAGTCTCTTTGCGGACCCTGCTTCTAGCTATCCTGAGTTCCAATGGGATGGCCAGGTTGTATTACATAAGTTGCATGTATCTCCTTCTCCATTTACACTCAGTGGCCTTATCTACACACTATATATGCACCATGCTTAGTTATAGCTGTCCCACTCACAGCTTTATCTTCACTGTAGCCCACCTCCCTGAAGATAAGGTTTGCATAGGAAAAAAGTTGTTTATTCATAAATGATCCCATGTAGAATTATAACTCACCACGGAGTGGATACAAGCTTATCAGTGATTTCAGACTAACACTTTAAAATGTTTTCTGGTGAACCAAAACCCACCTGCTGGTTGCCCTGTGATAGAGGCCTTCCACTACCAGGTTACTGTCTTAGTGTCTAGGAAGAGTTGTCTGCTCTAGGTTCTAATAGCTTCTGGCTACAAAGGAAATTTAACTTCTTTAACATGTTGAAGATTAAGTGTCTAACACAGGAATCGCAAACCCAAAATTTTCTAAAACTGCCTCATTATCATGAGATATAATAAGTGGAAGTTTGTGTATTGATCAAAGTATACACAGAAAAAAAAAAGAAAGGGAGGGAGGGAGGGAGGGAGGGAGGAAGGAAGGAAGGAAGGAAGGAAGGAAGGAAGGAAGGAAGGAAGGAAGGATGGATGCAGGCAGGCAGGCAGGCAGGCAAGCAGGAAGGTTGCATTCTTAAAGCCCAAACTGTAGAGACAAGTTCTTAAGAGCACCTTGTGTTGTCACCATACAGTCACCCTTTCATACTAACGTCCTTAAAATCATAGTTTTCTGGTCGCAGCCAGTGCATGGATGCCTGTGCAGCACATGGAATGATAAACTCCTTAACTCAGCTACAGGCAATTGGGCAAGTTTTTCTAGTCTAACTCTCAGCTTTTCCACCTTTCATTCATTTATGCTCAGACAACTTAATTAAACTCTTTATCTTTAATTTCCTTCTCTCTAAAATGGGAGCAATAGTACCACCAATAAAGACTCGACTAAACTGGGTTGTTATTAAATGCATGATTAAACATAGGACTCTCAGGCCTAGGCCAATTCTATAGGCACTAATGAGGTGGTACAGGATTGGTGGAAGTGCTAGAAAGCCCTGACAACCAACTGGGTGACTTCTCTGCAAACGCCTCCCTCTTGATGGAGGATTCACTGTCTCCCAAAGCAGTCTATTTCATTTTGGGAGAGTTGACAAATTTCTCCTTATAAGAATATATAATCTATTTCAATCTATAAATCTGTTCCATAAAAACTTCAGATTGAAGCACTTTCAATACTACACAGGGCTACCATAGCACCTTTCTACCTTAGTTTTAGCAAACTCTGGGAAACATCCCAGCTTCCCTTACTTCTTCATAAAGATCTAGTTCACAGGCAGATAAGAAATGGTGCAGACCTTTACTCTTACCACTCAGGAGGCAGAGGCAGGTGGATATTTATAAGTCTGAAGCCACCCTGGTTTACATAGTGAGTTACAAGCCAGCTAGGGGCTACACAGCAAGACCCTCTTGCAGAAAAATAAATTTAACAAAACAGTTTAGACATTCTGATCAGTCTCCCTGAAGTATATGCCAGCTTGATTTTTCTCTCTCCCAAATAGTAGTGTACTAAGCAATCTAAATATTAGCTATACAACAGTTAAGTCACCCATCAACACTGCCTTAGAGGGATCATTGTCTTAAGTTCTAATGCCATGGCCAGGAAGTCTTATAGATGGCAATACTCAGTAGGTTTTGGTAGTAGACTGTGAGCATTTTCAGGCAGGGATGCCTAATGGTAACCTCCTCAGAGGCCAAGCCAAGAGCTTAGAATATCAAGGCTCAGCTCTTGGCTTATTCATGTGTCTCTCATCGCAGGCAGCTACTCACCCAGAACTTCACTGAGTGCTAACAATGTTGCAGGCTGAACCAGCTCAGACTACTTCAACTCTGAAACCAGGGACTTAAAAGTGCTCTGAAACTTGGAAATTACAATTTAAATCTTTCAGTTTTGAGATGAAGAAATTCAAGTCAAGAATTAAGAGTTGCTTTCCTAAGGTCACATGACAAATCAGTGGCAGAGATGAGCACAGGCTTTGGTAAGGTAGCGGCCTTCTAACATGTCCCCTCCCAATTACATCAGAAAGGATTCTTTTTTTTTTTTTTTTTTTTTTCCCCCTTTCTTTACAATCTGAGGCACTGGCTGTGTAAAGAATTATGCAAAAGTTGGTCATGTTGTACAAGTTCTTACAGATCACAGGCCCACTGTGTGGAGAGGCTCAAGATTCCACAGTTTTTTCTCAAAATCTGCTCTAATGTCAATTCTATTGCCTTTTGCTAAGCTCTAGGCAGATAGTTTCCTCTCTTCTCTATCTGAGAGACATTGGGTGGTTTGCAAATTAACCATGTGTTATCATTGTGGTTGTGTAACCAGCAAGACAACTAGTGTGCTTAAAATTAGACAATCCACTCAGGCCATGTTTTTCAAACTTTACCATCTTAACATTAAAAAGTACCAGATCCCAATTAGGGCTTGTCAGATCCATTTGTGGCTTAATAAAGATGTTTCTCTACAAACAGTGAAGCCCTTTCAAGGCTAAGCTAATCTAGGGAAGAAAGACAGGACAGATCACCTTACATACTATACACACAGAGCCTCAAGGCCTCTGTCAACCCAACAATCTCTCTTCATTGAATTCTGTCTAGTACATGTTCCAATTTTGAGGATTTCACTGCAAAAGTCTTCAAATGACTTTCTAATATTTCAAATACCTATGGTGAGCTTAACAGGAAACTTGTGTTAATCTAGGAAAATATATGTAACATCATTAGCATTCTGATTTCAATTTCTACAAGGAGAACAAAATATGAGCAGACTAAAAATGATTTCCAGAGGCTACAGTGTTGTAAAACATCTAACCATCCATCCATCCATCCATCCATGTATCTACGGACTTATCTCTGTATTTGAAGAAAGGGGGAAAAGTAGACACTAAATGTCTCAACATTGACACAAAGCAGTAGGAAGTCTAACCTGCCCATCAGGTCCCCTAGTGCCTGAAGCTATGCCTTTCCTCAGCTCAGGCAATAAGCTTTCATCTGACCTTACTTGACAACTACATCACCAGACTGCACTTTCTCTCTGAGAGGGAACTTTCGAATACCAAAAACTAAGATTCATTCCTTAACCTATTTTGCCATTTTAAAAAGAACAACAGCCCAAACCATTATATTCAAATTATAAACAAAGTATAGTAGTGTTTGTGCAAAATGAAACAGGTGTTGTCAAAATGAAAAAGTACAAAACAAAACAGCTGAAAGCCAAATATTACCGATAAATTCAAGTACAAAAGTTTCCTCAGTTTCTTCATGGAGACAAGAAGAAATTAACTGAAAAATTCTGTACAAGAAAATATGCATAAATTCAAACCACCTGTAGATTGAAAGCATGCCTGTGGGGCTCTTAGCAGAAGAGTAGTGGTGTCCTTGATTTGTTTAATCCTAGCTACTTTTCAGTAATTATACACACACACATATATACACACACACAGCTACACACATACATACACAGCTACACACAGACACACAGACACACACACACACTCCAAATAAAATTAATTGTCATCTAAGTCTTCTAATTCTTCCTTTTCCATTTTGTTGACATTTCATGTCAGTGAGTGTCTACTGTGACACTACTATAGTCTGTGATTGAAAGGACATAAGTCCTATCAGAAATTAGATGAATTTTGGAATATTGTATTCAAGCTACTCTCAACACACTGGTAGTAGAAATAACGTGGATAACTTAAATAACCTAAACAATGATGAAAACAGAACTTTACAAAATAATTTCCAATCATTTTGTTAAACAAGATTTTCCATTTTCTAGGGTGCTAATGAAATATAAAGAATATAAATTAAATGCATAAATATCCATTTCTAATTTCAACCTGATGGTGAAATTTTATTAGTGAAGGTTTGTAATCTATACTTTGGACCTAAGAATGTAGCTCAGGCAAAGATATAATATTGAACTCAATTTCTATCACTTAGAAAAATAATGCCTACCAGTCATGGGACTGTAGTAGCACCAAAATAATAGAGTTAATATTACAATATAATAAATGCTATCTCATGGAAGGCTATGTTAGCAAAAGGGAAAGATAGCTTAGAGTTGTTCTTTTACAAGGTTCCACCTCTCTTGGGAAACAAGGAAAACTTTTGAGAAGGGCAATCAAATGGGGGGGGTTGTTTGCATATTAAAGTGATTAGGACATGTTTATTGAAGGCTTGTCTAATGAGGAGTGGATGTGTTTGTGGTGAGAACGGTGAGGTCTCTCCTGCCTGATGCAGAGCTTGAGTCCTCACCAGAGCCTTTCAGCTTTCCTCTGAATGGTGGGATTCAATTGCACTCCTGGAAAAAGCAGCTCCCCAACAGTGTCAACTGGACCACCAACCAAAGAGTACACATGGAGGGACCCATGGCTCCAGCCGCACATGTGGCCTTGTTGGACATCAGTGGGAGGAGAGGCCCTTGGGCCTGAGGGTGTTTGGTGCCTGAGTGTAGGGGAATGCCAGGGAGGGAAGACAGGAGTGGGTGGGTGGGTGGGGAAGCACCCTCATAGAAGCAGGGGGAGGGGGGATGGGATAGAGGGTTTCCAAAGGGGAGACCTGGAAAGAGGAAAACATTTAAAATGTAGGAAAAGAAAATATCAAATAAAAAAGAAAGAAAAAAGGAAAAAAACAGCTCCCCTGGAATTAGAGAAGACAGACCCTAAGGGACGCAAACAGCCCTGGCTTGTGGCTACAAGCAGGGAATGGCTGTCACTGTCCCCCCCATCCAATCCCATCGGTGTAAAGGGCCTGGGTAGGGAGCATGCGTCCCTAAAAGTTCAAAGTAGGCCTGAAAATCCCTACTGGCCTCTCGATCCATGCCCTCCTCTCTATAGCACATTCGGTGGAGCAGCACAAGTGTGCAGGGTTCATTATTCCAGTTATTGTTTTTCATTCTGGTGAAGTGCCCACAGCCAGGCAAGAAGGGGTGGCGTGAAGACTGCTGAAGGAACATTCCACCTGCTGACTGGAAGCAGGCTTATGGAGTTCTACTTTAAGCAGGAATCGGTGGTGTCCTGAAGTAATCCCCTACTGATTAATGACAACGGATTCTAACAGGATTATTTTAAAAGTAAAAGTCTTCTACATTCAAATATGTTAATCCATCAGAAAAAAATAAAACCTGAGAATCATCCTGTTCAAGCTGTTTGTTCTGTGCTAGATTACACCAGTTTGTGCTGCAATCAAATCTTGCTTTAAATAATTATCGTGGTACAACTTCTGCTCTGTAGAAGTGCAGCTCCAAGATATACTCTCTACACTAAATCAGCAACCTAGGGAAGAGCAGCATCATGAGATGGCAAGACACACTCTGTGGTAGACCAGCAACCTCGGGAAGGGCAACATGTACACCAGTGGCACCCAGAAAAAGAAAGGAAAACTATTCATGGGGAAACAAATCACATATAATTGATTAGGAAAAAATTAGGAAAAGATGGTCAAATCACCCAAAAGATAATACCTACCTTGGGTAGAAATGTGTAAATGACAAGTGACATCAGTGATGGGGTTCAGTGCTCTGCAAAACCAGCCACTGGAGCTTATACAGACAAAGTGCAAAGGAAGTTAAGCGTGGCATAGCCCAGTTCCTTGAAGACACACTGTACACACAGTTTTATTATAGTGACAGAAAAAATATCAGGGGCTGATTTTCCTCAAACTGTCAAAACACAGAAGAAATACAAGTCTTTGCACGGATACAGCAAAGTATGGGATTCTTAGATTTTGGCAGGTGTTCAATATGTAGCCCACATAATCACATGCTAATGACTGGATTGTGCTAATCAGCATGCATACCTGATCCCTTCGTGCCCAAGGGGAAGTCAACCATTGCAGAGCAGCTAGTGTTTCTGCTTCTGATAAAGATTTTGATTATATGCCAGGTAAGAAGAAAACCTTTTCCAGAAAGTGTCTTTACAAAGAACTATGACATCATTAATAAGACAAAGTAGGACACGGCCACTCAGAATTCCACAAGTGTCAAAGCTTTCCCCAGGAGTTCCTTAACAACCCTTTCCTTTTTATTTAAACAGCCAAGGTTTGAGGAACTCTTTTAGAGTATCATGGAAGAAAAATAACAGAAAAGAAGCATAGGGCATGATCAAGGCATGAAAGTTACAGTAGAGTATCAGTGTGTTGAACACACAAACAAGTTTCCTATTTCACTGCCACAGCAAGCTTTCACAAATTCCACACGGTAAAATGGGGCTTTACTCTGTAGCATGAACTGCAACTAAGTTTGTGATTAAATTTCTGAGATAATTTTTATAAAAAGAGACAGTACTATATGCTAATTTCAAAGTTATGGAAAAGGGGAACTCTTCCTAGATAATACTGTTTGGTGTCTTCTGGGCCACAGTTGGACATCATTCAACCTAGAATTCAAACTTAGGTGTTGATTAGGGGAAGATTTTCAAAATTGGAAAAGGAGAATAGTAGTGTGGTGGTTTGGATAAGGTTCAGATGTTCGAATGCTTTGTCCCCAGTTCTTTAGGAAAAAAAATAACACCTCCTACTGTGAAGCCACACCTCCAACAAGGTTTCAACTACGCCAAATAGGCCACACTTCTAAACCTTCCAAACCTGGAGACTATGCTCAAATATGTGAACCTATGGGGACCATTCATATCCAACCATCACAGTGGGCACTGAGATCTCAAAAGCCCACGCAATTCTGTTCTCTGTGTCTCTGTATCTCTCTCTCTCTCTCTCTCTCTCTCTCTCTCTCTCTCTGAATATCTCTCTCTCTGTGAATCTCTCTCTGTGTGAATCTCTCTCTCTCTCTCTCTCTCTCTCTCTCTCTCTCTCTCTCTCTCTCTGATTCATGCATATGGATCAGATATAGACTCTCAGCTACTATTGCAGCACCATGCCTGCCTGCCTGCTCCCATGCTTCCGACCACGATGGTCATGAACCCACTCTTTGAAACTCCCATGAAACTGTTTCTTCTTTAAGTTGTCTTGGTAATGGTGATTTGTCACAGCAGAAGAAAAGTAACTAAGACAAGAAGTAACTAAATTTCTCAAGAAGCCTAAATATTGCCAGTCTCTGAATTTTTTTTCTTAAGGGCTCCAGATATTGATCAGATACTACACAGTAGATAGACATAGATCAACCTGCCCTTGGGCATGGGGGCAATACTAGTCAGACCAGGTGAATCACACTTACTGAATTATAGCCCCAATAAATGTATTGAAATTAAATTCATCTGGGTGGTACCTAGTACCTTAAATTACTAAATCTTTCTCACACATACACAGAAAAAACCTTGGCAACAATTCAACATTCTTAAATCTTTCAAAAAAAAGCAAGATGAGAAATCTTCTAAAAGTCTGTCACAACATGAAGTGTGGAAGAAGATTAAATCCCTAGTGAGAATTCCTGGACTGTGCTATCACACTGTGACAACAGCCCTGTTCCGAGAAATGGTAAAGTCCACAGCAGAAATGTTATGACTCCAAGTGAGCTACGGAAGACACTCCAGTAGTGACCAGCAACTTCGCTTGGCTGAAGCAAGAGAGGCAGAGAGCAGCGACAGCTTGCAGGCAGGAAGGATTGCTCCCGGTCACTAGTAAGAGGTCCGACATGACTGTTATTATTTCTTTTGATTATAACAAAGAACAATCTTCACATCTTTTGTTGATGTGCCTCTTACTTTAAAACTTCTCTAAAGAGTGAAGGTCACCATCTAAATCTTACTCTTTTCTGTATTTTTCAAGTTTTTCAGAGATTGATCAAGGATCACAAAAGATGTGCATCAGTCCTACGGTAGACTGCAAGTAATCAGCATGAGATGAATTACACTTCCTAAACTACGGTCCCAGTTCAAGCAAGGAAAGCTATTCTACTTGCATCTCTAAAGCCAGGGGTTCAGACATTCTGGACTGAGGGCACGATGTAGCCTTTTCTACTTAATTAGATGAATAGTTCAAAATTGGATATATGTAATAACATGTTTGCCTAAAATAAATATTAATATGATTGTGAATGTAAATGCACAAGGGCATATGTGCATGAGTCCTACTTTAAGCTCTTATTGTCACATTGTACATTTCTCAAGAAAGACCCTGCGTTGGCTGGGGATGTGGCTCAATGGATAAAGCACTTTCTAGTAAACAGAGTTCAAATTCCCGGGACTCACATAAAAGCCAGGCAGGTAAGGTGGTCCGTTCCTAATCACAAAGTTCCTGAGTCAAGAGCCTGGGCAAGTTAGTTAGCCAGACTAGGCAAATTGGTTCAGGAAGTGACTCTGTGTCGGTAAATCAAGTTGAAAGTAATTGAGGAAGACAACCAACATCAGCCTCTGGCCTCCATAAACACACACACACACACACACACACACACATACACACACATATTCCCAAACATATACCTACACACATTGATCCCATACACATGCACACACACACACATGCACTCTACACATAAATACAGAGAGAGGCAGACCACTGGCGTCCCACCACATTTTCATGGTCACACAGAAGTCACCATGGTTTGATCAGGAAGGTGTATATCTATTACAGTGTCTCTGGTCCTTGGCCTCTTTTATTTCACTCAATTTTGACTAAGCTCCTACCTTCATGTTCTCAATGGATAACTTCCCAAACTGTTCCCTCCGCCAGTCTCATCCCGGTTGTACCTGCACAGTAGGCATTGTGATCGATTAGAGAGTTAGATAAAGCATTATTCCCAATGGCTTCCTCTTGCACTTGAAACACTTCGTTCGAGCCTTTGAGCCTCTGTGAGATGTCTCATTGGTCTGCCTCCTTGATTTCAATCCACATCATTCTCTCCTCTCCAGACACTCTGCTGTGTTTTATTGTTCAAATGCACTAATCAAAAGATGTTTGTACTAACTGCTAAAGACACTATGCACTTTGGTCGCAGGACATTAAGAAATCTCAAAATGACCAGGAAACTCTCTTCCAAATTGCTAGCTTTCACAGTGTCAGAAGGTGCTGTTCAGGCTACTGGGGCAGAAAAGACATTTCCAAATACTGGACCCTGCATGCTACAGCACCAACCTGCCAGAAAAGATGTTTCCACTGGTGTGATCATGGCATGACAGTTGTGATAGTAGCCAATTTCTTTCTGATTGGATTAGAGACTTGCTCCATAAGAGGATTTTCTGTATGATACTATAACCTGGTCAAAAGTCCATCACTTGGAAGACCATAGAGCCTAATAGGGAAGTCTACTGAGGCTGTTATACTACTGTGTGGTTGTCAAACTGCCCTCCTAATATTATGTCTATATCCATATAATTGTGCTGCTCCCAACCTTGGCCAGAGGAGCTTCTTATTGCAGTTGATAGTAGTTAATGCAGAGACCAATAACTGGTCAAAGTGCTGACTTCAGGTACTCAGCCATAGATGGGTCATCTAGATCAACCTCTCCATATCCAAGGTTCAGAAAACATCATGGAAGCGTGGAAGAAAAGAATGTAAGAGACACAGGATGGGGAGGAGAGTTGTGGAATGTTTTTGGACATGACATGGCTGGTGTACACATCAACTCACATCTGTGATGGTAACCTGTATGAGACCTGAACAAGATCAAGCCAATGAAAATCCAGGAGCCACTCAGGCTCCATCTCTATCAAAGGACCTATTGACAGTTGGCTGCTGCTCATTCACTCTTCTGTGGGAATGTGCCTACTGATAGGTGGTCTGTCCCCCAGGGGATGGTCCTACAGCCTTTCACATCTGTTTAGTACTAGTTGGACTCAGGGAACTATTGATATTATTTATTAATATAATAATAAATTTTCAAAAAGGACATCAAGTCAGAAAAGAACTGGATTGGTGGTTGTCAGAGGGAATTGGTAAGAGGCCGTGGGCAGGAAGTGGATAAATAAAAACATATTTTAAATCCAAACACTGTAAAAAATGAGAAATTGTAAAGATTTTTTGTACTTATTATTATTATTACTTACTGCTTATTATTACCACTTGTAAGTGCTTTTATACGTATCATCCCTAAGTCTCTATATAATTGACTTGTTCTAAATTTCAGCTGAAAATTCTCCTCTTTAGAACGATCTTCTTCTGTTCAGTCATTCTCCCCCCACTGAATCTTCTTAATTGTTTGAATTGTCTGACTCTGCGACATGGTGCTATGTAATCCACTAGAACAGAAACCTGAATTATCACAAGTAGTCTTTGTACCTGAAACTGAGTAGTCATTCCAAACCCCCATGGCCAATGGTGATTTATCTCTTTAAATTATATTGTAAAGCAAAAAAAAAAGGAAAATAATAAAATTGTACTAGAAGAACATAGTATGGCCTGCGTCTCTCAACTCTTTCATTTGATACAAGTAGCTACACAGAAACACAGTCTTCACAATGCGCCCTGCTCCACAAAATATGTAATCTGTAGAGAAGTTTACTAATAATACCTAGGTTCACATGTCCTTTCTACGCTTAAAATTTTTGTGGAAAATAATGGCAAATAAGAACAAATATGGGTCCCTGCAAGCTATCACAGAGATGTTCCTTCACACTGACATCAGAAAGAAATGTGCCGTGTACATTTGATTACATGGGTGCATTTTTCACTAATGGCACAGGGTCAATAAGAATAAAAATACACATTACTGGATGGTGTCAGTGTTCCTATGTTAACAAAGGTATTGTGATCCTGAAACCATGATAAAAACAAGTGCTGTGCAAGAGAAGCAGAGAGCAATTCTTATGTGTACTACCTTTTAAACCATTTTTTAAAAAGGCACCAGTTGATTAAAAAAAAAAAAACGCTAAATTTAAAATCAGACATTCTGGCTTCTGTAATTGTTGTTTAAGATATGTCTGAATGTTTTATATTGCATTGGTCTGGGAATTCCCTTCACTAAAATTTCTATCTTCCTTCTGTGCTTAGATTACTACACATTGTTTTTCTTATTGAAAACTGTGTGGCATCTTACTTGAGTTTCCACTTCAAAATAACCAGGATTCTAAGATGCAACTTTTTTTCTAGTCAGGTCATAGGGACTGGTGAGTTTTTTGCTTTTTATACTTTTGTTCTTTATATTTCCCAGTGAAACCCTTCTGAATTCAGTAGAGTAAATGCTGTCCAGGAGATGAAGACTGTTGTGGAAACTGAATTACAGAAATTGAAGAGGTCCTGACAAATGTATGTTGTAGTTTGTACAGGCATTCTTGGCTTTATTTCTCCACAGTATTAGACAGGATTCAGCTGATAGTAATCAAACAAGCAAGCAAACAGGATCCATAGAAGACAATGCAAAAATCTGGGCTCTCCACCAATGCTCTTTAGACTTTGTAGTAAATGAAAAAAATTAAAATCTACATCAGTCACAGTCTTCCTACTCCAACACACACACCCACACACACACACACACACTTTCAGGTCTGGCAGGAACATAAAATCCTTCCATTGTTTTTCTTTACAAGAAACAGAAGCTGCCTGGTGACCTGATCTGTGGCCTAGGTCAGTTTAGGTCTGAGGCTACAGTCGCCATGTTGTTGACTCTATGTGGTGAAGAGGGAACACAAAGAAAGTTTCCACATGCAGCTGCTATTTCCCATTTGTTAAATCCTTTTATTGCACCATATAAGTACACAGCTGGAAAACGCTATAGAGTGGGAAGTTAAACAAATATTTTGGCTTTCCAGCATTTGGAGAACACAAAAGCTCCAGCAGAACGCATAGTGAAAGTTTGGAAACATTCTATGAGAATGGTCTCTTTCACACTCATCTATAACATGTTTGCAACCTTACGCTATTTTACACTACCATAAATCATATGTAACATAAATTATTACATATATATTAGCATCTATTTTTGACAAGCTCTGTATAACAAAAATTTCATACTAACTCAGCAAAACAACTTAGCACTTGCCAAAAATAAAGTTTTTCTAAGAAAAACGAGGGAAGTGCCCTCAGAAGAATCAGAACTCGAAGTGTATTGTCCCTGCCTTCCCCATACATTTGCAGTCCAGTTACTTTTATTTGGTCAGGCCTGCACATAGCATCAAAGCACAACTGTCTTGAGCCAGTCCCTCTCTGCGCCCCCTTTTTGTTTACACTAATCCGAGCCACTGTAATCTTTCATCTAGAGTTCTGAAATAGAACCCCCAGGGCCCATCCTTTCACCCTTGCTGCCCACCCATCCATTCACTGTGCCACAGTTGGAATTATCTGTGAGAACCTTCTTCAGCCCTTCAAAGGCTGTTCCCACTGCACTCAGATCAAATCTCACCTCCACAATGCCATCTCCAAGGCCTGTATTATATGGCCCCTATCTATTTTTTCCAACCACATCTGATGTATCTTCATTCATTATCCTCTGACCACAAAGACCATCTTTCATTTCCTTAAATTAGGTTTGGGGTTTATCACCTCAGACACTCCATATATGCTGTTCTCTCCATGGATTCAGTCTTTGCCCTATTCTGACTACTTTCTGTCATCCTTAGGTTGGAGAGGGCATCCTATCCATCTATTCAAAGTTAGGTTTGCCTCATTGTGATTTCAGACAACATTCTGATCTTCTGCATAGCACACACAACTTCAACTGTATATGTATTTGCATGTCTGTCCCCTGTCCAAGCACACAACCTCCAGGCAGACAGGCATCACATTTGCTTCACCATAAAACAGCTGTAGATAGGGAATGCATGGCACCCAGAGGATGCTCCATAAATATTTGTTCAAATGAAAACCAAGCAGAGTCTCATTATCCGCCTGGGAGCAAGGAGCAGAGAGTGGAGATCCATGGAATGAACAAGTCCAGTTCAATCAGAAAACATTCTCCATTCCTGCCTCGAGATATATTTGCCTTCCTTTTCTCCTGGAAGATAAATCTCCAGCCCAGAAACTGTTCACTCTTCATTCCCCATGTATAAAAGAACAAAATTGTGCTATTTGCAAGAAAATCTGGAGATCATCATGTTAAGTGAAGTAAGTCAAATACACAAAGACAAGTATAAGTAACCTCCACCATATATGGAACTAGAGTATGGGGGGAGAGAGAAACACTGACCTAAAAGGACTATTAGGGACTTAGAATAGAAAAAGAAGAGGAAGGGGGTGGTTAAGAAGTGGTAGGAGAGCAGGAAACTGTAATGAAAGTACTATATGCATTATGAAAATGTCATAATGAAATTTGTTAATCTGTATAATTAAGATGCACTGAATAAATAAAGTCTAAGAATCATGGAGTAAAACTAAAATTATTCAACATGTTCCATTCATCTTTGGATTCCCTCCCCCACGCCTATATTGTGTCTACAAAAATCATTTGAAAAAAAACCTTTCTCCCTCTGCAAGTTATTTATCTCCATATATTCATTTGTTAACAAAGGCATCTAAAATGATGTCTTGGTTTTATTTAGAAATAAAACTCTCATTGTCTACTTAAGATATTTTTCACTAACTTAATTTTTGTTCATCCAAAAATTAAGAAATACAAGCTAGGGTTAAGACATATTAAGGCTCTGGTTTCTTATAGATGATAAAAACAAAAAATGAAGATTTTTGTTTTGCACTAGATAATTGATGTCCTTCCTGAGGTTTCTGGTTTGATGTTTAGAAGATAGAATTTATCATGGGAAAGCTGCCTACTCCTGCATCACTTGGCATGTTGTTTCTGCTTTTAGAGAAAACCCATGTGGTCTGATTGGGTGGTACGCAGGAATCTTGAATGCTCCTTTGATATTAATCTATAGGCACGCTATGATCTCATTCACATGGACATATTTGCTTAACTTAATTTTTCAATATTAATACACAGTCACACTTTATTCGAATACCTATTATGTGACATTACTAAATGAATCACATTAAATTAGAATGAAAAGTATAAGATAACTGACTTCCCCTTGCTTAAAAAGTAAATCAACATTCTTTTGTCAAGCAGACCTAATGATGGCCAGAGCTGAGATCACAAACTGCTTCCCAAGTTTTCCCAGTTACCAGAATAATAACAACTCTATGCCTCATGTTTGTTCTGTGGCCTGACCAGGAACACTCTGAAGCCATGTATTTTAGTTTTCCTTAAACATCTCCTAATGACAAAGATGTAGACACTGCTGGTAGCAGTCACCAGACTTTCAGTGCTCACCATTCTTTGCTGAGATGACAGAACGCTGTCCCAGTCAGCATCTTGTTGAATGGTACTGACAAGCGTCGGCAGCTCCTCAGAGTGAGGTTTGTTGTGCATTATGGGGTGCAGAGGCATATGGGAGGCTGGGTGTTGATCACTGCCCTCTTCCTTTTCCCTTGAGGTCAAATCCTGGGTCATTGTTTCCTCTCCATCCGCTGTACAGGCAAATGGAGAGGTGGCTTGCTTGGAAGACATCCTTCTGCAGAAGAAGGGAAGTACCGTGGGTTAGAGGACTCTCAACAAATAAATCAGAAGCTATTGTATTTGACTAATGTGAGCAAAAAATACAAATCCTTGAAACTGAGAGAAATTGGCTACAGAGGACTGTTGGCTTATCTGTTACCCTCCTCCTCTTTGCCTCTTCCCCTAACTGCTGCAGATTTTCCCTTACATAAGCCCCAGATCTGATCTTTATGAGCTTTCATGATGTACACTATGTGTATCTGTATGCCCTTCCTCCAGGCTTTCCTACCAGGTCATGAGTTTCTGGTGGCGAGGTACTTGGGTTGGTGGTTAGCAATGAAAAGAACAAGTGAGTGAGTGAACAGGCTCATGAGCCACTCTGAGGAATGACTTCAGAGGAAGAATATCTAACTTTCTCCCAAACACTGAAGGGAAAAATTAAGCCTATGTAAAAAAAGAAAAATACAAACTGATTAAATAAGTTGTCCTTAATATGCTAAGAAAACTGGTCATGACTTCCTATCTTAAGTTTTGATTATGAGTACCAGACTGCACACCAATGGTCTATCTGAAGCTTTTCTGAAGACCCCAGATACATTAAGAATTGCTTCTTAACTTTTAAGTGCCATGTTGACTGAATGGCTTCTAGTGTTAGATAAATCTTATAGCAACTTTGTGTCATTTGAGTTGAATTTCTGAAATAATAGTACCTCCATTTCATGTCAGAAAATATACATGATTCATGGCATTTACTATGAAAAAATAAAATGCCTACTGTGCATTCTAAAGGTTAAAAATCTATATCATGAGTGGAAGTCTTCACAAAGAAACCATCAAAGGACTGTGTCGTGGGGTCTAAATTTTGTGCTTCAAAGCTCTGAGAACATCACTTTAGAAAGATGAATTTCTTTGTAAAGGGGTTAGTGACCAAACCGCTAAATGTTTACAAATTAACGGAAGAAACCATTTTTCCCGCTAAACCTTTATGTTGATTTTTATTTATTGTATTTCCTTTGAAACTGCGGTGTAATGGAAGGAATACAATTGCCACCTTAATTGCTCTTTAACATTAATTGATTTCATATCATTTTTAAATGCACAAATCAGTTAACATCGGGAACCACATGAGCATTTTTCAAATTAGCAAATCATTAACTTGCCTGTACTGTTTCTACAGACAAATAAATACTGATTAAAGGGTCTAGAAATCTGAGATTAACAGTTAAATTTACAAATCTGTCACATGCTTTCATGAATATTGCAGTGAAGGAAATATCAAGTGCAAGGAAAAATAATTAAGTTAATTCCAATTTAAACAGTAGTTTTTATGTAGCAGCCCATGTTTCACATAGGATTTAACAGCTAATGCTAAATTTCTCACAATTAATGAGGGGGCTCAGAGTTAGTATCCTACAGTGAAAAACATTAATAGAAGATCAGCTAAACTAATTATGCACAGTTCTAAATAAAAGTATTACGAGCTTTTGAAGTGCTTTGAAACATATTAAAATGCTGATACCTACTTATAATAATCATTGTACAAATACTAAAACTTTCATCTGTTTAGATGAGACTGGAAAATAGAATAGGGACAGTGTGCAGATGAATAGCTCTATTTCCCCTAAAAAGAGAAACTGAGTGTTCTAAAGAGCACTGTTTTAAAGACTCAGAAACATTCTCAAGTGACTCCTGTGGGTGCTAACAAACGGGCAAATACATGCACACATGGAGAATCATAACCAACGGATTCGTCTCAGTATTGAAAGTCACCACAGAACCTGCTGTACTGGCCCCAGAAATACCACTGCAAAACCAGGCAGTTATAACTGCCCTGTAAGTTATCAAGCATCGGTCACAGGCAAGAGTGTTTGTATTGTTCAGACAATGGGCAGTTAGTCCTAATGTAATCACACACATTAAAAACAAATGAATGAGTTGGCTGCCACCTTTTAGAAACAGTTCAATACAAGTGAAGAAAAAAAAAGTCATAATCCAAAACCCTGAGTGATTTCGGTTCTCCCAACAAGCAGCCTCTTATTATAAAGTAATCTGGTGCCTTCCAGTAGCAGTATCTGTGATTATCGCTTTAGTATAAATTAATCATGACACAAAACGCAAAATGTAAACAGTCTCTTAAGAATCATTTTACGACAGACTATACTGGTTAACAATGGTGTACGATCCTCATTAAACAACCCTGCAGCTGTAAAAATAGACTCAATCTGTCCAAAGCTATGAGTTGAGTTTAAAGGCTGGTTGGTGAGTGTTTTTCTTAAGGAAGACTGGGCCCTCAGTCTTAATCAGCCAATAAATTATTTCCTGCAATTACATTAAATAGAAAATTATCTTCAAATGGGGAGTGTTAATTGAAAATCAAAATTCAGAGGGAAGTTTAGAAATTACACGCTGAATACAATTAGTGAGGAAAGGCTTCACCCCTCCTTCATCGGCAGGCTTCTGGTGAACCCTCCAATGACCCATCAGAGGCCTATTTACAGTGGCACACAAGCTGTCTTCTATTTTACACCCACAAACACAAATGTGTATCAAGGTTGCAAATACCAGTTCGGCTGTCAATACATTAGAGCCGACTGTTCATCCTCAGCTCACACCATAGCCAGGCAGAGGAGTGGGGAAGCAGGAGAACCAGGACGGCACACCTGGCCCCCTGCCTTGGTAAGAAGGTCAACATGTTCTGGTCTAAGAGCACTTCTCAGATCACACTTTACACCCTTCTCCATGCTTGTTTTATTAGCACTCTGAGCTATGCTGTCCACAGAGGAAAAGAAGATTCTTGTCTCTCATCAAGGTATTTCCTTTTGATAAAATAGTTGGACTATTTCAGTTCTCAACAGTAGCTTTTTGTAGTGTTGTATTAGTCTAGGACAATGGTTCTCAATCTTCCTAATGCAATTTAATACAGTTCCCCATGCTGCAGTGACCCCAACCATAAAATTATTTCATTTTACTTCATAACTATAATTTTGCTACTGTTATGAAATGTAATGAAAATATCTGATACGCAGGACGTTTGGTATGCTACCCAAAGGGTTTGTGACCCACAGGTTGAGAACCACCCTACTAAGTGGTAGTTGTTTGTTTTTTGTACAAATACACATACAACTTATTTTTAATGCATAGATTTTTTTTTAATTGTTATATTCCTACCAGTGCGTGCACATGCATCCATGCATATGTGGAGGCCGGAAAACAAAACAATTTGCTGGAGCAGGTTCTTTCCTTCCACTATGTAGGTAGGTAGGTTCTAGGGATTGAACTCAGGCTGTCACTCTTAGCTGCAAGCACCTTATCGGCGGAGCCATCTTGCTGTCTCAGAGTTTATTAAATAAATCATAGATTACTACTGGATCAGGTTTACTAATTTTTACACATAAATTGTTATACAGTCTTTCAATTTAACTGATTATGTCCTCATTTCTTTCTTTCTTTCTTTCTTTCTTTCTTTCTTTCTTTCTTTCTTTCTTTCTTTCTTTCTTTCTTTCTTTAGTATTACCCTTTCTTATTGTTTGTTTTTAATATGGGGGGCAGAGAGGGCATCAGACATGCAAGTGGCCACTTGTCAAGTAACACATGTGGAGGCCAGAGGACAACTTTCAGGAGTGGGTTCTGGGAACCGAACTCATGTCAGGTTTGCCCAGCAAGCACGTGTAGGGAACCACACCTTGGCCCTCTTCCACGTCCTAGCAGTCCTCCTTGACACACTTAACCGCACCTTGGCCCTCTCCGATGTCCTGGCAGTCCTTGTTGACACTCTTTTCCTATAGCAACAGTGCTCTAAGAAGCACAGACACGCGACGTTGGCGATACCTTTGCTCCCACCGCTCTACCCAGGTCACCTGCTTCAGGAATCCATGAATCTTGTATACCTAGTTAGTTGCGGCTTGTCAGCTTTGTGTGAACTCTCACACTTGTTTTGAATATGCTCATACACTATCCATTGCGACAGTGCCCCATGCACCCCACCCCCGTACACTAGGTAGCACCTTACCTAGCTACACCCCATACAACTAACGAGCAATGAAAACTCAAAATCCTCGCGAAAATGGTCAGTTTCGATGTGACTTTACTTTGTTTTATTTTTGCTCTATTATAACTTAAAAATCATTCGAATGAATTGTTTTTTAATTTGTATTAAAAAAAAATCTTCCTAGTTAAAGCCCCTGAAAACAGGGGTTTATAATGGAAGTGCTGACACAACCCTACTACAGCAGCGCAAATGTTGCCGCTATAATACACAAAATCAAGTTCTATTATTCTCAACTCTCCTCGCTCATGGGATTTTTCTTTGCTGTGCTCCCAACCAAACTGCTGAAGCATGAAAAATTTAAATGCAATCAAATGTGCCCAATTCTACTTTACTAGAACAAGTGTCTACAGTGGTACAATCTTAAAAGGAAATGCAACAGATTTGTTTGGTGTTTTTTTTTAACTGTTTATTTATAATACAGTGCATTGGAGATCAAATAAAAGAGGAAATTACACTCACATGGTACCAGTGTATTGACTACACAGAGCACATTATAATCAGAGAGGAAAACTACATTGTCAACTTATCACACTGGTTAAACAAGATGGTTTTCTGGGGCATAGCTATTATCAAGGAAAACCTCCAAAAAGAATTGTACTGTATGTCTTGGGACATGCGAAACTTGGTTCCCATCATATGTTTCCTGCACTTGAACTATCTCTGTCCAACAAATCAAGTGAATCCCCTTGGACACTGGACCATTGGGGAGACCTTCCAGCTTAAGATCTGGGGTTATGAGATTGATGGAGACAATGCCCCATAATTAATAATGTTGTCCAGGATGCCAGCAGACCATCTCTATCTTGACAAAGTGACAAACACTGCACCTCAAGCCCTAGTACAATGGTGCAAATGCTGAGGTTATTGCCAAGAAGGTCAGTGGTAAATGTACACTCTGTTCTTGAGCAAGGATGGTGAGGTGCTTGGTCTTGGTAAAGGAAGGATGGCGGTGGACACACATGCACTAAGGCCTCTGCTTCAGAGAAGTATGGTATACGGAACCTTTCCAATATGACGGCACAGAACCATTGTCTAATATTTCATTATTTTGGTTATTATCAAATAACACTCACTTTTTAGGTATGTTACACTTATTCAAAAGAATTCTGTGCCTCCACATAAAAGTGTGTGGCAATGATGAAAAAGGAGGCTGTGAACTTGAAAGAGAGCGAGGAGGGTGCATGGGAGGTCTTGGAGGGAGGAAATGATGGAATAATATTATAACCTCAAAAACAAAAGAAGTAATAAAATCTAAAAATAAAAAAGAAATGCTGCTCTGACATAAAGTAGCTCTTTAACAGCTTGTTTGTTATAAGAACAAGTTAAAGTCCAGTCCAACATTTAGTTTTGAAGTTCAGCATAGGCTCGTCTCAGTTAGAGAACTCATTGTTACTTGAACACTATGCTTGATCTGATTCTGAGAAATAAACATTTTCCAAAAAATATAGCACAGTGCTTCACATTCTAAGGAGTGTGAGTAACAGATACTTTCAGCTGCCAAAATGCACAATGCCCAGGAACCCTCACAAAGGATTCCAGTTCACCCAGGCCAGGGCAAAGAATGACTTCCAAGTCTTTTTCCTGTGCCTCCAATTCCCACGTTCAGGGATTTTAAAGGGTTGCAAGGAAAAGCCTAACTCTAGACTTGAATGTAAGGAGAGTTCTGAGGGCTGGAGAAATGGTGAAGAACACCTGTTGCTCTTACAGAGGACTTGGGTTCAAATCCCAGCACTTTTATGGTAGCTAACAACCCTCTATAACTCTAGTTCCAAGAAATCCAATGTCCCCTTCTGACACTTGAGGTCATCAGGCACCTGTATGGTACACAGCTGCACATGCAAGCAGAACACCTATAAACATAAAATAGATATTACAGTGAAGACACCTCTTGTAGGGGACACACACACACACACACACACACACACACACACACACACACACACAATGGAGATGCCATCTTTGCTGTTTGGGTCTCTGTGTTCTTTGAAGCCACAATCTCATGTCCTCCCCACTCCACCTCCAAATACCTGTGGGCTTTTACCAGTTTTTCTTTCCTTGTTTATGTCTTGATAAGCAACTAAGAGAATGCAAGAGGAGTGCTATCAGAGCTACTGGAAAACTTAGAAGCCTATCTTCTTTCAAGCATTGCAGCTCCTCTTTCAGAGTTTATATAGAACCACCAAAATGTGATACCTGTTAGGAAACTCACTGATCTGAGCAAGCTGGCAAGTTAACGGAGATGAGGCAAATGAAATATACTTAACATGTATCTAAGAAGGGGCTTAAATTAATGATCTTGATTTTTCTAAAGCCTCTAATTTTCCATACCGATGCACCAAAATTGTCACCAAAGGCCCTCTGAGGTTCTTACAGGACAGGAACTACCTGGAACAGATTTCTCTCAAGTCATCAAAGTTTGTGTCTCTGGAGCCTATATTTAGCTGACAATGTTGCTGTCACTTTATATAGCTTAAGACTGTTCTTTGGCCTAGAGATCATATGTCTTGGAATGCTTTGACTCATGAATTGTTTCTCCTGATAATGTTACATCGTGCAACCACCTCTGTCTAATTGGTCAGTATCTGCTAGAAGGCACAGGCAACCCATCCAATGGCTGGCCTCTGATTGACTGCCTATGGAAAACCTAAAATTATCACATTTGTCCCTGTGTATCCAGTTTCTTCCTAAGATCAAAACAACTTGATATCATGGAGCCACTATACTTTTTGCTTGATAGAAATAATACTGAATTTTCTCACAGTAGCTGTTGGGAGTAAAGCCACTACCAGAGGATATAAATAAAACCAGTGGCTTGACAGTCAGATCAAAACTGAACAATGGCTACTATAAATACACACCCTAACTCAGAGAGTTTTAATCAAGCTCAGCCACTGTTCAGCTCAACTGAAAGACCTCTTCGTGGCTTTCATGAGAGAAGGCTGTCTAAAATAACAGCATAATGAATTTATTTCCACGTGTTCATTTAGAATGTCCTCTTCACTGGAATGAAAAGCTTTATTTTTCAAGGGGCATCCCCACTAGGCTGAAACTGATCCTCTAATAGAGTGTCCGATTATGGGGCATCTTAGAGAGAGGCACGTCCTCTGAAACAGAAAATGCAGGAAGCTATCCCTGGACATTTTTCCATTCTTCCTCTATTGTCAGTCACTCTTTGGTTAACACATTCAGAAACGGAAAGAGAGAGATGAAAACTTGATACTATTGAGGTTGTTCCAATATGAAATCTCAAGCATGGCTATGCTGGACAAAATTATGTGAAGAAGCTGATTTTCTAGGTACCCCTCAGTTACATAAAGCTATGGGGCAGTTCTCTCTGGTAAGGACATATCAAATGCATTTTAGACTCCTGTCAAAGAAGGATGGGAAAGTGGAGATGGAGGGGAAATGGAAAGGGGAGGGTGTGAAGGAAAGGAAGAGGAGAGCAGTGGTGGGAAGAGCAGAGGAAGGGGCAAGAAGCATGGTTTGCAGTTCATTTTCAGTTTGTCTACTTAATGGAAACCTCACTGCACAGCCCTGAAAACCATCTCTAGCCGGAGAAGCATTTCTGATTTAGCAGAGGTTATGCAAGCATCAAAGCAGTTAAATATAGGTGCCAAACACATTGCCAGGAGCTCTCAGTTCTGTGAGTTAGTGTTACCTGACAGCTTAGTGAATATAAAATTACTTGTTTCTCCAATTGAAGACAATCAAATTGTCACCTTCCATTGTAATAATGCACAACTAGTGATCAGCAAAGTGCAAACATAATTACCACAAAGAAAACAAAAAATCAACTCTAAATCTCTCTACAGAGTAAACACACCTATCTGGCTTCCCCCAAAAGGGGTGCATTTTAATCCTGCATGTATGACAAAAGCTCTGTTGTTTATCAGTAAGATTTATTAGTTTTATATCAAATGAAAATGGAAAATAATAAGAAAGACCAATTTATGGAAAATGAACCCAAGTATAAAAAGGAGCCCCACAGCCTTGCTGGTACAAAGGCCTACAGGTGACATCGCGGTGGCATACATCTACCTCACTCATCAGCATGTCCATCACAAAACAACCTAACCTCTAGAGAGTCCCTTCAAGCCTAGAATATCCTCCATAGAAGTGGAAAAGAACAGAATTTAACCTCATTAGCTTTTGACTTAACTTTTCCTTAAAAGAGAAGGAAAATGTATGTTTTATTTTTGTCATCTAAATTGGCCTAAGTTTTTGACTTTGGAAATTTATCTTCCAAAAACTGATTATTTCTATCCAAATTTAGAAATAGGCATGAGTAGTAAACATTTCTGCAGTTGTTTTCGAGACCTTCAGCATCTGGAATCCTTGCCCAAATCTGCTCCCAAAACTAATTCACTCTCCTGGGGACCTTGATAACTCCAAACGAGTTTGGTTTTGAAGCTATGAACATTTGACCTGGTTTACCCACATGCTAAAGATGCCATGGTCCAGGTAAAACTATTATCATTACATTCTGACACATAAAAAGGAAACCTGCCACGTAAAAGCTCTCTTAGCAAAGTAATGTTATTTTATGTCTAACTCAAAATTTAAAATGCTCAGATTTACATCATTCCCTCCAATATGGTTAAATAAATAAATAAATACCTTTTTCCCATACCCTCCCAACTTAGAGGACTTCTTTTCTTCCATCGGCAGTATCCTTCCTTTACTAGAAAGTTATATAAGTTGCTAAAGTCTGGTTCTCCACTTTTGCCTCTCGCCTCTGTTCTAAAAAGGATCACCTCTAATCATTTAACCCATAAGGAGCTAGGTTGAGCAGGGGACAGAAAGCTCTACACCAGGTTAAAGAGAAACAAACTGGGCACCATCAACAGCTCAGGATTCCCTGAGCCGGCATACAAATCAGAAGCTGTCAATCTGGTGTCTCGCTCCCTGTCAGGACACTTTCTTGAGACCAGACTCTTTCTTGAGGACAGGCTCCTCTGCACTCCACCCACTCCACTCCGTATCATCAGGGAAGAGTAAGAAAGACTCAAGTGCTCACATAGGCTCAGAAACTCGAAGGGAGGAGAACTAGGACAGAAGTCGTGTCTCTGGGGCAAGCTCGACTGTGTCTGTAACACATTTCCCATCATTTAGTGAAAACATCATTTTCCTCAATCTTACAATTTTTAAGTAATATAACAAACTTTTTCCTTCTAAGAGATCCTACATGTGACCTTACAGAGCGACAACCTCCTAGCTGAGAGGATGTAATCAGGAGTGTTGAACTTCGATGATGGCTAATTTAAGCCATTTTTGAAATTATACACCCACATGGTATTTCTTACAATACAGAGATAATAAGGGATGTTGAGAGAAACGGTATGCTTTGTCAGAGAAATACTTCCAAGCCCCAGGAGACATTGTCACATGCTTCCGTTAAGGAGGAAAGGAGGAATCATTTCAAGGTTTTTATCCTATGTGCCTCACAGACAGACTCACACCTGCCCTGATCGTTGCTGGCTCCTTAGTGCCTGACCCATGCACCACATCTTACAGTTGCTCAATGTCTCTGGAAAGAAAGGCAGAAGGAAAAGCTGAAAGGGGGCAATGAGCACATAGATCATTTGTTTTTACTGCTTTACTTCTAGACCCCATGATTATTCTGTCTCCTCCCAACACTGAGCTTTCTTCCTTCCCTGAAAGGCCCGGAACAACCACAAGGTGTTAACATGAAGATACGCTTTGCAATGCCATAGCAATGAAACTTAAAACTAGGTTCATCAGAGTTTTCCTCAGCACCTTCCCTTGTTTCCACAGATGCAGAAGAGTCTCAGAAGCATCATGGCTGCTCAGCTGCTGGTTGCAGGCCTGCCTGGGCTGTTCAAAGCTCCCTGCTGCTGTCTCAGGCCCTCCTTGCTCACCATACATAATCACCTCAGGACAGAGCTTTAAAGCGCACCAGGCTCAAGCTCCAGCAAGCTACTCTAAACTAGCTTATCTCTCTCTGTTCCTTCCTCTTCCAAATGAATTGCTGCCATTCTGTCTGCCTCCACTGTTCTAATCAAAACACATCAGTAGCTCTCCCCAGGAGACAGCATGAAATCTAAACTCCTGACCCAGGCATTCAAGGTCCTGCACCCAGACCCAGACTTTCCTAAGCCTTTTCTGGCTGCACCTCCCCTTTCTACCCTGTGTACACTGGTACCCTCAAGCTCTGCTCACTCTTGCTGTTACGTTCTACCTGGCCCTGTCACTTCCCTCAGCTTCGTGGAACCAGCTAGGACCATCCCTGGCACTGTGGTCCTAACTCTCAGGTAGTGCTCTAGGAAAGTCATTCTCACAACATTTATTCAATATTTCACACACACGACCTTTTTCTAATGAAAGAATGATGGACTATAAACAATTGCATAAATTATCCCAACCAGACTATAGAGTTTTCAAGAAAGAGAACAAAACTCCATGTTTCTCTACATCCCATGGTGCCAATCTAGTACAATATTTGGTATAAAGACAACATCAGTAAATATTGCCCAGTTGTTTAAATGCTATTAAATAAGGAAGGAGAAACTGACAGGGTATTAACTAACCAGAAAAACTGTAGCCATGATTGAAGATTTAAAACGAAGCTTCTAACCCTCCATACTCGATTAAATGTCTCCTCTTTACACATGCCCTGGGCCATTAAATTCATTTCAAATTTTAAACATAACTGCAATTAAAAAGCCAATCCAATCATTAATTTATGTTTCCAGGAACATTAAAAAGATGAACAAATGAGATAGTAAGTGGATAGATGATGGTTAGACAGACGGACATTGGAGAAATCACTAAAAGCTTAGAAAGTCCCTGCCCTGTGCTCTGTGCTACTACACATAGTGTGAGCTCATGTTCCCAGACAGCAAAGGAGTTAGGTGACGTCACTCTGTGCTACTACACATAGTGTGAGCTCATGTTCCCAGACAGCAAAGGAGTTAGGTGACGTCACTGTTTAATGGCGAAACCAAAGAATAAAATTGCTTATTAAAAAATAAAATAAAACATTAGGTCAAGTGAGATGACATATGTTCTTACTCCTAGCACTCAGGAGGTACAGACAGGAGGATAGCTTTAGGTTCAAAGCTTTCTCAGTCTACATAGTAACTGTGAGGGGAGCCAGGACCACAGAGCAAAAACCCTGTCTCACAAGACAAAGAGAAAATGAAACAGCACTCACCCGAAGGGCATACCAAGCAAACAGGACAGAGTGTGAAAGCTGGCAGTCTAACTCCTGGGCAGATCCTACTATGGTTAAAGATTTTTGAAATATAAATTATTAGCTATTTATAATTATCATATGAATCCTTGCTCACTCATATAGTCCCTCCATATAGAATATCAACATGGATATGTTCTCTCTGTGTGTGTGTGTGTGTGTACATTCTAAACGCTCACTTAGTTCAACTTTAATTTTTTTTTTTTTCCGAGACAGGGTTTCTCTGTGTAGCCCTGGCTGTCCTGGAACTCACTCTGTAGACCAGGCTGGCCTCGAACTCAGAAATCCACCTGCCTCTGCCTCCCAAGTGCTGGGATTAAAGGCATGTGCAACCACTTCCCGGCTTCAACTTTAATTTTTAATCCATTCGTTTTTGTTTTCTTTTAGGCCTGAAGTATAACCCAATGGCAGAGCGCTTCCCTAGTCCTGGATTTGATCCCTAGCACTTCAAAAACAAACAAAAGATCATTTCTAATCCTAGAGTTGGAGGTATTTGATTACTAGATAACCATTGAGAGAAGGGATAGAGAGAAAGACAGGCAGAGAGAGATGAAAAGGAGAAAGAGAGCTAGGTGAAGAAGAGTGCTGTGGTCGTTTGAATGAGAATGGCCGCCACAGCCATATATTTGAACATTTAGAGGAAGTTAGTAGAATTGTATGGGAAGGATTAGGAGGTGTGGCCTTATTAAAGGAGACTGGTTCACTACGGGGTGGGCTTAAGCCATTCCCAGTTGACTCTTTCTCTGTCTCATGGCTGTTGTCTCAACATGTAAGCTCTTAACTACTGCTCTAACACCAGTGCCTTCTGCCTGTTACCACTCTCCCTACCATGGTGGTCATGAACTCTAACTCTCTGGAACTGTGAGCCCCAAATTAAAAGCTTCCTTTTATAAGATGCCTTAGTCTTAGTGTTTTGTCTTAGCAATTGAAAGTAATTAAGATAAGGAGGAAGAAGAGGAGGGGGAAAGGAAGAGGAGAAGGAAGAAGAGGAGGTCGATGAACCCGCCACCTGACTCTCATTCCAGGTACTTTGACAGCAAAATCAGTTGAGCCACTAACTACAGCTTCTAGTACAGGGGGCTGGGAGGTGTGCTGTAGTGCTTATGAACTGTTTCTTAATGTAAACCATCCTTTTCTAGCTTGCATTTTCTAGCTAGCACTGATGATCCACACATAACTATGTCCTTAAACAGTCAATAGTGAAATACAAGGGTATCACTGCTCATTCATATCTAGGTTTAGAGGAGGATGAGATCCAATTTCTACTCACCAGCTCTGACCTCACAAGCTACTCTGGACACAGGTCAGAGCTGGAAGCACTTCAAAAGATATGACTCCTACTGCTATATCAGCTACAAAAGCAGGTGACAGGACAGCCCTGGGGCGGGGGCAGGGGAGGAGAGACAGGAGCTCCAGCAATATTCATTTAGACACAACTGTCTCAGCTAATCCCAAGGAAGGCTCGGGAACTTAGCCTCCTAAAACCTTACTGCCTATGACATTGCATAGCCCCTAACTTCTAGAGAAAGAGACAGAAAAGCTTCAAACACAAAGGCATGAATTTTTCTAAACTGTCACTGTCTGTAGAAGCTGAAGAAAGATTTTACCAGCAATACAGATTTCCACATTTTTAATATGCACAAAATAGTCTGCTTTTGCAGATAACTAAAGTGCCACTATCTTGGGTTTTCCCCTCCATACCTCTGCAACTCTCTACCTCCCTTATAGCTATTTGCTGTAAATTTCTCACTTGCATTTGCTGGTAACATATTATCATAAACAGCTCCAGGAGAACATGAGAATCCAATTGTCTCCATGAATCACTGCACAGAATTGTTTTGCTTATCATTATAAAAGTCAAATGTGGCTGCCCACAGCCTTGCATATTAAGAGACTCTTTACCGAGTGTCAACTGCATCTACTGAGCTAAGAACCTCTGGCTTTCCCAAGCTCTGGTGTTTACTGTAAGAAAGAACTAGGTGTTATTCAGAGTCACAGGCCCCCATCATGAAAGCACGCCTTGCAACTTCTCAAACCTGACTTGAGAGAATTCTGAGAATGACTTTTAGAGATGCCATATTTATTTGTATCTACAGTGCTTAAAACTAGAAAAACCTTATCTATCTTAACAGAAGCTGCTGCCAGATGGAAGACTGTGATACGGTGGGCAGGTTTTGAAAAGGGATTTAAATCTCAGACCTCTCACCTGATAGACTTGTGGGCTTGAGAAGTCGTTTAACTGTCTGAGCCACCTTATCCCCATTTGTATAAGTGGGGTCAACTTGTGTACCTTTAAAGAGTTTTGATGTAACTATTAAACTAATCACTGTGGAAGAACCTAGCATTTAGTAGAAATGGAAAGAATGCTAAATTACTTCAAATAAAACTTAGAGGAAAAATATTTTGGCCCAAACAAAGCCAATAAAAATCCTTAAAGAAATTCCAAATTTTTAGAAATCATTTAAAGTTCCACTCAATGAAAGTTTACTAGTCTCAGTCTGTCTGTGACACAATGATAAGCGGGCTAGTGACAAAGTACATTTTATACACACAGGCGCACACACCATCTCCACAAAGAGTTACAGATAGGACAGTCTTTACACAGGAAAGACCAGATCCTACTGACCACATTACTGAGAGCTGTTTCCCAAGGACAACTCAGAGTCTGGGACTCAGGTTGTCCATTTGGACCTCCTACTATTCATCTCTTTTCTTGATTTTCAATAACAAAGAAACCAAATAATAATAATAATAATAATAATAATAATAATAATAATAATAACCCAAGAATGTGGATACCATAACCCATTCATGCTCGCTTTGAATTGATTTTTAAACAAAAACAAGCTTATGAGAAACAGAACTTCCATCTTCAGTACTTATATTAACTTGACAGTACATAGAAAGTCTAAGCCACCCATGCTCCCTGAAATGCATGAGTGCTTTTCAGGGCACACATTTGCTTTTCTTTCAGGGAAACCAATACCCTGAGCAGCAGTGATACCTGTCCCCACATGAGAGACTTCAAAGTGTTTCTTGTCTTATGCCAGTTTCTCTGTTTCTAAGTCAGGTCGAGGGTCCAGTTCCTGTCATTGCTCTAAAGAGCTCTGTACAATGCATCGTCGTGACTGACTGAGGACACGGCGTTCATCCTCTCACCACCATTTACTTTAAAGACTCAACCTGGCCTGTTTGGCATTTTAGTGACTCCATTATTACACAATGGATGCTCCTCACTGGGGCTCAGTCAGAAGCACTGTCCCTGCGGCCTGGGTGCCGGGTCACATTATCTGAAGCTGAATGTACCAAAAGGGTAAACTCGCCTGAGGACCAAGCTCATAAACACAGAGGTTTCTGGAGCAGATGGAAGAAAAAAGAAACAAATAAATATTTTGAACTTCGCCAAGCACTACAGGGAACAAACTCAGGGTGTGTGTTACTCAGGAAAAAAATGTAGAAGAGACAAATGGCAGAATAAAAGGGGTTGAGAGAAAGGAACTAATGAAGCACTATGGTAATGCATTTCTCAGAAGTCAATTCAACTCACTAGCGTTTCATATAAAAATACCTTTAACGATGTCCAACCCTGGGAATCCCGTTAGAACAGCAGCCTTTCTTAGTTAGAAAGCATTTTAAGCTTGTTTGTGAGCATTGATCATTTTCAGTTCTTTAGTTAAAACACTCCAGAAATTACCGGTGGCCTGCTTGTCAGTTGTGCCTCTTTGAAATGTTCATTACAATGAAATAATTCCATTAGAGAAGGTATCTTTACCACTGCACATAAGGTCCCTTGTTAGATGCAGCCTGCCTTTGAAAACAGCAAGGAGTGGGGCACAGATCATTCTTCCTAAAGAGTTCATAGGTGAGGTCTGTGATTCTTCCTGTATAATTATATACCAGGACCTTATAGTACACAGGGAAAAGAAAGTGCACATTTTTAAAAATCTAATAAATACTACCCCAAAAAAGTTGTGTGTATTAAACCCCCAGGAAAATCAAATCTTAAAAAAAAAAATTTACAATTCCCTAGGAAGATTACAAATGTCATACAAAAATGCCTTTCAAGTTATTAGTTCGGTACCATGACATCAGCGGCGGCTCCTCACACCCCACCTTCCCACCCAATCAGGTAGGCTTTGAAG